>SPJY01028927.1:0-11188 GCA_005191435.1 Raddia distichophylla | reverse complement strand
CACATGTCGGCACACAGGCCGTTAAACAACAATGGACTGCCTTCAGCTGCAATTAACCATGACGCGCAGGTCATCAAATTACAACAAGGCATCACATACACAAGGTTACATACTATCCACAATAAACCCTGAAAAAACAAGTTAGGCGTAGAATCGAATTCTAACGCGCACGAAGTGAACCAGTTTTAGTTGTTTATTAATCACAGTTCACGGCGGTTCCGCTTGCCCGTAAGCGGACTGGGGTGCGGGCAACGCCCGCGGCGCACCATGCGGGGAACATAGATCACATCTATGAAAACGCAATGAAAATTCCAATCGGATTGACCACATCAAGCCGACTGCTGGTTCATCAACATGAACCAATTTTCATTAGGCCGATCATACCGATCCAAACGCGCGAGGTCCCCTTGAGAAAACAGCAATGCATGCGACCTCGATTTTTTCCCTTATGATTATAGTGATGATTGCTGGGGAAACAGGTAGCCTACGCGAGCGCAAAATCAATATTTTCTACCTCGAATCACCCAGGAGCACATGCAAGTAGAGGATCACAGATCATTACCCTTGACGCGCAGATGCAGCGGAAGCAGTTCCTTGCGCGTAGAGGAAGTAGACGTACTCGCCCAGATCACCGCTGAGTGGTTCCCGAGTGGTCGTCGGTGTTCGCCGAGTGGTTACAGACTACTCGCCGAAAACTCACCTGCGTTCACTGACGATTCAAGCGAACAGCGCGTCCGCGTACGGCAGTGCCTCTAGTGGTATCCACACGTACCGAGCAGGAACGCCTCACGGGGTGTGCTAGCACCTCACCGTGCGGCTAGGGTTTCTGGAGAGCAGGAGGGGCGCGCGATGGCTAGGCGTGGTGAAGGCTCAACTCATCTAATCACGCCGCCCCTATGCCTCTCCTTATATAGTCACGCTAGTGGGCTTCGGCCCGCTAGGGTTTCTATCTCCTATGTAGACCATATCCACGCACAAACCGATTAAATAGTTTCAATCGGTTAAGTGTGTGACCCGTTAGGTTCAGTGCAAGTCGGCCGTGGATCCGGAAAATCGTTTCCAATCCACCGATCAAAAGTGGCACCTAGCAGTACGTATTGAATCCCGAATGCACAGAATCATTATTCGGCTGAACCTTGATACACTCACATACCGATCCCTCTGCCACCCGATACCAGTCAAGCTCAAGGCAAGATGCGCGCTACCCTTGTTGATAGCTCGACCAATTTACTCGGCAGTGGATAGACACATATCATACCATGACTAACCCCTTAGTCATATTAGCACGGCTTTGCGCTTTCCTTATCTATTCACACGAGGTGTCTAGAGGTATCTCTCCTGTTATCTAGGAGGGATAAATTCAATCTTGATTATCACACCCCTGGCTATGTATCGTGGCATACCCAGTAGGCACCTTTATAACTACCCTGTTATAGTGTAGCGATTGATGATACCAAAGTATACGAGTCAACATGCTGGGCATCTATGACAATCTCAGGTCTAAGGACCATATAGGTATACCACTCGAGACTATACGCTGATGGCGCTATAAGAGATAACAACTCACAGCGTCTCAGAGTAGGTCTGTCCGACTGCCCATGTTCTCCAACATGCGTCCATCCGATTGGTTTGAAATCTCTATATCTATGGCATGTGAAACATTACCATCAACTAATACGTATGTTGATCAAATCATAACCGCTCCTCGTAATGATATGGATCAGGGACCCGTTTAGAATAAAGTCATATAACAATATGTTTTACAATCAAGTCGTACCCAATGGACAAAGTCATGACATTTATTCAGGGAACCGATAAACAACGTTATCATGTGTACATGAACAAAAACGTGGTACAATCATCACTATGATTGATCTAGGCCATATTCCTTTCAATGATGACATAATCAAGCTATAAACACTTAGATCTTTTTCCAGAGCCTACATTATAACTGGACAAAATATGCCCCTTCAAATGTACTTTTAAATGGGAATGGAAAAGACAAATGTACTTCTGATTTTGCTGAACAGCGGACATTTTCTCCTCGGTTAGCTTGGAGATCATGGATGTAGCCTACAAAGAATAATCCAACAAGCAGAGCACATTCAGCAAAACATAAAACTTCAAAAGTGTATTGCACCATTTGTTTTTACAATATTTGTCCACAGCACAACCCATCAAGTGCACAGACAAGGAAGCATTAAATCTAATAAATAGTTAACAAGAATGATGGTATGTGGTAGGGATGCAACAGGGTGGTGCGGCTCATTGGCCCTCTGGACCATCCCTAGATTTTAGGCTCCAAAGGGTTACAGGCCGACCCTTAATATAGATGGTGCGCACTCCCTGGTTACTTGGACCATCTCCTCATGACCCTAGGGTCGATCGGCCCAACACTCCCTGGTTTCTGCGCACGAGTTCATAGCAGCACAACCATCTCCACGTCGTCTCCATCGCTCGAATAGAGAGGACGCTGCCTCCGTCGCTCCGTCATGGTCTCCCTGGCTCCCTCTCATTGCCTGGATCTCCACCGTTCACATGGAATCTTGAATCAGCTGCTCGGAACCGAAAAGGGGTGGGAGATGAGATACTGACTTGAATCACTTTTCCATCTGGTGTTCCATGTTTTTGCTGAGCTCTCCCCATCTCATGTGTCTTTGCTATTGGTGCCCTGATTTGTTTTCTGGAGCTTGCAGCAAATATTTTTTATTTGATTTCTGCTCCTATCACTCGACGTGGCAGTCACTGACATGCATGTTTCTTCACTTTCTACCAATTGCTACTACTGGACTCGTGTGCATATTTAGATTCATGGGGATGGATTTGTCTTTCTTCACTTCCTTCCTGCTGGGCTTTGGTGGCTGTTTAGATTAGGGAAGGATTTAGTACGTTGATTCCTTATGTTCATCAGTTCCTTAATAAGTTCTTATTCGCATGAGGTTAATACTGAATTTTGATGGACTTAGCCTGTACCAATTTTACAGATTGATTTGTCCTATTTTGTTCTCTATAATCTGCATCACGCCTAATTTTTTCACCAATTCTGAAATTCCTATCCATCAAATCAAATATGCATGTGATTTCTTTGGTGAATTTCCGTGGCAGCAAACTATCAAAAGGGATGGGGCGACCCTGAGGGTTGGCGCTGTTCCCACATTAGTGAGGTATCCGAGGGACACAGTAGCAAGGACTTGGGCCGACCCAAACCAGTCAACCGCGCCCACATAGAAGGCGGCTGGGCGGCGGCAGGGCACAGAAGCGGCAGGCGGCGGCAGGTGGGAACAAAGAGAGGTGGTGGCGGGCGGGGAACGGATGTGAGGCCGAGGGTGCATGTAGGCGGTTGGCAGTGGCGGCTGGGTAGGGGAGGTGGCTCGGCGCTGGAATAGCGTGGCGGGGCGGTGGAGAGGAGGGGAGGGGAAGGGAGAGGCGTGGAGAGGGGGTCTTGGAGGCGCGGGCGCGGCGTTGGAGTTATTCCGATCCGAAATAGCAGGAAAGATTGGATGGTGGTGCACTCGTGATGGACGGTCCAGATGGTTAGTTGGCAGTACCACCACGACCACAGGGTGCTTTAAGATAGTAGAGATGTTTCTCCAGGTCGTGACGAAGTTTTGGCCGTCCTTCGCGTGCAGCAAAAGGCCCTGGAATGGGAGATCTTCCACGTGAGTGCCCAAGAAGAGAAATCAACTTGGGAACTAAAGGTATGCCTTCCATTCCGAGTCTTTCCTCATCTGGTCCCCGTGTGTTGGCTTTTGACGTTTGCCTGACTGGTCCACAGCCTGCCAGGTGAAGACCAAGGCGCAGTTCGAAGTGTTTGCCTAGAAGGTGAAGTCAGCAGACGAACTGCGCAACAAGGTTTTGAAGGCTGCTGCGCCCATGCTCCAATTACTTCATCTAGAGGAGGAGGTGCCCACCGATGAAGATGTCGTGGTTTCTCGGCTGTTGGATGCTCTTGAGCGGCTGAAGGTTCTCATGAAGGAAGCTGCAACTATGTGCACCAGTCAATCGCTCGCCATCATGAAGTCGCACTATTGCCGAGTTGACCTGGAAGTCGTCAAGGAAGAATTTGCCTGAACCAAAGAGGAGACTTCTGTCCGAATGGACGAAGTCAACGAAACCTCCGCAGCCTTGGTGGACAATCTAGATCTTTAAGCAAGTAGCAAAAACTGTAATGTAGCAAGACAATTTTAGACTTGTAATATAAACACTGTTCCTTAATTACTTGCTCTACTCCCTTATTCTTGTGTTTATTTTTATTTATCTTTTTGTTAAACACTCTTTCCCGACTAGTCCAGCCCCCGAACGTAGGGAGTCGGCTCATGGCTCTTTTCCCAGACACGTGCGTAGTGGCTAGAGATCGCCGTTCATAGGTTAGAGCTTTACTACTTAGAATTTCATGAGACTCGGATTTGACAATCACAATAACAGAGAACACAAATTTATTAAAAAGATAGGGTGCGTCGAAGACTCACACTAATAAGTGTAGACCCCTGACTTACTGCTTAGTTAGGAATGACTAAGCAGCAAGTCAAACAAGCTTTTATTACACAAAGAGAAATTTGAGTATAATTCTCAAGAATAAAAACAATGCAGCTGTTCGATATTCCAGGTGTTAGGGACGACCAATCCATCTTTGCGCTTGTGTCGATAAGCCCTCGGGTGTGTTACTTCATCAATGACGTAGGGCCTTCCCAAATTGGGGAGGGTTTATGCTCATGCTTCTGGTTCATTTGGAGGACCAGATCTCATTTAGATAACTGATGGCCCTACACATTGTGTTGATGGTAGCGACGTAAACCATGTAGGTACTTAGCCGACTGGATCAATGCTACTTCCCTTACTTCCTCTAGATGGTTAAGGTCTTCTAATCTGCCTTCCTCCGACTGATTTTAATCGTAGTTCTGGACACGTGGAGACTTAAAGTTTAGCTCAGTCGGCAAGACTGCCTCTGACCCATACTCCAGGAAAAAGGGTGTTTACCCTATCGCTCGACTTAGGGTTATTCGAAGCCCCAAGAGGACCGATAGCAACTTCTTAACCCAATGTGCAACATACTGCTTGAGCCGATCGAATATCCTTGTCTTGAGCCCTTGTAGGGCCATGCCATTGGCACGTTCCACTTGTCCGTTGTTGCGGGGGTGTGCCACCGAAGCGTAGCAAATTTTAATGCCCAGTTCATGGCCCCAATATTGGAATGCTGATTTTGAACTGAACGCCATTGTCAGTGATGATCCGATTAGGCAAGCCAAAGCGAACAACGATGTCTCGGAAGAACTCGCGAGCCTTGGCTACCATAATCTTGACGACTGGCTTGGCTTAAATCCACTTTGTAAACTTGTCAATGGTAATGTTTGAGCTTTCGTGACGTGATGAGCACGGTGTACAAAATTTTTTTCAACATGTGGGTATCGCATCTTGGAGTCGCCCAATACCTCGTTGATGAAGTAGACCGGGCGTTGTACCTTCTACAAGAAATTTTCGTCCCGCTCCATGACCAACACGCTGCTGACTACATTAGTCGTGGCGTTGATGTAGAGTATTAGGGGTTCTTGAGGCATGGGCGGGACCAACACCGAAGGTGTGGTGAGGAACTTCGTTAGGTCTTCAAAGGCTTCTTGTGCTTCCAATGTCTACTGAAAAATATCTTGCTTCCGGAGGAGCTTAAAAAAGGGCATGCCTCACTCCCCGAGTCAAAAAACCAATCGACCGAGTGTCACCATGCATCCAGTGAGCTTCTGCACGTCCTTTTGATTAGTTGGGGCCTTCATTATCATGATTGCGCCAATTGTTTTAGGGTTAGCCTCAATGCCGCGATGTGACACAATGAAGCCAATTAGATTCCCTGATGGGACCCCGAAAACGTACTTCTCAGGGTTGAGCTTCATCCGATATGCCCTTAGACTCTCAAACGTCTTGGCTTGATCAGTGATCAGGTCAGCCTTGACGCGAGTCTTTACGACAACGTCATCGACATATGCCTCCATGTTGCATTCGAGTTGAGTGTGAAAACACCATTGTATAGTGTGTTGATAGGTAGCACCAGCGTTTTTTCAACCCGAATGGCATTGTGATATAGCAAAATGCCCTAAAAGGTGTGATGAACGATGTCTTGATACAATCTTCCTTCTTCAGGCTGATTTGGTGATAGCCCAAGCAGGCATCCAAAAAACTGAAAACCTCACAACCAGCAGTGGAATCTACCATTTGGTCGATGCGAGGGAGCCCAAAAGGATCCATGGGACAAGCTTTGTTGAGATCGGTATAATCTACGTGCATGCGCCATGTCTTGTTCTTCTTCTGCACGAGGACTGGATTCGCCAACAATTCAGGATGATACACCTCTTCGATAAAGCCAGCTACTAGTAGCTTGGTGATATCCTCGTTGACAGCCTCTTTCTGATCCGGTGCAAATCTTCGCAGTCGCTGCTTGATTGGCTTCGCTTTTTCATCGACGTGCAAAGAGTGCTGAATCACTTCCCTCGATCCTATTTGCCATCGAGCCCTATCCCAATCACAGTCCTTTTGGTCGAGTCAAATGGGTCCAATGCTATCTTTTTAATTCTTTCGGCCGACTGGATAGAGAGTTTAGCTTGTTTGTTGGCAGGGACATCCCCCTCCTCCAGGATTGTGGCAACCGCCTGCCGAATCTTCTCCATCTCAGCCGAGGCCTTCAAAGCCTGTACTAGCTGTGCCTCCAAAACCTGTGCCAGCTCACAGCTTTCACTGTCACAAACAAAGGATAGCGTGATACGTCATTTCGAAATCAGCCACCTCGAAGCTCAGACTTACTTTTCGATAATTCTCCTTTACCCAAACGTAACAAGCAATGAGATTTGTCCAAGTGTAATAGCGGACGTTCCGGGCATTACCCCGTGTAAGGGTGACAATCCTTGCATTAGTTCAGAACATGTAATCTTCATTTGGTCATGGGTTCTGACGAAAAGGACATTTATCTCGCTCGCGCCATCAATCAAGACCCTCTTGAGTTTGTTTCCTCGAACAACCGGATCTAGGACCAAAGGAAATGTCATAGGGGAGTGTATTCGGTCTGGATGATCCGATTGATCGAAGGTGAATGGAACTTCTGACTAGCGCAAGTATTTTCGAGCTGCTGGCATGATCGCGTTGATCTCCCGAGTGGTAAGCTTCTGCTTCCGCTTGGACTCATATGTGTCAGACCCTCCAAATATGTAGTTGATCTCGTGCTCTGTATCTTGATAATCTCCATCCGACTTCTTGCCGTGGGTGGTCTTAGGCACCGACTGCTTGTCAGCGAATTTCTGCAGGATAAGGCAGTCTTTGACAGCATGTTTCCCACGAGGGTGTAATGACATCTGCTGATCAAAATTTAAATTTGTCAAAATTTACGCACTTTAGAATAAAGCACTTGCATCCAAACACCCTAAAATGTGAAACACTAGGCTTGCGCCCATATCGAAGCTCGTATGATGTGCGATGCAACTTGTATTTAAGAAACACCCTGTTTGAAACATAGCAAACTGTAGAAACAGGCTTAGGCAAGAAGTGGCTAGGAGTAGAATATTCATCAAGCATAGTTCTATCCATCTCTACCAAAGTACGTTTTTTTCATCTCCACAATGCCATTTTGTTAAGGACATGCTGAGAAAAGAATTGATGCTTAACACCAGAATCAGAACAAATGCTTTCGAAATGTGCATTCTTATATTCTGTGCCGTATATAAACTGATTGCGCGAAGCACTCCTGTGACCTCAATTGATAGCCTGCGGTCCAATGAACGAAAATGAGCAAATGTTTTGTACTTGGTCACCATGAAGTAAACCCAAGAGTACCGTGAAAAATCATCGACCACAACCGGCACATACCACTTACAACCCACGGACAGTACTCGGGAAGGACAAACAGTGTCTATATGGAGCAATTGCCCCGGTGCCTCAGTCATCACCTTGGTAACTGGTGGATTAGCAGCGGCAACCATCTCCCCATGCCAACACGGAGCACAAACCCTGTAGGGAAGGAGCATGACACCCCCGACAAGATTAATGAAGAGAGGGAAGGGTATGACAAGGAACCACATGTTGAGCCACAAAATACGATGGGAGAAGAGGCGAGGACTAGAGTTAGTCCCGCAGAGTTCACGGATACGCAAGTGCTACCTTCCCGCGTCGCCAATGCAAATCTACTGCAGACGTGAAGTTCGGCAAGTTTGTTAATGTAATTAAGCAATTACGTGTCAATATTCCATTGCTAGATGCAATGTAGGTGCCGACGTATGCAAAGTACCTGACGGACATCCTCAACAACAAGCATCCGTTGCCGAGCGCGTAAGTCATCAAGTTGACTGAAGAGTGTAGCGCTGCAATCCTAAACACTCCCCAAGAAAAAGGACCATGTCTATCCAACCATCTTGTGCTCTATTGGCGCACAACACTTCTATCATGCTCTGTGCGACCTATGAGCGAGCATCAGCATTATGCCCAAGAAAATTTATGAAAAGCTAAATCATTCTACCTTGTCCCCTACTGCCATGACACTGTAGCTCGCGGATCAATTAATTCGTCATCCTGTCGGAGTCGCTGAGGATTTACCGATAAAAGTCCGGAGTTGACCAATGCTCTCAGGTACGCACTTTTTATGGTAAAAATCCTAAAACGCGCAGAGGAAGGAAGAGACTATACCAAAACCTCATGTGGGTAGTCTCATTGCAACCATGAGGAGAACTCTCCAACTATTGGACGAGCCTTTATGACGTCCATATTGGAAGGAGAGCAGCAACAAAGGGGCGAAGAAGTCCTGAACCAAAACGGAAGCTATCTGCGATCGAGAGTTCGGAGCCGCAAGCGAAGGTCGACACCACTCAAAAATCTCGAACAAAACAAGTGTGGCGTAAGAAAAGAAATTCAACCATCTGCATCAATAACTCCGGTTGTGGAAATTTTTCACGAAAAATACGGTATGGAGACGGTCCGACACGAGGACCATAAAAAATTTCAAGTCCTCACCTGAGGTAAACCGGAACTTATCTTTGCATTCATATTTATTTTTCATGCATTCCCACTGCATATTTACTTTCAACTTTGCATTTACCCTACGTAATAAATTATTAAAATATGAAAAAAAGAGGAAAAGTGGGGCCGGCCGACTCACCACGGTCGGCCGACTGCACCAAACTGCCGGCCGCTCTCCTCATCCCCCTGCTTGTTTGATTTAATTGCATTAGCTCATTAATCATTGCATCCATGCTAATGACTTTGAGATTAAGCAAATAATATTTTTGTGAGGCAATTGAGTAAGCTCCGTAAGGACTACTAATCTTTGGATGACTAACTGCTAAATATTGGACCGCTAACCTTTGATCCTCACTCTTTATATCCTTCGGGTATTTGTGGTCTAACCCCTTCTGCAGAAATGTCGTGGTACGGTAAGATTGGTAAAACCCAGTCCAAGGGTGCCAAGGGCATTCACAAAAGGTTTTTCAAGCAATCCAATTTCGTTCCAATCACGAAAAAAGGTTCGCACCTTCTGACCCTTCAGTTTCTAAGTACTCTTCGCATTCTTGATAAAGGAACTACATACTAATTTAGATTTTTCAATGAAACATTTGAGTTCTCATTGCAAGATCTAACTAGACATCTAGGTTTCTCCATGAGATGTAGTCACTGCTTATAGGCTAAAATGCTTTAACCTTGATAATTTTTGGCTAACTATTTCTGGCAAGGCTTACACAATCACACCACGCATGAATGAAATTCATAATCCTACTCTTAGATTCATGCACCGTAGGCTGGCTATGGTAATTAATTCTAGACAAGATATACGTATTGTGCGCGTGGATGAACTGCAATACCTTTTTGCTATGGTTAATAAGAAACATGTAAATCCAACAGCAAATATGGTATTACACTAGCTACAAATGAGAAACTTGAGAGGTGACATAGATTGCACTTCTCTTGTAACCCACATTGCGGAATGTTTGGAGGTTTTAGAAAATGCCGAAGTGGCCTTCTTAGAAGGGGCATTCCCATTAGTAGGGAAGGACCACTTCCTCCAAGGGTACATTTTGAGTGTAGATGAGTCTGAAGACTACTTCATGAGATTCCTGGGACCACGGATGAGGTCCGCTTGCCTAATCCAAGACTCGGCCTCTACATCGTCTGGAATCTGACCCTCAACTTTAGTGTCTTAGAACCCCGACGTCACAGCATTTCTGGACCAGCAACTCGTAGTCGTGCATGCCGCTAGCATGAAATTGAGCAACCCAAGCACAGCGAGCCCCACCACAATCCGTGGATGGCGGCCGCCTCATCACCTCACTAGTTTTACCCTGATGCCATGTGGGATCAATGGAACCTAACTGCCCACGGGTACATACCATAAAGATTACAGGGATGGAGCACACATCATCACGAAGCTAGGAGCTCGTGGCAACACAAAGCCGGAGGGTCACACTACCAGCCTGATCAAGGTCCCTCTGTAGAACGGGAAGGGCCGACATCGGCCCGATACCCTTCATATTTTGAGCCCTTTGCATGAGATCTCCGCATAGTAGGAGAGAGAGTGGACACACTGGTAGATGACATGGGCAACGTTCGTCGAACACTTGCCTAGCACACTAGGTTCCACGAGGAGACGAACAAAAACCTTCGAGCCAACACTGATGCGGTGATGACTGGTGCCAACGCTTTGACAGCTTGGTTCCAGCAGATGGGTTTTGACCCACCAGCTCAATAAGGTACGCCCCATCTACTCTCCCACTTGCTTCGTAGTTGCCACTGCTGTTGTTGTTGCTGCCTTGCCCCTCCTTACCTGTTACCCTACCTTCCGCTGCCGTACCTGTTACCTTCCCTTGTCGTTCCTGTCATCCTGCCATAAAAATTGAGTTTACTTATTGGCATTTTTCATATGCATGATTAAATAATAAAAAATTATATAAAAAATAGCGAAAAACTAAAAAGACCAAAAACATTTCCCTTCAAATAAAAAGGATAAATGTTGATCTTTACGGAAGGAAATGATGAAAATTGCTCTATCATTGTAAAATAAATGCTGGGCTTACAGCTTAGTACTCACATTCAGGCTTGACATTTATTAGTATAAGTAGTTATCCTGTCTAGTTTTTGCTTAAATGAGTGCTAACATTATTGATCCAATTCTAAGTTGTTCTGATATATGATATAACTAAGATAAGAGTGATGGGAAACGGGTAGGCTA
>SPJY01028926.1:0-52787 GCA_005191435.1 Raddia distichophylla | reverse complement strand
AGCCGCTGGCGACTTTCTCTAGTTTATGTGCGATGGAGTATTCTATAATTTCTCGAAGAGGGAGTTTGGTCAACACATGAAGCTCTCCACCAGAGGAAACATGGAGCTGATCCATGATGTGGATGCCCTAAAGAATCGAGATGGTGCTGGTGGTCAGGGTAGCAGCAGCAACAGCAGCGATCCAGAGTGGATTGAGTAAAGGAGGAGAAAAGTTTCTTTCTTTTTGGCCTCTTGATGCCAAAGGGGGAGAAAAGTTATCATTTATCCATTGCTACCTTAGTTTGAAACTTGAATGTTTAAGTGTGTGCAAAACTATGTTTTAAACTCGATGATTTATGTGGTACGCTATGGCTGTAAGACTTTAATTATTCTGTGATGATGATGTAATGGTGAATTGCTTTACTTATTTAAGTTTTGTCATATTGTGTGATATATCCTGTCATATTGCATTTAGATTCAAATTTGCCAAGGATATAGGGAGAGCTCTTGTTGTTATTCTTATCATAGTTTCAGGGGGAGCTTTCGGCTATATTCTAATTTATGAATTTTTTTGTGAGCTGTAATTGTTATCATCAATACACCAAAAAGGGGGAGATTGAAAGTGCATCTAGGCCCTTAAGTTTTGGTGATTAATAAGTAACAATTATAGAGCTAATATTTCTATTGGAGAATTGTGTACAGTTGTTATACAGGTTAAATCCATGTGGTACATGTTTACATGTGATGGTGTACCCCTCAAAAGTCGATATGTTGCAAGAAGGCATCAATACTGGTATTTTTGTGTAAATCTTATTTATTGAGTCCTAGGGATGCCGTACTATAAAGAGGGATGAAATGGAGAAGCATATAAAGGTTCCTAAATGCTCAAAATAGGTATCTTGAAGTTCGTGTGAGTTTTCCACTCAAAATACACCTCATACAGAACCTACGTCGTAAGAACATCCGACGAGGGTCGGAACATCCGTTGATGATCCAGTCTGCCAGTTTTTCATGCCATCCAGTAAGGGGTCCATCGGAACTTCGGTCGGAACATCCGATGCCATCGGAACATCTGACGCGTGATTAACTGCTGCAACGGCTACTTTTCGAGAATCCCTATTTAAAGCCTTCTCTATTAGCTGCCAAAAGGTTACTCACTCTGATTACATCCTGATTTGAGCCTAATTCATATTCATCTCTCTCTCAAGAACCCTAGCTTTTGTCTCTCTCTTAGCCGTTTGTGAGATCTAGATCTAGAGAGATCAAAGCACCCAAGTGCTCCACGAATTAGAGTCAAATTCTTGAGCACTTAGCAATTCCTATTTTCTTCATCGCATTTGTTACTCTTGGAGGCTTGATGGGCTCCTAGACGGCTATGTGTCGCCGGTGAGTCGACGATCTTTGTGTGGCGTGCCTCCGGAGTTTGTGAAGGTGCCAATCTACCGCCGCAAGGAAAAGGATTCAACTAGTGATCGCGGGTGAGTGCTGTGTGCTTCATCGGTAAGGGGATTAGGGTCTTGGTGATCCGGGCTTTGTGCCTTCCCTAATGGTAAGTAGGATCTCCCTTCAAAGATCCGAACATCGGTAAAAAAAAATCGTTGTGTTTTGTCTTGATCTAGATTTGGTGTTTAACTATTGGTATTGGCCTGTTCTGAGTATTCTTGAACAGATCTAACCTTGATTTTGCAAGAAAACAGTTTTTACTGCAGGTTTTCGACGAATCCAGAATACCCAGGATCGGAATATCCGACGCCGTCGGAACATCCGACCCAAATCAGAACATCCGACGCAGGGGTCACTGGATCTGGTCGGAACATCGGATTCTCATCGGAACATCTGACCGACTGGTTACTGTTTGAGTTTATTAATTCCGTAATTTTATTTTATTCGCCTATTCACCCCCTCTAGGTGGCATAGCGATCCTTTCAACATGTTTTCTCTTAAATCCGATAGATGCAACTGCCTCGTTCGATCGATCGTGTATATTTGTTTCAAGGATTAGCACATTTGGATTATTTGCCGATTAGCATTGCATGTACCCTCATTAGCTCCAAACCTCTAATCGATTTTTAAGTTTATACCTAGATTTAGATCTGAATACTGTCTTGGTTTAACCAATCTATTTAGTCTATTTCCCGGCTTAATCTGATAAGTTGATCTAAAGATTTACAGCAAATTTTATCTAAAAATACCAAAAAGAAATAAAAGAAATTTACGCTTAATTGTTTTGTCATTGTAACAGCTCTATCGGAATTTAAGCCGATAGAAACTTTTACCTCGGATATGATACAGCCGAGGTTAATAATCTGATCAGGCTATTTTCCAAAGCCAATCAGCGCAAAGTTTAACAATTCTCCTTGTCAATTTTCAGATCAAATTGATTGGCATGTTTGGTGCCCGTGGTTGCGACATAAACACACATTTGACGCTTCCGTGGTGTGTTTGCGAAATATCAATTTTTGTGTCAACACACACTTTCTTGAACTAACCCAAAGTCATTCAAGGTAGAGTAGAGCCAAACAACCTGACTGCAACATGAAGCAGCGGCAACAAACTCAGCCTCAGAAGTGGACTGCAAAGCACTCGACTACTTCCTAGAGGACCAAGAGACAATAGAAGTGCTAAGAAATTGGCATGTGCCAGAAGTGCTCTTCCTATCTATCCTACAGCCAGCAAAATCAACATCTGAGAAGGCTCTGAGAGATAGACAAGAGGCAGCAGAGAACCAGAGGCCAAAGTCTGGAGTCACTCGGAGATACCGAAAGATCCGCTTCACCGCCTAAAGGTGAGAGACTCTAGGTGAGGCCTGAAAGTGGGCACAAAGACACACATCGAACTGAATGTCCGGCCAGGAAGAGGTGAGGTAAAGGAGTGAACCTATCATGCTATGGTACTCCTTCCGGTCGACTGGCTCACCATTCTCATCGGGTCCTAAGGCAACAGAGGTTGCCATCGGAGTAGAGACCGGCTTGGTATCAGACATGGCTGTTGACGTTAAATAAACACCAATTTTATACGTCAACATATTCCGGAATTCCGGCTTTTCGAGGGAAAATCATGGTTTATACTAACATTTTATTTATTCTAATAAGTTCCACAAGTTTTGGTGAGTTTTGGGTCTACAGGTGCAAAACAGGACAAACCAGGGCTAGACCGGCAACAGGCCAAGCCGGCCGACCCACCTAGGTCGGCCGACCCAGCCATGTCACCGATCCAGACCTGTCTTCTTCCCAGTGGCATAAAACACACAAAATGAGGCCATCTAGACCATCCACTGCCGTCGGTTTGATCGAATGGACATGGTTGCTTCACAAATGAGCATAGGATTCCCTTGGATTCCTTTCTTGCGCAAGTCCATTTGATGCACCGGCTTAAGGGGATAATCTTCACCATCAAGAGAGCATCCCATGCAAAATCCACGGCCGGGAGACGAAGGAGGTGGGTCGGCCGACCCACTCTTGAGCCCCCTCGGGTTCCCCTTTGGAGGAGGGATGGATGACACGTGTCCCTACACGTGGAGCACCCCGGTTGACTGCGCAACACTATAAATAGATCCCCTCTCCTCACTTGTAACACAACAACACAACACTTTCACATTTTCATTCCACTTTGTAGAGTAGCTCTTAGTTAGTAGAAGTTTGGAGTTAGAGTCAAGTCGAGCCGACGCTCGGAGTTCTGGAAGTGTCTTCGGGAATTCGGGTAATAGCTCTTGTACCCTTTCCTAATTGTTTCAATTAGTGAGATCACTTCATTTATTGCTATAGTGTGGAACTTTATTTGAGCTGAGTATATCTGCATAAATGAGTTGTGTAGATTTGCTATACCGGACACCGGTAGCTTGTATTCGTCTGGAATTAGTTTAGGTTCTCACTCATATAATGTTAGAGCCAGGCATTGAACCTAGATCAACTTCTTTTAGTATTGAGGAAGATTGATTAGGAATAGTCGCAGACGTGGTGTTTGAGACTAGGACTAACTCGGTTTACACCCGGGGCCATGTATATGTGGTAGGTGGTGACAGCCCTATCCATCCATAGATACTAAGTATCTCGTGCGTAACCCACAGCGTTCGGCTTTGGACTAGTAGAGCCAAATCGGAACGATCATAACCATTCGGGATTCCAATTCAGAATAGCGGGTGGTAGTGAGAGTCTGAGCTCCGACGACGAATATCCAGTGGACCACTATTAGAATATCCTAAGCTCGCTCAGTAAATTGAATCACACGATTTTGTGAACTTATTAAACTTGTCTCGTTGTCCTCCCAACTATCTATCTAGCTAGTGTAGCTTTCTCTTTATTTGTGTGAATATTTATCGTGTGTGTGTGTCCCGGTCTTTTAATTATCCTAACCCCCGTTACCTAGACTGGCTGGTATTTTAAATAATTAATATATAGAGGTTATCTCTTTAAACCCTCATTCTCTGTGGATTCGATAACTCTAGGAATACTCTTGGTGAAAACTACAAGCGATATCCGTCCGCTTGCGGATTAATTTCTTTGATTGTAAGAATCGCCAACAATGGCCAACCGACTCAGTGGGTCTTTTGTGTACTTACTCTGGTGAAGGAAGGCCCCATCTGGTGTTTGCTTGAACTTAAAGCAGAGAATGAAGTTGAGCTCCCCATCATGCTTATCTCAAATTCCGAGCTCATCACCTCTGAGAACTCAAAAACTAGGGCAGAGGAGGAACCACCAAAGATGATGTCATCAACATACACTTGCACCAGAAGAAAATCAGAGCCAACCCTACGGGTAAACAAGGTCTGGTCTACCTTACCCATTAGGAACCCATTTCTCACCAGGTAGGTCTTAAGCCTCTCATACCAGGCCCTGGGTGCTTGCTTTAGCCCATATAGAGCCTTATCAAGCTTATATACATGATTAGGATATCTTGAATTCTCAAACCCAGGAGGTTGCTTCACATACACTTCCTCCTTAATATAGCCATTCAGGAAAGCACTACGGACATCCATTTGATACAGCTTGAACCCATTGGATGCCATAAATGCCGCTAAGATCCTGATGGAATCATGTCTAGCCACAGGAGCGTATGTCTCATCAAAGTCTATCCCATCGATCTGAGTGTAACCTTGAGCAACCAATCTAGCCTTGTTTCTAACCACTACCCCATCCTCACTTTGCTTGTTCTTGAACACCCATTTAGTACCTATTACATTATGTCCTTTAGGGCGTTCAGCAAGCTATCACACTTTGTTCCTCTCAAAGTTCTCTAACTCTTCATGCATCGCATTCACCCAATCAGGATTAGAAAGTGCATGAGTGACGTCCTTCGGTTCAAAGGAAGCAACTAAAACAGTAGATAAGCAAAGGTGAGAAAGCCCAGACTTTGATCGGGTTAGCATCCTCTCGCTCAAACCATCAATCATCTGTGCAAGGAATGATCTTTCTGGATGTGACGAGGAGCCCTAGAAATGGCCTCTACTGCGGGAGCAGGAGAGGTAGGATTAGAGCCACCGGACGAATCAGATTCCATAGGTGAGAACCTAAAATCACAAGGTGAGAGCTTAGTAGAATTAGAAGGTAAGGGATGAGACTGAGGAATAGCACTGAAAATTGAAGGCGCCATCGGTGGAGCCAAGTCATGATCAGGTTCTAAAAAACGTCATTTTCAATGACCTCCTCAAGAAAGATTGGCTCAAAAGATAAGTTTGAACCTGAGATATCTGGTCTTGCCCCCGGCAAAGCCTCATCAAAGGTCACTTCGGAAGTCTCAACAACTCTCAGTCTCTCATTTTCCTAGACAAGGTAATTCATCGCAGAAGCTGTATACCCAAGAAAAATGCCAACTAAAAATCGAGATTCAAATTTGTCTAAATTTCTAGATTTCAGAATAAAGCACTTGCATCCAAACATTCTGAAATGTGAAACACGTAGCTTACGCTCATATCTAAGTTCATAACATGTGCGATGCAACTTGGACCTCAGAAACACCCTGTTTTTAAACAAAGCAAGCTGTAGAAACAGCCTCAGCCCAGAAATACGTAGAAGTAGAATATTCATCGAGCATAGTCCTAACCATCTCTACCAAATTGTGATGCTTTCTCTCTAGAATGCCATTTTGTTGTGCGACGTGCGGAGAAGAAAATATATTCTCAACACCAGAATCAGAATATAAGTTTTCAAATTGTGCATTCTTGAACTCTGTACCATTGTCTGAACGGATTGCGCGAAGTGCTCCTGGAAACTCAACAGAAAGTTTACGAATCAAGGAATGAAAATGGCCAAATGTTTCGTCCTTGTTCACCCATGAAATAAACCAAAGAGTACCGAGAATAGTCATCGACAACAACGAGCACATAGCACTTGCCACCCACAGACTACACACGGCAGGGACCAACAGTGTCCATGTGAAGTAATTGTGTAGGTGCATCAGTCATCACTAGGGTGACTGGTGGGTGAGCAACGGCAACCATCGTCCCATGCTGGCATGGAGAACAAACTATGTCATTAACCATTTTGAGTTTGGACAAACCACGAATCAGATCTTGGCTGCTAACTCTGGTCAAGTGATCAAAACCAATGTGACCCAGTATCCTATGCCAGAAGAAGGTGTCACGGGACTCTGAAGCAATCAAGCAATGAGAAGAGACAACTGTAGATCGGAAATCAACACGAAACTCTCCCTAATCTGTGAATCCCGCAAACAAAACTCCCTGAAGAATCAAGAATGCAACTTTCATTATGCTTAAAACGAACCTTAAAACCCTCATCAGTCAGCTGAGAAACCGAAATCAAATTATAGCGAAGCTTGCTGAGAAGGTCCACATCCTTAAGTACAACCTGGTTACTAACCTAAATAGAGCTTCGAGCGAGCACACGACCTGACGAAGCATCCCCAAAGGTGATTTTCTCACCATGGGGCTCACGAACTAAGGAGGAGAACCACTGAGAGTTTCCGGTCATGTGGCAACAACACCCGGAATCAATGATCCACATGTCCCCCTTCCCACTCCGACGTGCCTGAGTCAATGAGTGAAAAAACGTGGCTCAACATTGGGAAATACCAGTGCATCTTTTGGTACTCAAAATTGAGTCACACGGTGTGGACTACATGGGCCCCGGGTATCCTCTAGAAGGCCCATAAGGGAGCAGATGGGGGGCGATCTAAGTCGGCCGAACAAGGAGAAAGACCACTTGGGTTACTCGTGCCTTGAGCTCCAAGGAAGTTCCCAAGGATATGATCAAGCTCCATGTAAATAGGAGATCAATACATGCATGACATATAATAGCATAACAGAATTAGTTACCGTGTATCACGGGCTATCGTGTAATTCTATCTCCCCCTACACTATATGAAGGGAGGGGGTTGACGCCATAGGCACGAGAGATCAACATCATTGAGCATACGCTGTAATCTTGGTCATCTTGCATCCCGCATCTTGATCAGCCATAATCCCAGAGCACAGGAAGTAGGGTATTACCTCGCCTGAGGGCCTGAACCTGTATAAACCCGGTCTTGTGCTACCATCTAGTTTAGTTATTGATTAGCGTCCCCTCGAACAAATTCATTGCCAGCGGTGATCCCCTAGTTAGTCACTAGTCGACAGTTGGCGCGCCAGGTAGGGGACATCGTCAAGATCCTCTTCATCAAGCTAGATGGCTTCTCAAAGATCGCCGCCCGTTGCTTTGAGGCCGGGGGAGATACTTCGCTTCGGCACCCTCGACTTCCTCGCCGATGGCATCGGCAATCTTCGTCTCTCTCCCCCACGGGAGACCCTTCAACAAGAAGGCGAACGCAATCAATGGGACCCATTGCCCTTTGGCTTGGAGAATTCTGCATGTGCTTTCTTCAGGAGGATCCGTCGGCAGCCTCACTTCACGCCCTTCAACGAGGAGTGCTATGAAGAACCCCATGAGATCACCTATCCGGGCGTGGACATCCTCCAGCCCAATGAAGTTTACGAATCCCTGACTGGATTTCCCTCCGGACTTTGGAATTCTGCCGCGGCTTTCGCACAGATTGCTCCTGAGATTTCGATAGGAGATAACCACTCGGGGAATCAATCTACTGATCTGGTCGGACATAACCAATCGGATCCAGCCGTGTTCGTGGGTGTCATCAATACTAGCCAACCCATTGGACAGAGCGAACAAGTCAGCCTTTCTGTCTCTGACTCCGAGTCGGATGAGAGTGCTGAGGTTCGTAATTACCGCGAGGTTTTCGTCCTCGGGGCGGAGGATCATCACTCTGCTTCCCCATAGGTCAGACCCGAGGCAACCGCCACCATCGTGGCAACCCAGACTCTCGCCGAGTGGAAGACCGAGATCGCGCACGTCAGCTTCCTGCACGCGGCCATGATTCGCGCGGTAAAGCTAAGGGATCAAGAGGTCTACGCGACTCCCCAAGAGAACATCGTCGCGTCGAAGAATCTTCTCGAGACCATTGCGCCGCAACTTCCGGAAAACAGCCCATTCGCCCAGACCCTCGCCCGAGCGACGGCCATGCTAGAGATGGCTGCCATCCAGCAACATGAGGCTCGCCCTGCTCCGACCGCCTCGACACGCAGCCGTTCTACGTGCAATCGGAACAGGGCCCGTGCCTCCGCGGCCGGTGATTCTCGCCAAACGGCCGCCCACGATCTTCGCCAAGACTTAGAAGCCAGGCGGCGGGAGCGCAGCCACAGCGAGCGGAACTCTCGTACCTATCACATTGATGATCAGGCCGAGAGCACTGCCAGCCGCCGCGACCACCGCCAGGAGCGTCGTCAAGACCCGCCACGGTGGCGTCGTAGCAGATCCCCGGGATGGAGGCGGCCACGACCGTCGAAGGGGATTCGGGCCTTCACCCCGGATCTTCGCCGAGTGGTTTGGCCGGATGGTTTCAACCTCAAAGGCATCGACAAATTCGATGGCGAGAGGCATCCAAAGAACTGGCTGCAGGTTTACGCCTTAGCGGTCAGCGCGGCAGGAGGTGATCAGAACGTCATGGCAAACTATTAGCCGGTCGCTTTGACCCCAACCGCCCGTACCTGGTTACGGGACTCCCGAAGAACTCGTTCGAGTCTTGGGACGACCTCTAGGAGCAGTCCATCGCCAATTTCCAAGGGACCTACGAAAGGCCCGTGGGGAGATGGGAGATCGGACAGCTGCATCGGCGCAAGAACGAGACTCTACGTGAGTTCATCAAGCGCTTTACCAAGAAGAAGAACAAGATCCGGGACATTTCGGAGCAAACAGTCATTGATGCCTTCTTCGCCGGATGCAAATCCGAGGAGTTGATCAGGCAGATGACCCAGGACCCCCCGCGAAATCTAAAGGCCATGTTCACTATGGCGGATCAGGAGGTCGAAGCTGAGGAGGCCATCGCGAATCATCGCAGTGGCAATGACGGAGGCCCCAAGAAGAAGCCTAACGACGAACAAGGCAAGCCCAAAGACAAGAAGCGAAAGGGGGAGGAGATGGTTGCCAACATGGAGTGCAACCGACCTAAGCCCCCTAACGACAACGACTATAAGAAAGTTATGGATTCGGTATGTCCCTTCCATCCTCGAGGAAAGCACTTTGCCAAAGATTGCCTTATTCTGCAGAAGTTCGCCGAGAGCTCCCACCAGTCGGCGGCTAGAGGCGATAAAGGCAAGAAACCTGATGGAGACTACCAAGACGCTGAGCGCGAGATCAGCTACATCTTCGGGGGCTCTGATGCATACGAGTCCAAGCGGAAGTAAAAGCTTACCACTAGGGGGATCAACGCCATCATGCCCCCGACCCCACAATACTTACGCTGGTCCGAGGTGCCCATCACCTTTGACCGATCGGACCACCCAGATCGGATTGCCTTCCCGGAAAGGTACCCACTGGTTTTGGATCCGGTTGTTCAAGGGAGCAAACTAAAATGGGTCCTGGTCGACTGCGGGAGTGGGATTAACGTCCTTTTCGTCAAGACCTTCGACCAAATGAATATCCCACGTTCCAAGCTACGACAAGGGTCATCTCCGTTCCATGGGGTAATCCCTGGGACGTACGCGATACCACTCGGACAGATCTTCCTACCCGTCACGTTCGGGACCAAGGAGAATTACTGGACTGAGAGTCTGAGTTTTGAGGTGGCCGATTTCGAGACGGCATATCATGCTATCTTGGGAAGGCCGGGGTTTGCCAAATTCATGGCGGTTCCCAATTACACTTATCTCGTCTTAAAAATGCCAGGTCCCAATGGTGTAATCACCCTCCTTGGTGACGTTAAACAGTACTTGCTCTGCGACACCGAAAGCTGCGAGATGGCGCAAGCATTGGACTCATCTGCTTAGATGGCAAAGATCCGACTGGAGGTCGCATCCCTTCAGGAGGAGGGGGACATCCCCGCCAAAAAGCAGGCCAAAACATCCATCCAAGCAGCCGAAGAAACCAAGAAGATTCTGTTGGACCCATCTGATCCGGCCAAGACAGCCGTGATTGGTAGCAAATAGGAAGACGCGCTCGTCATCTCCGGGCTAACTAGGACGTGTTCGCTTGGAAACCTTCGGACATGCCTGGCGTTCTGAGGGAGGTGATCGAGCATTCCCTACGGGCGACGAAAAGGCGAAGCCCATCAAGCAGCGCCTACGAAGATTTGCTCCGGACCGGAAGGACGCCATACGGAGAGAGATCACTAAATTGTTGGCCGTTAGGTTCATCAAGGAGGTGTATCACCCCGAGTGGCTTGCGAACCCGGTCCTGGTGCAGAAGAAAAACAAGACATGGCGGATGTGTGTCGACTACACTGACCTCAACAAAGCGTGTCCCGAGGATCCTTTTGGGCTCCCCCGCATCGATCAAGTGGTGGATTCCACCGCTGGGTGCGAGCTCTTGAGTTTTCTGCACGCCTACTCGGGCAATCACCAGATTAGTCTGAAGGAGGAGGATTGCATCAAAACGTCAGTTATTACGCCTTTTGGTGCTTTCTGCTATATCACAATGCCATTCGGGTTGAAAAACGCAGGTGCGACTTACCAGCGCACCATACAGCGGTGTTTCGACACTCAGCTCGGACGCAACGTGGAGGCATATGTCGATGACGTCGTCGTAAAAACAAAATCCAGAGGGGATCTCATAACAGATCTGACCGAGACGTTCGAGAGCCTAAGGGCATATCGGATGAAGCTAAATCCCGAGAAGTGCGTTTTTGGGGTTTCATCTGGTAAACTACTCGGATTCATCATCTCCCATCAGGGGATTGAGGCTAATCCAGAGAAGGTCAACGCCATCATCAAGATGAAGCCCCGACCAATCAGAAGGATGTGCAGAAGTTCACTGGATGCATCGTGGCACTCAGCCGATTCGTTTCCCGACTCGGGGAGCGAGGCATGCCTTTCTTTAAGCTCTTACGCCGACAAGACGACTTTCGGTGGACAGCTGAAGCACAGGAAGCCTTCGAAGATTTAAAGAGGTTCCTCACCACGCCTCCAGTGTTAGTCCCTCCCATGCCCCAGGAGCCCCTCTTGCTCTACATCGGCGCCACGACCCACGTCATCAGCAGCGCCCTGGTGGTTGAATGAGATGAGGAGGGCTCCCTCCAGAAGGTACAGCGTCCGTCTACTTCGTAAGCGAGGTTTTGGGCGAATCTAAAATAAGGTACCCACAAGTTCAAAAGCTTCGGTATGCTGTGTTACTCACATCGCGGAAGCTCAAGCATTATTTTTCAAGAGCATGAAATTTCGGTGGTCACCTCTTTCCTGCTTGGAGACATACTTCATAACCGGGAAGCCACTGGGTGAATTGCGAAGTGGGCAGTTGAGCTTGGAGCCTTTGAAATAAAGTTCAGGCCTCGACTAGCCATCAAATCTCAAGCATTAGCTGATTTCGTCGCGGAGTGGACAGAGACTCAGACCCCAGCAGCAAATTAGAATCTTGAGTATTGGACAATGTACTTCGATGGTTCCCTCATGCTCAGCGGTGCGGGGGCTGGGATTTTGCTCATATCACTGACTGGAAAGAAGCTACGCTACGTCCTCCAGATACTGTTTCCCGTCAGTAACAACGCCGCCGAGTACGAGGCACTCATCCACGGTCTACGCATCGCCATCTCGCTTGGTGTCAGGCGGTTCATGGTACGCGGAGATTCTCAACTCGTGGTCAACCAAGTTCAAAAGAAGTGGTCTTGTATTGGCGATAGCATGGCGGCTTACTGCCAGGAGGTACGAAAGTTAGAAGACAAGTTCGACGGCCTGGAGCTTACACATGTACTCCGCCGAGACAACGAAGCGGCAGATGAGCTAGCACGGATGGGATCCACTCGGGCACAAGTCCCTAGTGGTGTTTTCGTCCAAGAACTACGTGCGCCGTCTATCAAGCTACCATCTGCACCGAAAAAAGATCAAGAGAAGCAGCCAGAACCCAAGGCAGAGGTACTATCAATTAACCCTGGGTGGACGCAGCCTTACTTAGATTATCTTCTTCGTGATGAGCTGCCCTAAGATCAAAGCCTCGCCGAGTGCATTACACGCCGAAGCAAAAGCTACAAGGTAGTCGGGGACGAGCTTTTCAGAAAAAGCAGTTTCGGGGTACTAAGGCGTTGCATATCAGAGCAAGAAGGCAGAGATCTACTCAACGAGTTCCACTCGAAGAGTGTGAGCACCACGCGGCGGCCAGCACTCTGGTAGGAAAGGCCTATCGGCAACGATTTTTCTGGCCAACCGCGGTCACAGATGCGGAAGACATAGTAGGCAGATGTGATGGGTGTCAGTTCTTCACACGACAAATTCACATGCCGGCTCAGGATCTACAAATAATTCCAATCTCTTGGCCCTTCGCCGTCTGGAATCTTGACATGGTGGGCCCCTCAAGCGGGCGCAAGGCGGGTTCACCCATCTCTTCGTCGCCATCGACAAGTTCGGGATCTATACCTCGGATGGTGTTGGACTCTTCCACATGGCGGAATCGGAGTTCAGTGACTTCTCGTTGAAGCTCGTCGATCTGGCCACGATATTGTGACTTAACAGCATACATTGCGTTGTCATACTCGTCGCGGGTCTTCAATTGGCCTAGTGTTTTCTTCATATATACGGATTTTTGCCTTGACATTTCTTTCATGCGCTGCATGGAGAAGGGAAAGAGATTGGTGGGATTCCCCAATGTAGAGCAAGGATTCAAGGCCTGAAAAGGTTTTACCTTGTATATCACGGCTTGAGCAGTTGTCATTTGGTCCAGCACTTCCCATTCTTCGGCTTCCTGCCCGTCATCGACCTCGCAGCCCTCCATTTCCTTTCTCCACTTCATTCGGAGGGGTGGAGTGTGAGCTTTAGCCGAAGGGCGAGGAATTTCCTCGATTTCTGGCTCTGTGCTCTTTGGGGGTAGGGTTGGGATCTTCCCCTTCGCTGGTGAGGATCGGCGAGTGGTAGCAGATGGACCAGAGTCTTGGCGAGCTGCGGCGGGCGGAGTCGTGCCGCCTGTTGTTTGGGGCTTGGCTTGGCGATCAAATTGCCGAGGCACCGAAGCAGGCACTTCCCTGTCATGCGAGCTTGGCGGTTCGTCATCATTGACAGGTTTTTTGAATGTATACGGAGGTTATTCGAGACACAAACCCCTCGCAAGCTATGAAGGGGAGAAATCGTGAGGGAATACCTTTGCGATGACTTAAAGCATTTAAACCCAAATCGGATGCCCGAACCACTCGGGCCCGAGCTGGGAGGTTTCTCCGCCCCCGATGCGGCCTTTGGGTCTGCGGATTGGGGAGATGGGGGGCTTCGTGGCGGCGTCGCCGGGGCTGAAGGTGATCTTGTTGCCGGGTGACGGCGGCGGCGCTGGAGAGGGACATTGTCATCTTCATCGTCTTCGTCCGACTCCTCGGGTGCGACCCCCTTGCCTTTCTTGGCGGGAGGAACACTAGCCGAGTCCCCTGTGGGGCGCTTGCGCGGTGCCTCTTTGTGGTGCGGAGCTTCCGGGACTGGATGCATGGAAAAGAAGGCCTCGCGTCCCTGCGTATGAATCAAATTGCAATCAATGTTCGTACCATCCTAAAAAGTTGTGGTTGAGTTCAGAAGGGTCTTCTCCTTACCGCAGGTGGCAGGAATGTCAGATGGTACGCGCCTGGGTAGTCGGAGTAAGTTATTTCCGATCCCGGAGCAAAGAGTTCAGTCATCCGGCTGATAATTTCCTTCTGCGAAAGACTTTCTCCAGCTTCCCGAGTGGAATCTTGGGACCCCGAGTATTCGAAGGTGAGATGCACCCTCTCTTTGATGGGCTGGATACAGCGCTGAGTGTAGTTCCAAACTATTCCAATGCCGGTCAGCCCGGCGGTCTTCGCACGCTGGAGAAGAACGAGAAGTTCCTTTATTTGGCCTCCCTCGTCATCGGCGAGAGGAGAAGACCAGGAGGGACTGACCATGGGGCATTCACCGGAGAAGGAAGGGAGGGCTGGAAGAGAATTGGCGCAGTAAAACCACTCTGAGTGCTAACCCTTATTGGAGGTTCTCAGGGGAAGATCGAAGTAATACTTTTGGGCCCCTTCCCGCAATTGAAATCCCGCGCCGCTGCCGGCCTTGGGAAAGTTCTTGTTGGGAAAAGGCTTGAGGAGGAAAAGAAATCTAAAGAGGTCAAAGTGAGGAGCAATCCCCAAGTAGGCCTCACAGATGTTGATAAAAATCGCAATTTGGAAGATAGAGTTGGGGTTTAGGTGCGAAACCTCGATTTCATAGAAATGCAACAATCCCCGGAAGAAAGGAGGGCAAGGAAGGCCGAAGCCACGGAGGAAGAAGGATTCGAAGATTACTACCTCGTTGGAGCGAGGGGTGGGGCAGGATTCGCCGGCGGCGGGTCGCCATGACAGAAACTCTTCAGACGGGAGCACACCGATGGAGACCAGCTTCTGTAGCCTCCGTTCGGTAGCCTTTGGGGCCGCGGGAGAAGATGGAGCCATTGCGGAACGGAGACGGTGGCGGCGAAGGTTGTGACGGAGAAGAACCCTAGCGGCAGAGTTCGCTGGGAGAGACTAATAGATTGGCGCGAAAAGTGAGCAAGGTGAACCGATTTAGTTCTCCTGTTCCAAATTAATCGCAACAGGCGGCGATTGCATTCTGGGCTGGGCCTTATTTAGCGCTGGATGTGGCCTCTTCAAGAAGGGCGAGATCACTCGGCTGACCGAGTGGTTCCCTCCGAGATGTTCGGGTTAAGCGCTGAATGCCGGTCTAGGAGCATGCGGTCCTAACTACTCGGATGAAGCAATGTTGCAGATTCAGAGTCAAGGCGAGAAGAAGCAATGTCGCAGATTCAACATCGGAGCAAAATTAAAGCAAGAAGAAGAGACATCTGGATTTCCAAAAGGTCTTCATTCAAAAGGCACTTAGGCCTATTTGCATTTCTCCGCGGCACAGCACAACAAGCAAGGGCACGTCGCTGGCTTGCGAAGCAACAAAAGAAGGACAAGTCACTCATCCGATGGCCACTTCACATCGAGATGGAGAAGACGAGCGCATCTTTGAGGGGGGTGCGAACCGGGAAGAGTCGTGGATGGCCGGCAACCTGGACCCTGATGGCGCTCTGGGCGGTCCTTTCCGTGTAATCCACCCGCCACCGCGCCCATTCGGCGGCCGTAGCGGCTTCAGCGGTGGCGATGCGGGCATGCTCCTCGGCGCAAGCAGTTGCCCAAGGGTCGGCCCATGAGTTCGCCATTGCTCTTGAAAAAAGAAGAAGGCTGAGATTTCTGGGTGTCGATCGGGAAGAGGAAGACTCAAAAAACTCGAAGGCCAGTGGTGAAGTAATACTCTGCTCCTGCGGTTTCTTTTATACACCAAGGGAGTTCAAAGGGCGCGCCTTGTAATCCGTTTCGAATACAGTAAACCCATCATGGCGATGGGACGGAAGTGGACGCGAACACGTTTCCCTTGTGGGAGCGCATGTCGTTCCGGCTGTGTGAGAAAAGGGCGCGAAAACACTTCGCCTCGCCCTAATTGGGCTTGGGCTAAAATTGCAAAGGGCGATCCCCTTGACAGGCTTTCTTAACACACCACTGACGGTGGCAATGTGTTAAAATCGAGCCTAATTCGGCCTCGGTACACCCTGGAGGGCATATGACCGGCAACGCCAAAATTAAAAATATTTCACGGCATACACCATGTTGGGTCACTAGCTAACTTTGCATGCTCAAGGTTGGGTGTTGGTGAAATTTGGTTACGGTTTCGGAGGTATGCCTTTTCTAAGGTCGCCGGTTGTATACCGCTCCCCGGATACAAATATCTCTTGGCCAAACTGTATCCAATTGGTATGCCTCTAGGGGCCTATGCTGATCCCTTCTCTGTTTGGGACAGATACCGCCCGGCTGAATGGTGTGCCCCATATTGGGCCAAGTGCTAGTTCTTACACGTTAAGGCCAGGCACCTGACGTCGATACGTTCTCAAAAACGCTTAAGTTACAGCATGCTGCAAGACAGAAGTTGTAATGGCTTGGCTTAAGGCATGTGTCGACGGTTGAGATATCGATCTCAAGTCGCTAAGGTTCTTTAGAAGTAAGATAGGAGACACGCCGAACAATCACGAACATCAACGAACAGGAGACAGGGGTTTTTATCCTGGTTCAGGCCTCTCGGGAGAGAGTGCAGTGCATCCCTTATATAGGCGCGCGCCGGGGCAACAGGCGGCAGAGCAACGGACGTACGATTCCAGTCATCAATCGCATCGGTTTTGTAACGAACGCCATTAGGACATCGGTTACAAACGGATGCCATCAAGCCGTCGGTTTTAGAAACGTTCGTCGATTACTGGTAATAAGGCAGCCGAGTTATTTCCAAAACGGCAAAACCTTCCGTTCCATGCCCGTGCACGTCTCGACTTGACTCGACACGCACACGCCACGCCTCGGCTCGGTGCGCGCACGCGTGTGGCTTGTCCCTTTCCTTTTCTCATCCTGCTAATTGAGAGACATACGATCAAACTATTTAAGTTGGTGTATTCCTCTCTCAGTTTCCCGTACGGTACTAAACTTTTTTAATACTTCTAGTATTTTACATGGGCCTTTGGAATTTTAATTAATTAAATTAAATAGGACAACCCAATTTAATCTAACAATCTCCACCAAATTCCAAGGCGAATTTGAAATACTCTCAGTTCCACTGTAGTTTGATATACCAGTGTTTCGATGGAGACTGTTAAGTTGAACTTCCATCTAGAACAGAGGTTACACTCATCCACAACTGAACAATGGACTAAGCCTTGAATTGATAATTTTGTGCGAATAAGTTTCACCAGAGTCCTTTACTGATACTAGGCTGCTAGATCCATCCCCTCAGTTTGGAGCGTATAAGTCATACTCCTTGGTCTTTCATGAGCTTCTAGAGATCATCCAATCTCATAGACTGTGACTAGCAGTCGAACTCATATAGGTGTATTCCTTATAAGATGTTATGTAGGACAACATCTCTGCTTATCAAAAGCGACTCGGAGTACATTAAGGTATAACCAACCTGCCATACAGAATAGGAGAGTATTGTATCTCAAACGGAGTAGGCTATGTACAAAAGTACTCTCCTCCCAGTCAGTCACTAGCTTGTTTCAACATCCTACTTCACGGAATATCTGATCAAATAGGATGAGTTACCACTAAGACATGACTCATGCGGGTCTCAAGCCTATCTCCCTCTATGCTTCATCTATCACCTTCCGTGATAGTCCTTTATAAAGGGATCTGCCAGGTTTTTAGCCGTCTGAACATAGTCCAACGCTATTACTTCGGAGTTTCTCATTTTCCTGACAGACTTCAATCGGCACTTAACGTGCCTTGATGACTTCATGTTATCCTTATAACTGTTGACCTTGGCAATCACCGTTTGATTGTCACAATTCAAAAGAATAGCAGGCACCGGCTTCTCAACCACCGGTAAGTCCATCACAAGTTCATGTAGCCAATCGGCTTCAACAGTGGCACCACCGGTAAGTCCATCACAAGTTCACGCAGCCAATCGGCTTCAACAGTGGCGGTGTCTAATGCTGTGAGTTCTGCTTCCATAGTTGACCTTATTAAGATGGTATGCTTGCAAGACTTCCAGAAAACAGCTCCACCACCCAATGTGAACACATATCCACTTGTGTCTTTTATTTCATCAGCATCAGATATCTAGTTTGAATCACTATAACCCTCCAGTACCCTTGGGTACCCGGTGTAGTGAATACCATAGCTTGATGTTCTTTTTAGATAGCGCATCACTGTCTCTAGAGCACGCTAATGATCATCTCCCGGGTTTGAAACAAACCGAATAAGTTTGCTCACAGCAAATGAGATATTAGGCCTCGTAGCACTAGCTAAATACATCAGTGAGCCAATGATTTGGGAATATCTCAATTGATCCTTTGTTATTCTTTGGTTCTTCCGTAATAGCACACTTGGATCATACGGTGTTGGAGCAGGTTTGCAATCGCTAAAACCAAAGCGACTCAATACCTTTTTCACATAATGGGACTGCTCAAGTGTAATCCCACTGTCATCTTCTCTTAACAATTTAATGTTTAAGATGACATCCGCTACTCCCAAATCTTTCATTTCAAAGTTTTTGGACAAAAAGTTTCTGACTTCCTTAATCACATTAAGGTTCGTCCCAAAGATCAGTATGTCATCTACATACAGACACAGAATCACTCCTTCTTCCCCACCATAGCGGTAATACACACATTTGTCAGCTTCATTCACAACAAAGCCGACAGATGTCAAAGTTCTGTCGAACTTCTCGTGCCACTGCTTAGGTGCTTGTTTAAGATCATACAAAGACTTCAACAACCTATACACTTTTCCTTCATGACCTTTTACTACAAATTCATCTGGCTGATCCATATAGATTTTCTCTTCCAACTCCCCATTAAGAAAAATTGTCTTTACGTGCATCTGATGAACGAGCAGACCGTAGGAGGCAGCTAAGAATAGTAGTACTATAATAGTGATCAATATGGGAACAGGTGAGTAAGTATCAAAGAAGTCCTCGCCTTTTTTCTGGGTATAATCCTTGTCCACTAGCCTTGCCTTGTACTTTTCAATAGTACCATCAGGCCTTAGCTTCTCCTTGAACACCCACTTGCATCCTATAGGTTTACACCTATAAGGACATTCAACAACTTTCCAAGTTCCATTGCCCAAGATGGAATCCATCTTACTCTGGACTTCTTCCTTCCAATAGTCAGCGTCCTGAGATGAAAAAGCCTCTTCAATGGTTCTTTGAGTATTATCCACTAGATATAAAATGAAGTCATCACCAAAAGACTTTGAAGTCCTTTGTCTCTTACTCTTACGAGTTACTTCATTGTCTTCGTGTATTGTATTCTCATCAAGAGTGGGTTCATTTTGTATAGGAGTGGTAGGATTAGGAGAGAAGATAGGTTCTTGGCTAGATGAGCTAGGTGTCTCTTTCATTGAAAATATGTCCTCAAAGAATATGGCATCATTGGACTCTAAAATTGTACCTTCATACATATCAGGTACTCCAGATTTTAGTATTAAGAACCTATGTCCAATGCTGTGAATACCAATAAAGATACTCGAGTCGTCATCTCCGGTTCCGAGTCTAGGTGAGTCTAGAACCTTCGAGAGCGATCGAGAGAGTGCTAGGTGTCCGAGGGGTAGTTGGCTTAGGGTCGAAGTCACTAGAAGGGCTCGGAAGCATTTGGGGCGCCGTGTGACGTGTCGGGGTCATTTTGATAGCCACCAAGTCCACTCCAATTTTTAGGAGCGAAAACTCCCGCCCAAAGCCATGTCGATCCTATCCAAAACCGTGTTGACCTCATCCGAAGCCGTGTCATGATTATCCAAGTCCTAAAAGCATATTCGATCCTATCCAATGCCAACCTGTGCCTAAGCTATGTCCAAAAGGTGACAAATTAACCTAACAAACCTAGCCGGGGCATCCGAGGGGGTTGAGAGAGGGATATAGGGCAGTGAGCACTGCAACTAGCCAGCAGTAGCCCACCGAACACGTCCGGAGGGGCCCGGACGGTCCGGAGAGGCACAAAACCAGAAGCAATGCAGTCAAGTCCCGAGCACCAAACCAAGCCGACCGGACGGTCCGGAGCCGACCGGACGCGTACGATGAAAATCGACTGGACGGTCCGGTGGGCACCGGACATGTCCGGTGAATTGGTGTATCCGCCGCCAATCTAGACCGCCCGAGAGTCTGTGTCTGTCTAGATCTCTGACACGTGTCCAGCTTCGCTTGGGGGTTATAAATAGGCCCACGGTTGCGGGTTCAACTTGAGAGAGCTCATTATTTTCATCCCCTTGGCTTGTGTGTGTGTGAGAGAGAGAGAGAGAGAGAGCTTCTCCCATGGGTTTCGCCTTGCCCATGTCCATCTCCACCTAGTGTTAGGGTGTGAGAGTGAGAGGGGAGGAGAGGGAGAGAGGAAGGAAGGTAAGCATGTGTTCCCCTCCGTTCTCCCGGTGTTTTGCTCTGTGTTCCCGTTGGTTTTGGTGAGGTTATGGGGGTCAACCGGTCACCCGGTCTTCCGAGTCAAGTGCTCTTTGGGATCATCCCACCAGAGTTGAGTTCTCCACCTCGCCGTGTTCGTGCCTCACCATTGGTCTTCACCGGCTACGTCTTCACCAACCGAACCACTTCACCAACGAAGCCCTTGCCCCGGGCAAGGCCACCCAGCTCGTGACCGAGTGCTTCCACTTCGCCGGAGTCAAAGTCTGAGGGAAGCCATGTCGTCTACACCTCCGGGCCACCGGACTCGTCGACCAAGGTGCTGGGACACCGCCTAGCGACAAGACTCCGCCGTCTTCGCATCAAGACCAAGTCTCCGTCCATGTCACTTTGTACAAACACCTTCTTCGCGAAGGTCGGCGCCACTTCGTGGTGCCGGGGTGTCGGGATAACCTTCAACCTGTGAAGGAGCCCGGCCTTGTGTATGGATCCTAGGCCAAGAGGGGGTGAATTGGCGCGTTTTCAAATTTTAGCACACTTTTCTACTACTAACACGCACGCCAGTGAACACCTTGTTAGCCGGATTCCAAGTTAAAGCAAGCAGAGGCCTAAACAATTCTAGTAGCACGACACAGGCGGAAGCACTTCGCACAAGCTTAGACTCTATCTCAACTCCACTTCTCACTCCTCATGGCTCGATGGCACACGGAAACAAGCAATTCTCCAAACAAGCTAGGAATGTAAGAGTTGACACGAGGGTTTGTTTGACCGATGTTCGGTGTGCAACACATGCACACCTACTCACCGTTGAGCAAGGTCGCACCACGCACAACACATGCGCTAACGGGGACCTAGGACCCTTTCATCTCTAATGCTCGAGTACTAGAAAGCCCTCACCTACACATGAAGAGGAAGCAGTCTTGTACAAAGGCGACCGCAATCCTCCACACACCGGAAGATCACGCCACATCGACTCCACAGGCGGAGTCGGCCCCCACGCACGTTGGAGGACTTGAGCACACCAAGGACGCATCCAAGGAGAGCACCGGAAACACGCTCCGAGTGGCCAAGGCCGGGCCTTGGACTTGCTTGAGGTCTTGTCGTCGAGGTACGGTCTTGACGATGCAGTTCTCGAGTATGGCTTGACGTAGACGTACACGTGCTTGGTGAAGCCTTGGTCTCGCGGTGTCGACGACGAGCTTGAGCACAACCGGAGCACCGGCTTCACCTGTCCTCGACCATGGGCTAGGTGGATAGAACCAAGGGATAGAGGGGCAAACCGAAGGGGAACACTTGGAGAGGCTATAGGATGGCTCCTAGACACACACATCTACTCCCTCCCTTCTTCACCCTCCCAATATCTCACAATCCCAAGCTCAACACAAGGTGGCCATGGAAACTAGGGTTTTGGACACGGGGACTCACCATGAACATGGGGAAATCCAAGGGAACCTCCGAGAACACAACGGGGACAAGCTCTTCTCCTTCCTTCTCCCTTCTCCATCTCAAATCCGAGCTCTAGACATGGGTGGACATGGTGGCATGGGGTGGGTACACCTGTAAGACCTAGGACTCCTAGGTATAGGATTTTGCAATTAGCTAAGGACATTATTTTGCTTAGCACGTTCTCTTCATGTCTTTTGGTTGCATGCGTGTCCCTAGCATAGCATGGCAGGTGATTCTCAGTCTCTGGCAAGTCGGTCCCATTGAGCACTCGAGTCGTCGTCTCCCCAGGGGTGTCTAGGTCCATCTAGAATGTTCGAGAGCGTTCGAGAGAGTGTCAGGTGTTCGCGGGGTGGTTTGCTTAGAGCCGAAGTGTAAGGATGCAAGGCCAAGAGGGGGGTGAATTGGCGGCTTTTCAATATTTTTAACCCTTTTCTAATTCTATACACACGCCAATTTATCACCTTGTGTTAACTGGTTTCAAATTAAGTGCGGAAGCACGACACTAAACCTTGAGCTAGCAAGCGAGGTCCTACACAAGTCTAGTCATGGGTGTGCGGAAGCGACTAGCGGAAGCAAGCCAACACTTCAAATGATGCTCAACCCAACTCCTCAACTCCTCGTGGCACGAAGGCACATGGCACAGGCAATCTCCAAATAGAACTAGAATGTAAATGTGACACAGTGGTTTGTTTGACCGATGTTCGGTGCCCAACACATGAGCACCTACTCACTGTTGACCAAGGTCTTATCGGAGCACCACACAGGCGCCTCAATGGGGACCCGGGACCCTTTCGTCCCTAGCGGTCAAGTACAAGAAAGCCCTCACCGTACACATGGAGAGTAGCCGTCCGGTACAAAGGCGATGGCAATCCTCCACACACCGGAGAATCCCACCACACCGACTCCACAGCGGAGCCGGCCCCACGCACGTTGGAGGACTTGTGCACACCGAGGACACTTCCAAGGAGAGCACCGGAAACGCGTTTTCGGTGACCAAAGCGGGGCTTTGGGTTTGCTTGCGGTACGAGTCGTCACGGTACTTCTTGGCGATGATCTTGTCCGGTACGGCTTGGGTAGACGTACGGGTCGGTGAAGCCTTGCCTTGCGAAGTTGTCAGAGAGCACGAACACAAGCCGGAGCAAAGGCTTACCTTTCTCAACCTTGGGCTAGGTGGGTAGCCCCAAGGGAGGTGAGGGGACCATATGAAGGGGAAAATTGAGAGCAATAGGTGGAATCTAGGGTTTCTCCCTCTTCTTTCCTTCCTCACCCTCTCAACTCTCTCAAATCCCGAGCTCAACTAGTGGAGGCCATGGAACCTAGGGTTTGGTCATGGGGACTCACCATGGATGAAGGGGAAAGCTTGGGCAAAGCTTGGGGAACACTTGGAGATGACCTTCCCTTCTTCTCCCTTCCTTCTTCTCCTCAAATCCAAGCTCAAATCATGGGGACATGGTGGCTAGGGTTAGGGGGCACACCATGGGAGGCTCCTCTCTCTTCTCTCTTCTCCTCTCTCTAATCTTGGGTCAAAGTGGGTGCAAATGAGAGCCTCAACTTAATTCCCACGAAATCCCCTCTATTTATAGCCTAGGAACCGACTTTGGGTTGTGGACGGTTGAGATTAAATCGGACAGAGATCGGACGACTATGCAGAGTTCGACTCGGGCTCGGAGACGTTCATCGGACGCGTCCGATGAAAGTTTGGCATGTGCGGACTAGGTGCAGGCGAGGTGTTCGAACTCGTGCCTGGCCGGCATCGGACGCGTCCGATGAGCCTATTGGACGCGTCCGACAGGGAGGATGTGTGCGAGGAAAGAAATGACTTAATCACTGGGGCTTTACTAGCTGCTGGATCTGGGCTTATCGGACGCGTCCGATGAGGGCTTTTCAACACTGGAACATGGCATATGGGTTGGCTCCCCTGTTACCGAGCTATTGGACGCGTCAGATGAGCCTGACAGTGCACAGCTAAGACTCTCTCTTGCTCTCCTTTGATTCTAGCTCTTTAGGCTTTGGTTCAAAAGAGTCTAGGACTTGATTAGGCACTGTTAAGGCTCAAAAACATCACTCAAAGCTATGGCTTGGCACTAGGCTTGGTCTTGGACTTGGTTTGCTCTAGAGCTTGGCTAGGCTAGCATAAACACTTGATATGGTCACTTGACTTAGGCAGCATAGGCTAGTGCTTGGCATTGGTGGCTTGATCATAGGACTTGACTTAGGCTTGGCAAAAGCTAGGATCTTTCATGGCTTAGAGGCTTAGGTGATGCTCCGGCTCATGTGCTTGCTTGAGTTAATCTTGAGCTTGATGTAGACGGAGACAAGCTTGAACAGGACCGAAGACTCACACAATAAAATAGAAAAGAAACTAGGAAACTCAAAGTCCTTAGTCTCGGCGTCCGGTTGTCATCAATACCAAAACTAAGCTTACACGAAGCCACTAGGTGGGCCCGGAAACATCAGAGGCCAAGTTGTCATGTACGGGGAAGATTTCGTAGCCACCAAGTTGATCAAAAGCCTTAGGAGCGAAATTTCCCGCCCAAATACACTTGAGCTTATCCCATTTTGATTCGATCCTATCCGGAAGCTTTCGTGGGTCCCACCAAGTCCAAAGCCGACAATATAATAATCAACAACCATCCCAAAGCATCCAAAGTGAGAGAGAGTTGGTTGGGGTGAGAGAGAAGAGAGAAGACTCCTCGGGTGGCCCAGTTTTTGGTGTCACCGGACGCGTCCGGAGGTTCATCGGACGTTTCCGACGCGCATCGGACGCGTCCGGTAAGCCGGTCACAGGGCACGGGAAGCTAAATTTTGGCTAAGTCTTTGAGACCGTCCAACGAAATGTTATTGTCGGATGCGTTCGATGCGGGTGAGGCACACTGTCGAACACACTCCGCGCACCTGTCCAGCACGCCCAGGCGGGCTCATCGGACGATGAGCAGTCCGAGCCTAGGTCGAACCCATCCTAGCCACTCGTTTGAACTCAGATCGAGCCACAGTTTGACACGTGTCCTATACGAGTTAGAGGCTATATAAGGGACTCGGGGGAGGCTAGAAAATCAAAGAGAGCTCATTATTTTTGTTCCACCTCCACTTGTGTTCATGAGAGAGGTTGATGAGGACATCAACATGAAGGATATGACCGCTGCCTCTACTTCGTCTACTTCCTCTCTGACTGCACCGTCTACTACGCCGTCATCGCCTAGGGGCCTAAATCCAGGAGCTCGGCCTTTCAAGCCCAAGAAGAAGGACCAGCGTATCAAGCACGCACCACGAGGAAGGACCACGCACCAAGGAAGGCCCATATGGAAGCCAAAGATGCTAGAGAACCCGTTTCGGCCATCCAGCAGCCCGTCGACTCCAAACGGGCGTAATTCGGGCTCCCGAACTCTGATTTCGGCGTGCGACCACTCGTTGGAAAGCTTTCGAGATAAGCTTTCCAATGGATCCAGCCCCACATCTGAATTCGTCCAGCAGCATCGGTAAAACACAGAAGAAGGTCTCGGACCATAATTTTAGGGTGCTGCGTCACCTTATTTTTGGGCCTACGGCCCATGTATCTTAGGGTACTGGTGGTGGCCGACCCTAGGGTGGTGGACGGTGCCCCTGTGCTGGTCAACCCTCTATATATGGCCTCCGCCATCATACGTTGTCACTTAGGTTTTGTGTGTTTGGTAGACCCCTTGTGTGTCCCTCCCCGTGATTGCGCGTGTCGACTAGACCGCCCGATTCGGGAAACAGAACCTCACCTTTCGTTTGAGATACTGATTTGTATCATTTGCTATCTACTTGATTCTTGCAAGTTTCTCGATTGCTCGCAGGGATTAAGATCGATCGTGTTGGTCACGGTTGATAACACTCGAGTTGGTGGTATTGCGATTGCCGGTTTCTAGCCTTGCTGGTTGGTAGCCGAATATCACGGATCATCATCTCGCAAATCGACGTATCGTTCTCTCCAGAAGATCGGGCCGACCTTGCGCACATCAGAGGTTCTCCCATGGGTTCCCCTTCCCATGTCCACACCTCCACCTAGGGTTTAGGTAAGAGAGAGAGAGGAGAGGAGCGGGGGAGGGAAGGAAGGAGAAGGTATGTGCATGGGTTCCCCTCCGTTCTCCGGTGCTTTTGGCTTGGTTTTTCTCATGGGGTGGTGAGGTTTTGGGGTTCCCGGTTGGTCTCTAGTCGAGTGCTCTTTGGGCCCTTCCTTTGCCGGAGTTGAGTCTCCCACATTGCCGTCCCCTAGCTTCTTCGTCCAAGCCGTCGACAAGCTTCACCAACACCGTCTTCAACCTTCACCAAGGAAACCCTTGCCACGGGCGGTAGGGGTGGGAATGGAGCGATTTTATCCATTGGATATCCGATCCATTATATTTTTTGCGGTGGTTTGAAGCGGACGGTGCGACCCTAACCAAGACATGTAGAAAGGGGTTCGCCCCATCTGTGCTCCCCTGAAAGCTGAAAGCCCGAAAACCCTCGCTCCTCGACCCTCAGACATACCACCGCGGTGCCGCATCTGCTCGATGGCGGCCGCCATCTCCACCTCCTCCGCTCAGGCTCAGCCGCCGCCGTGATCTCCACCTCTGCTCACGCTCGAGGAGGCGGAGACGGCCCCGCTGCTTGGTCGCCGGAGGCTCCCGACGAAGGTGAGATCTCGCGGTTCTTTTTTTGGTTCTGGGTGGTGGATTCGAGGAATCGAGGATTCGTTTCTCGGAAGAAAGCGTGAATTAGTTTGTTGAGGGGGTTGCCACCTCCTCCAGACTTGATCCGATTCTTGTAGCATTCTTCAGCTAAGTGCGAGCGTGGAAGTAGTGGCATAAAAATCAGATTTGGTTAGTTGTAGTTTGTTGCTTTATATTCAGAGAAGAGAAAACTAAAAAGTTGTTGGCTGTTTGCAGCGCAAAATCTCTTTGCGTTCTAACTCTTTGCAAAAAATAGCTACTTTTTGTGAATTGTGTGTTTCTTGGCCTTGCTAACTGCTCATCTGTCCAAGAGTTGTTCCTACAAAGGTTGAATTAATGTCTCTAAATGCACTCTTTTCGAATAAACTAAAATGTATTATGAATTTCTCGTATTTGTTACTTTTTGGAATGACCATAGTTCTTCCCATTATATTTGTTAATGATGGCAAAAAAAGATTTTCATATAGGCTATTAGGCTGAATCTTGTACGTGCTTAAGTGCTAATTTGTGCTCAGTAATATGCAATACACTTGTGCTTAGCAATCCAGTATCTAATGCTTCAAGTTATGGAAATTCTTGAATGAGCCAAATAAATACATATGCTTGCAGCATGTCCCTTCTCTCTGAACTAATTCATATAGATGATTATTTTGAAGAATTCAGTTACAGTTACCGCTTTTCTTATGGGATTGTCATGCCCTCTGCAGATACTGCTGTGCCATGAAGCGTCCAAGTGAAGATGGTGTGGAGATTGAACAACAAGTAGGGAAAAGGGTGATGGTTAGTGATTCAGGTGGATTTGACGGAACTAGTTGTGCAAGTGAGATGGATGACAGTTGTGGTATTAGCCAGAGGCCCGATGAGGTGGAGATCCTCATTCAAGAAACTCCAGTGGTGCAGCCGTTTCCTGCAATGAGGTCTCCAGCCACACCGATCTCTCTTATTCATGTCCCTCAAGGTGATATCTCTGTTAATGAGCAAGATGAACATGAGGAAGATGGGGGCGAGGATGATGTAAGCAATTTCAGATCTAAGGCTTGGCGCGAGTATATCCCAATCAAAGTTAGTGGAATAGTTATAAAGGGAAAATGTAAGTACTGCCATACAAAAATTGGAGCTAGACGTGGGGCTGGAACGAGTGCTCTACGCAACCATCTATTAAGGTGCAAAGAAAGGAAAAAAGCTCGTAAAGTAGTTGATAACCTCAATGCAATGGTTATGTCTCCAGATAGCGTGACCTTGAGAGATTGGAACTTTGATCCTCAGATAGCACGCAGAGAGTTAGTTAGAATGATTGTGCTACATGAGCTTCCATTTTCCATCATTGAGTATGATGGTTTTCGAAAGTTTGTCTCAAGTTTAAATCCAGCCTTCAAGATGATGACAAGGAAGACATTAAAGAGTGACTGTGTGAAAGCATTTGAGGAACGGAAACAGTGTCTTAAAGATACACTCGGCAATTCTAGTTCAAGAGTTTCATTAACAATGGATATGTGGACTTCCAATCAGACCTTGGGATATATGTGCATCAGTTGCCATTACATAAATGATGATTGGGAGTTGCAAAAGAGAATAATAAAATTCTCGGTCTTAGAGACACCACACACTGGTATTGTTTTATTCAATGCTGTCTTGAAGTCCATACAAGACTGGAAATGTGAAAACAAACTGTTTGCGGTCACATTAGACAATGCTAGCAGCAATGGTGCAATGGTGAGGATGTTAAAGGATAATTTGTTAGCAAAGAACTTGCTCATTGGACAAGGTAGATTGTTGCACCAACGTTGTGCAGCACATGTCTTAAACTTAATATGCCAAGCTGGTCTCAACTTTGTTAGCCCCATTGTCACCAAGATCCGGGAGAGCGTAAAGTACATTCGAGGATCCCAGTCTCGAAAGGAAAAGTTTGAGGAGATAGTCACACAGTTGGACCTTTCAAGTTTGATGCGTCCACGGCTTGATGTCCCAACTAGATGGAACTCAACTTACTATATGATTGCAACATCTATGGAATTTAAAAGAGCATTCGATTCTCTAGGGCTGCAAGATTCAAATTACACATGTACGCCAAGTTTCGATGACTGGGAAAGGGCAGAAGTGGTGTGCAAGCTGCTAAAAGTGTTTTGTGATGCAACACATGTGATTTCAGGCTCCAAGTATCCCACTGCAAATCTATGGTTTCATGAAATTTGGGAAATAAAGCTTGCATTGGAGAAGGAATGTTCTATGGCAGACCTTGGAATTCATGACATGGTTACATACATGCAGGACAAATTCAAGAAATATTGGAAACTATCATGGATGGCGCTATCGATCCCTGTCATTTTGGATCCACGATTTAAGTTTGCATTTCTTGAGTTTCGTTATCCCCAAGCATTTGAGAATAAAGCTCCATCGAAACTTGCAAAAGTGAAGAAAGTGTTCACTGATCTATTCAATGAGTATGCTAAGCTGAATATTGGTGACTTAGAGTATGAACATCAAGGAAGTGGTGATGTTGGTGTTGGTGCAAATGATAGTGACCGTTTGGCAGATTGGGATCAACACCTTAACCTTATGGTCCAATCAACAAGTTTGGCAGCCTTAGAACTAGAAACATACCTTGCAAAGCCCCCACTCCCTCGAGGTGGTAACTTTGACATATTGAACTGGTGGAGAATGAACTCTCTCGAGTACCCGAATCTAGGTCGCATGGCAAAGGATATTTTGGCTGTTCCTGCTTCGACGGTTGCATCTGAATCAGCCTTTAGCACTGGTCAAAGAGTTATCTCTGATTTTCGAAGCCGGTTGACTCCTGAGACGGCCGAAGTGCTTGTTTGTCTCCAAGATTGGTTAAGAGCATCCGGTAAAATATTACATTTAACCCCTTATCAATTTGTCATAATGCTTAATGCTGCAACAAGTGCAATAATTCTTCTTTTTTTATTTTAAGTCATAGGTACTTGCCAGCTTAGGATGGATTCCATTCATGACTCCATTGAGCTAAATGATCTTCAGATGTGAGGTACTATTTACATGCATATACTTTCTGCTAATCAACCTATTTCTCATGTGATCCTATACATGAATAAAAGACTCTATGAAGCATGTAACATATGTTAGCTGTTTCGTTTATGATATGTTGTGCTGATCTTTCCCCTTGTTTCTTTGCAGATGTTCTACAAGCATGCAAACAAAACCAACTCTTGCTATACAATCCTATAACTAAGTTCAACTTACTAGATTTTCATTATGTCGATAGTTGTGTTTGGTACTGTACTGATAATCAGTGCTTTCTTAAATAAGGTGTGTGTTGTTGGTAGCTCAATCAGCATGTTGACAAATAGAAGATGGTTCCACATGTTCTCATAATTGCCTGAGAAATATTTGCAAGTTATCGATAGTTGTGTTTGGTACTGTAACAAATGAGAGCTAAGGAGCCTGCTTTGCTTCCTCATCTAGTTTTTTGTCATCATTGTTGAACTACTATGTTTCTTTTGACATCACTGAACCATGACATTAGTAAATTGTTTATCTTTTCTAAAAATATAAATTGTTTATCTTATGAATTTCGTGCTTCATGCTCATTGACTGGTGCTCTGCTTCATCTATAAGCCTTCAAGCAAGGTTATTTGAAGGGAAATACATGAATGGAAATCATGTTTTTTATTTTTCCTTGAGGTATTGCTTACTTTGATGCTCTTATACTTATATTATTAATTGTTGAGAAACAAGAGCCTTCTGCTCCTACATGATGCTGGGAAGACCTACCATGCATGCTTCCACTTATACTAGCAAACAGTAGCATTGTAGCAACGTGAAGTTAATAAAACATGGATCGATCGGACCGATCCTTTGGATCATTTGGATCAGCAGAGGGACACACAAATGGATCAACCTAACCGCTCCGTTTAGAATTCTGGGCACGTGGTTGGGTTTCAGGAGCGAACCTAACCGCTCCATTCCCACCGCTAACGGGCGGGGTCACCCGGTGCGGGAACCGGGTGCTTCCTCTTCTCTGGGCAAGAAGACCGACGGAAGCCGTGCATCATCAACCTCGTGGGGTTGCCGGAAGAGCAAGCGACCAAGTCCCCACCGTCTCCGCGTCAAGACCGGACTCCGCTCGAGCGTCGCTTGTACAAAACACCTCCTACGTGGGGGTCGGCGCCTTCCAAGGCGTCGGGGTGTCGAGTAAGCCACCGACTTGTGGTGGAACTCGGCCTCGGTGTACGGGTCGGAGGCGAGCCTTGGCCCATCAGCCTAAAAGCCTACCTAGTGGATTGCCGGCACGGGACGAGAGAGTACCAGTCACTCTTCGGGGTGATTCGTCATCGTGGAGTAGGTGCTTGCACCGAACCACATAAAAAATCCGGTGAGCCTCCCATGTGTCTCATTTACCTTTGTGTACTTTAATTCTTGCAATATCTGCTTCGGCTATTGTATTTGTCCTTTGCTAGTTTAATTGCTTCGTTTCCGCGGTAGTTCTAGTTAGTCGTAGTTAGTCGAATTAGTTAGATTGATAGCTTAAGTCTAATTTGACTAATTCAAAGAAAACATAAAAAATAGGGTTAATTTCTCTTTAGAGTCCTCTTCAACCCCCCTCGAGGCCTCCAATCCTTTCAGCATCATTGGAGACTCTCTCTTCTCTTCTATCTTCTATTTGGGGTGGATGGTTGCAAATGAGAACCTCAACTTGTAATCCACGAAATCCCTTCTATTTATAAGCCTAGGACACAGCCCGGAACGTGGACGGTTGAGATTTAACCAAGGGTTGATCGGGCGGCTACAGTTAATTCGACTGGAGCTCGAAGTGCCTGTCGGACGCCGTTCGACGGTGCGCACTGTGCGTAGATCTGGGTGCACGTGATGTGTTCGACCTCGGTTTTGAACCCCGTCAGACGCCGTCCGACAAAGAGTCCTCTCTCCGGGTAGGCTTGGGACTTAGCCGTTTTTCGGCCCCTGCCTCGTCGGACGCCGTCCGATGGCCATTGGACGCCATCCAACGGCCGGGAGCAGGGCATATTGCCACTGCCCAAGCAGCTCTCTCCTCTCTTCTCACTTGGCTTCGGTCTTGGAACAATCTAGAAACTTGTCGTCGGTCGTAACCTTGGGGGGTATTAGACGGCAATGAATTTGATATTCAGGTTGATTCGGGGGGTGTCAAGATAACCGATCTGATGGTAGCACAGGAGGACAGGGACACTTTTTTATACAGGTTCAGGCCTTCTTGGTGGAAGTAATACCCTAGTCCTGTGCTCTGGGATTATATGGTGGATATCGATTACAAGGCGTGTTGTGTTTCGAGGGGTGCTCTTTGGTGCTGCCTTTCGACGAGATTAGAAGCACGAGAGCTTATGAGAACTTCCTAGAGCCTCTGAAAACTTGTCTTTGGGTCTCGTCCTCCACCCTTTATATAATAGAGGGAGTCCGAGTTACATGGAGGAGTTCTACTCGTAGTAGATCCCTTTTAACTGATATTGCTATATCTGTTTTTAGTCGGTTATCCCCCTTGCCGATCCCGTGTAGATTAGGAACTTCCCCTTCCTTGCGCAGCAAGTCTTCTCCTTGAAGCCGAGTTGTTTATGTCCAGGGAACTCTCCCGTGTGGTCTGTCCCCTTCTGGATGCTTTATGGGCCAAGGATGAAGACCCCCGTGGCCCATATCCTCCACAAAACTTCTACTCACTGGTCTTAGGATCTTTGACCACCAAACGCCACTTAATACAAGATTAGGCTTTGAACACATGATGTTTGCCCTAAACTCTTGATCTTTTGGCACTAGTGTACTAGAGCTTTGGTTCTTTGGCATAGGATTGACATGGCTTGCTAAAGATCAGCTAGGACATAGATTGTGCTAAGCATAAGAGCTAGACATGGCCACCAAGTAATGTACTTGACTTGCTATGACTCAAGATCACACCTAGGCATATAGGACTTGGCTTAGGTGACTTCAACACTAGGGCCCATGACCAGGAATGGCTTAGGCAAATATTGCAAAGGTTCATGCTTGGTCTTGGGCTTAGCTTGACTAGGCTTGGCTTGGATTGATATGGCAAAGGTAAAGGACCTAGACACTTGGCTTAGGCTTGACTCTAGGGCTAAATGATGTGCTCCGGATCAAGTGCTCGCATGGCGATGCTTGAAGGCTTGACGATGATGTTGCAGGCTCGATGTAGCAGGACCGACGACTCACACAAGAAATTAAAAGAAACTATAAAACACAAAATCCTTAATCTTGGAGTCCCCGTTGTCATCAATACCAAAACATGATCTTACAATCTCCCCCTTTTTGCTAAATGATGTGCTCCAGATCATGTGCTCACTTGGCGATGCTTGAAGGCTTGACGACGATGTTGCAGGCTCGATGTAGCAGGACCAAAGACTCACACAAGAAATAAAAAAAACTAATAAAAACATTTAAAGTCCTTAATCTTGGAGTCCTTGTCATCAATACCAAAACTAAACCTAAAATGGGGCTTGAGCTTACACCTCGGTGTGAGGGTCGGAAGCGAGCTCTAGGCCTCCGCCCTAAAAGCTTTCCCAGTGAATTGTGGGTATGGAGCGAGAGAGTCCAGGTCTCTCTTTGGGGAGATTCCACATCGTGGAGTAGGTGCTTTGCGCCGAACCACGTTAAAAAATCGGTGAGTCCTCTTGTATCTCAATTTACTTCTTGCACTTAGTTTGCTTTGGCTATCGCACTAGTTGTCCCTTCGGGTATAAGGATAGTTTCCTTTGCGCACTCCTCGATAATATTGTCGGTAGCATAGTTAGCTTCTAGTCAAATTGTTGCTCACCTAGGTTAGTTATTTAATTTGATTAAAACCCTAAAAGGACAAAAATAGTCGTAAAACTTGTAATTCGTCCGCTTCACCCCCCTCGTGGCCATAGATCCCTTCAATTGGTATCAGAGGCTTGATGCTCTCTGTTTGTGCTTAACCGCCTAGAGTCAAAATGACCGACGGGGGTAGTGTCGTCGGGAATGGGATTCCCTTGTTTACTGGGACAAACTTTAGTCATTGGAAAACTAAAATGACCACCTACATTCAATCCATGGGGCATCAAGTTTGGGTTGTTGTAGAGTCTCCTTTAGGCTTTGTGGTTAACAAGGAAACTGGTCCCACAGCGGATCAAATCACCAAACTTGATCTAGATACTAGAGCCAAAAATGCTTTGTTTTCTGTTTTGGGGATGGATGCCTTTGAAAGAGTTAGCAATCTTCCCACCGCACATGATATGTGGAGAACACTGGTAGAAATCCACGAGGACACGGATGTGGTCAAAGAGGAGGCGCTTCGATCGCTTTAGGATGCTTCCTGGCGAAGACGCGAATGCAATGTATGCACGCCTTAACCCACTGGTGAACGAGCTCAAGAGGCTCGGATACACCATTCCTGACGTGGATGTTTGCAGGAGGATAACTTTAGTCCTTCCAAAGGACAAGTACAGGAGTTCGTCATCCTCAAGAGCAATGAGGTCAAGACGCTGACTCCAGGTCAACTCCTCGGGCAGCTTGTCGCCCATGAGATGCTGGTGAATGACACCGAAGACGATGAGCCTCCCAACTCCCAAGCCCAAGGAGAAGGCCATCGCACTCAAGGCCAAGACAAGTGCACCGACAAGCTCATCCAAGTCAGGCGCACCCACAAGTCCAACAAGTCGGGCTTAGAAGGAGAACTAAGTCCTAGGATTACAAGGGGGCTTGAGAACCTTGCCCTCACTTTGGGTAGGTTTGATAACAGTCTTAAGAAGTTCTCCTCCAAGCACTTCAAGGACAAGAAAGCACTTGCCTCCATACGCTGTTACGAGTGCAATGAGAAGGGCCACATTGTTTCCGTGTGTCCCAACAAGAAGAAGAACAAGTCCAAAGATAAGGACAAGTTAAGCAGCGGTGAGGACAAGCGCAATTTCAAGAACAAGTCAAGAACATACAAGTTCAGCTTCCACCGCACCGACAAGAACGGCAAGAAGCAAGCGTTTGTCGGTGAGTGGGAGACCGAGAACAGCTCGAATGGGTCGTCCTCCTCCTCGTCAAGCGATGGAGAGCCCGTGGAGAAGACCAAGGAAAAGCCGAAGATACTGACCGGGCTCACTCTTTCCGAGTCGGTGCCTCCACCACATGCGCTTCCTCCTACAAGCTTGGTGGTCACTATCTCAAGTGATGATGTAATATCCGTATATTCAATATGTATTTGCTTCTTGGGCCTAATGGGCTATTGAAGGACCATTATCCTTAACGCAAACCCTAACTAGAAATCCTATTTAACCTTGCCGATGCTCACGTACGCACCAAATCGGCGTCATCTGGGGATCGCCGCCGCCGCCGACGCCTTGAGCATCAAGTACGTTATACTACGTAGGCTGATAAGCAACTACTACCTAGTTGTGTCCACGTACTGATTCTTGCTTCCTTGCCACTGCTACTTCTTTCTAAGTGCACATGCGTGTGCTTAGGGCTAGCCGCTGCTAGTTTCATCAAGTATTAATTTGCCTGTATCTATATGTGCGTTTTGTTGCTGCTAGTAGATGTACGTGTAAGGAAGGAAAACATGAACGAGGGGAAGGCAGGATGGGTAAAAGGAAGATTTTGAGCTTGTGATTTAATTTGAGCTGCTTTCGATCTCTTATGGAGAATTTCATTGAGGATGATAACATCTACACTCTGCATCACGTCTTTGATTAAAGAAGGCAAGTATATGAGATGATGTGTGTCAACATAGCTGATTGAATGTCATAATATGTAAATTACTTTATGTTTAATTTATTATCAAATTATGATGAATGGATGAGATGAACTGATGAGATGGTAAGCACTAATGAACTATTGCATATGCATTGCACACACACGATGATGATGATCGATGACATGTAAGACCTACTTCGTAGGCACCCCCATGGGATGGCGGGGTATCCCCCATGGGATGGCGGGATAGATCTGCTACGGCAGTCAACCTCCATGGGATGGCGTGTAGGGTGTGCACCGACGGGTGTGCACTCGGCGGTACCGGTACACGCTTATGAGAAATGAGCATGAGCATATGCATTGTATATTTGTATATGAGACTATGTTGAGGCTATGAGATATCTGCCTTGCATTGATATGCATACTATTGCATTTATATAAATGAGCATGTCATGAATGTATGTATGTTATGTTTTATTGATTTCTTATGAATATGTTCTATGCCGTCACTGTTTTATACTTTGCTGAGTATTCTCCTATACTCACTCTTGCTTTTATTTGGTTTTTAGGTAATGGATGATAGCAGCATGCATGGGACATGGGAGTAGCACAATTATCCTAAGCACCCACTGCCTTTCATTTTTATAACTAGTGAATATAGCTTTCACATTAGTTTTTTTTGTTAATAGTTGCGCTTTGTATATTTGAGACTTGTAGTCCATTAATGTTTTCTTTCGGTTTTCAATTGAATAGTTGGTTATATATTCTTTCGATAAAATTTGCCTGTCGTGGATGTCCGAATAAATAGAGAAGATGCTGTCGAAATTACTAATTTTTAGAGTGATTAGTAATATCCTAGGCTCAGGCGGAGCTGGGGTGTTACAGATGATGCCGGCTGGGAGTCTGACATCGAGTTTGCAGCTGAGCCAGTTCTTCCTCCACGGTGACTCATGGCACAACCTTCCAAGTCCTCGGACGATGAGGTGAGTGACACAACCTCCTCTGCTAGCAAAATCACTGGTTGTCCCTCTGACTTAGAGTCTCCAGAAGCTCTTGTATACGTGTGGGGTTTAGTAAAGGAAGCTCAGGGTTATGCACTTGCATATCAATCTAAGTACAAAAAACTAAAAGTAGAACATGCTGAAGTTTGCAAGGAGCGCACTGAACTAAATAAAATGGTGGATGACTTGTTAGGAAAAAAGTACAAGCTACAGGACACAATTGACATGCTAGTGGCTAGCAATGCTCTGGATGATGCTGTGAACGCTTTGTCTTCCTTTGAATATGTTGCTAGTGTAGAATATGATGACAATGTGACTGAGCTTAATACACCTCTGTCACCCACTGCACTAGATGCAATGACTTGTGACCCTATGCCTGTCAGTTCTGATTTGCTTGTTCCTGTTATTAGCAGATCACCTGTCACTTTGCTCACACGCTCTAGCAATGTTGAGATTGGGCCTAGCTTGCCTGCTTTACTTGGTAGTCCTTTGCCTGTGGCTCAATCAAATATTTATGATATACCTGTTGATAGCTCATTTCCTACTAGCTTGTGTGAAAATGCTACTGTCTCAAATGCTCTTGCACTTGTTACATCTACACCACTGCCTGCTACAACTAGAGCTAGTGATAAGCAAAAATCTACTGCTTCTGTTTAGAGTCTGCTTTTAAATGTGCCTTCTAGCTCGAATGCTTTCTCTAGTGGTTCATCTATGATTGCCTCTTCTTCAAATGGGTCAAGGGGTAATAATGGTGGTGTGTGCGATCCGGACCATTGCAAGGGTGCATTGGCGGCAAGGGAGCTCATAGTAGAAAATGGAGAGCTAGTGAGGGAGAATGGTGAGCTGAGAGCAAAGTTGGCAAAGCTAGATGGGTTAACTGGTGAGGACGCTGAGCTGAGGGCTAAATTAGGCAAGTTTGAGGTCAGGAGCTATGAGGGGAGTTGGCCTGGATAAGATGCTCAATGACCAGAGACCTGTCTCCGAGAAGGGCGGATTGGGATATACTCCCAAGAAGAAGCCCAGGGGGAGAAAGGGAAAGGGTGCTGGTCCTCTTGCATCTACCAACGGTGCATGCTACACCTAGGTCCTACTACCACTCCTAGCAGTACACTAGAAACCCACATCCTAGAGCCCAACCATCCAACAACAACTGGCAACCTAGAGCTTGGAATAGGCAGTGGGAGAACCCCAACGGTAGAAATTGGAACACTAGACCCATAGTGCAGTATAGGCAAGACACTTGGGATACTAGTAGGGGTGACTCTTGGGGTAGGTACCTAGTTAGGTAAAATGGGTGGAATGGTTGAAACGGGTATGGCTAGAATAGGAACTATAGGCCAAGCTTCGAGTCACGTGGGTACGGGGCACCTAGGGGCTACGCAGGTAGGAGAGCTCCACTTAGAGCACCGCCTAGGACTCAGCCTAGACCGTACACGTGGACTAGACCCAACCTCAATCTCCCTAGGAACCACGCAGAGCTAGATGGGAACTACCTGCTTAGGAGAGATGAGTATGGTAGAATAGTGGCTAGGTTTGTGGGACTGTCACACGAGAATGACAACCGTGCACGACTGTGAGTCAAGAAGTCACTTGTTGATTCCCTTGCTGCTCCTAAGACTAACCCTCGGGGACCCATCAGATGGGTTCCTGAGTCTACAATTTGATTCTCTTTTTTGGATGTGAGTGCAGGTGAACTACACGACCGGCGACCATCATTGGATCATAGACAGTAGGTGTGCCCAACAAATGACGGACAATGCGCAGTTGTTCACCTCACTCAGGGAAGAAGGAGTCTTCCCAAAGAGAGTGACCTTTTGGTGACGGGAGCCGCAGTCGAGTAATTGGTACCGGGGAGGTATACATTTCTCCAGAGCTTTCAATTCAAAATGTCCTCCTCGTTGAGCCTTTGCATTATAATTTGATCTCTGTCGCCCAGTTGCTCGACCTGGGGTTCCATTATCACATCTCACCAACTGAAATGAGGTTTTTGGATAAAAATGATAACCTAGTGTTCAAAGCTTTTTGTTTCCAAAACCAGTTTCTTGCAAAATTTGAGTTGCCTCCCACAAATGACTTAGTTTGTCTTCTCGCCAGAGTCGAGTTTGGATGGCTTAGGCATAGACGCTTGGAACATGTGGGGATGGCCAACCTTAAGAAGTTGGTGAAAAATGGTTTCATACATAGGGTCAAGGACGTTACATAGCCAAGAGCGTAATGTCCACTTCGCGTCCCTTCGGGTATTAGGATAGTTTCCTTTGCGCACTCCTCGATAGCTTAGTCGATAGCATGGTTAGCTTCTAGTCATATTGTTGCTCACCTAGGTTAGTTATTTAATTTGACTAAAACCCTAAAAGAACAAAAAAAAGTCGTAAAACTTGAAATTCGTCCGCTTCACCCCCCTCGCGGCCGTAGATCCCTTCAACCTCTTACCACCCTTTATCAACTCCCCGTTCGTCTCGCACAAATCAGTATGAACTAGTTCTAACAGCACCAAGTTCCTCGCCTCTACTGCCTTGTGAGGCTTGTGAGGTTGCTTCGATTGCACACATATTGACACTTAGAACGTTTGATTTGGGTAAATTTTGGGATTAAATTCATACTGGCTAACCGCATCATGCAACCAAGATTAATATGACAAAGTCATGAATGCCAAACATTAGACTCATGATTACATGCATGATTCACTATATTATTCATGTCCCACAAAGACAAGCGGAACAAGCCTCCGCTCTCATAGTCTTTTTCAATAAAAGATCCAAATTTAGAAATAACACATTTATTGGACTCAAACGCTAACTTATAACCATCCCTACATAGTAGAGATCCGCTGACAAGGTTTTTATTTATTGCGGGTACATGTTGCACGTTCTTCAGTCACACAATCTTTCCTGAAATAAACTTCATATCAACTGTGCCGACTCCACGTACAAACGCCTGTGACCCATTTCCCATCAACACGGAGGCAGCCCCTGCGACCTAGTAAGAAGAAAATAGAGATCTGTCAGCACAAACATATATATTGGCCCCAGTGTCAATCCACCAATCAGGTGAACGACATACTAAAAGAACAATAGGTACTATTACATACCTGGATGTTCCTGCCTCAGTATTGCCAATAACAACGTTGGCGGACTTTTTCTGCTTGTCTTTACTATCAGGGCAATCCTTAGCCCAGTGATTAGTACCATCACAGCCAAAACAGTTTTCCTTCCCTTTATTCTTCTTCTTCTTGAAGTTAGTAGTTTGATTGGCTTTGTTCTTATTGTCAGGCTTTCCAGACTTGTTCTTATTCTTCTTTTTGAATTGGAAAATTTTCTTTTGTACCACATTGGCACTAGAACTTTCATTTCTTTTTCTGTGTGTATCTTTTGCCCTTGCCTTCTCCTCAACATCTAGAGACTCGATGAGACCAGCGACGCTGAACTCTTGTCTGTTGTGTTTTAGAGTAGTGGCAAAGTCTCTCCAAGAAGGTGGCAGCTTCGTAATAATGCAGTCGGCCACAAACTTGTCAAGCAATACACATGTAAAGTTCTCAAGTTCTTCCGCAAGCGCTTGAACCTCGTGAGCCTGTTCGACTACAGAATGGTAATAGACCATCTTGTAGTCATGAAACTGCTCCATGACAGCGTTAGAGACTTCGAACTTTGCCTCTAGTGCATCTCATAATTCTTTACCACTAGGCAAAATCATATGCACATCAACAAGATTTTCCCCAAGAACGCTGATCACGGCGCCTCTAAACAAGTTATCCGCAGCCGCGAAGGCACTCTCCTGCTCAGGAGAGAGCCCTCCCTCAGGCTGTGGCTTGCCTTGCGCAATATGATACACGTTCATAGCAGTCAACCACAAAATCATCTTGGCGCGCCAACGCTTGTAATTTGCACCGTCAAACACAGCTGGCTTAAGAGCGGCAGCAAAACTAATAATTGTAAAATTTCTAACATAAGGTTTTTAGAATGTTGGAAATATTAGGAATTTTTTAAATATTTTAATCCACAAAATAATTATGTAAAAATGACAAGAGTAATACACAATTCAATTTTAATACCACAAGTACTTGATATGAAATAATAAATCATATCTATCTCATACACAAGTAGTATTAAAATGAAAGAAACAAACACAACAGAGTATATAGAAATATACCCTTGAGCCGGAGCCGGAGGCGCAGTCGGAGGGATGACTTGATCATTCCCACTCGCCATGACGGTCGATGTAGTCGATCACAGGTTGTCGCAGAGAAGCGTTGATGCAGTGCAGATGGGTCGGTGCAGTCTATCATTGATGCAGTGTAAACGTACAGGCGCGAGTAGAAGGTCCAGAGGCACCCCTGTCGGATGTTCCGACGGTCGAGCAGTGGCGTGGAATCGCTCCCGAGCTTCCGGAGGTCGAGAAGGACGAGGTTCCGGAGGCCTGCTCACTCGGCTCCCTGTGCGCGCAAGGAACAGAGGCGGGGATGGCAAGAACGCAACGCTACAGAAGGAAAAATTGCTGGAGTACGGAAGGTGCGGGGGGTTGGAAAGGAAAGCGCAATGCATCCCTTATATAGGCGTGCGTCGGGGCAACAGGCGGCAGAGCAATGGGCGTACGATTCCAGTCATCAATATCGTCGGTTTCGTAACAGACGCCATCAGGACATCGGTTACAAACGGATGCCGCGTCGGTTTCGTAACGGATGCCATTAGGACATCGGTTACAAACGGATGCCATCAAACCGTCGGTTTTAGAAACGTTCGTCAATTACTGGTAATAAGGCAGCCGAGAGGACCGAGATATTGACGGAAAAGGTAAGTACAGTTGGTTTGCAAGGGTCAAGATATGCTTAATAGCACTGAAGGGCGCTAGCTAGGCATATTGAAAAGTTCTAAGAGCGGGCAGCAGAGATCTAGTACCCAGTAGGTGGGTATGAAAAGCGCGCGGAAGGCTGTAATCGGACATGTAATACGTAATTTCTTCGCCGGTTTCGTAACGGATGCCATTAGGACATCGGTTACAAACGGATGCCATCAAACCGTCGGTTTTAGAAACGTTCGTCAATTACTGGTAATAAGGCAGCCGAGTTATTTCCAAAATGGCAAAACCTTTTGTATCCGCGCACGTCTCGACACGTTCACGCCACGGCTCGGCGCGCGCGTGTGGCTCGCCCCTTTCCTTTTCTCATCCTGCTAATTGAGAGACACACGATCTAACTATTTAAGTTGGCGTATTCCTCTCTCAATTTTCCGTACGGTACTAAACTTTTTTAATACTCCTAGTATTTTACATGGGCCTTTGAAATTTTAATTAATTAAATTAAACAGCCCAACCCAATTTAATCTAACAAGCATTTGACTTCCACATTACGATAGCTAGAAGTCTAGATCAGACAATGTGACGGTCAAAATCGCAATAAAATTAAGAAAGGGACAATTTTGCCTGATTAAACATTAGTCCTTTGTTCTATGCATCTCGACTGACAGCTATAGAGAACAACAGCTCATGAGTTATACATTCAGTTGGAAAAGAATTGCAGAGCAGAGAACAAACGTAGTTAGATAGCAGAATAATGGTTGTTATTTGGGCCAGCCTGAATAACATCCTTCGCCATCGTGGTTTCTCTGAACGATGGTGTCGCTGGGTTCATAATATCCTGGAGAGTGTCCGATCGTCTATCCTCCTTAACGGTGTTCCTGGGCCCTGGATCACCTGTCGCAACGGCCTCCGGCAAGGTGACCCACTCTCTCCTTACCTTTTCATTATTGTTGCGGATGTCCTTCGTGCTCTTCTTCACAATCCTCTGATTCGCACGTCTGTCCATCACCCCCTCCTCTTTTCGGATCCCTGCCCCGTGCTCCAATACGCTGACGACACTCTCCTCTTCTTTTCTTCAACAGCTAATGCTATGGAGACTATTAAAAACATTATTAGTGACTTCTCTGCTGCCACTGGCCTCTCTATTAACTTTCAAAAATCGACCTTCTTGCCTGTGGGTGTCTCTGCCAGTGCTGCTGCAGATCTCGCGTCTATCCTCGGTTGTCAGGTCTCCTCCTTCCCCCAGCCCTACCTCGGGCTCCCCCTTTCCCCCCGCAAGCTATCGGTGCGTGACTTTCAACCCCTCGTTACCTCCTGTGATAGCTACCTCTCTGGGTGGAAGGCGTCCCTTTTGAACCGTGCTGGCAGACTTGTTCTTTGCTCTTCTGTTCTCAGTGCCCTCCCTTTACACTACATGTCCTCGTTGGTCTTGCCCAAGACAGTTCTTACGGCCATCGACAAACGCCGTCGTGCCTTCTTTTGGACCGGTGATGACACTTGTCATGGCTCTCGTTGCCTGGTGGCTTGGGACCAAGTCTGTACGCCTAGGTACTCTGGTGGTCTTGGGCTCAAGAATCTTGAGGTTCAGAATCTCTGCTTTCTCCTCAAATTCGTCCACAAGATCCTTGATGGGGCTGTCTTTCCCTGGAAAACCTGGGCCTGCCGTTTTCTTTCTATTGATCATCCCCCCTTTGCTCCCCCTCCTACTTCCTTTGGAATATTTTTAACCACGGTATTGATGCATATCGGCGCTGTACTTCTGTTGTGGTTGGCAGTGGCGCTTCCACCTTCTTCTGGCGCTATCTCTGGCTTGGGAGCGCTCCGATCTCTCTCTCCTTCCCTGCCCTTTTTTCCCACACCCTTGATCCTGATGTTTCTGTGCGGTTTGCTTTTCAAAACAATTTTGACCTGCGTTTGCGACCTAGGTTGAACAGCAGGGCCACTGTGGAGTATGGTATCCTCCTCCCTCACCTTCGGCAGGTTTCTTTGACTGATGATCATGATGTTCGGCTAATTAGAGACATAGGCTCGGCCTTCGGCTCTCGGAGAGCGTATTCTCTCATGCTACCACCCACGGCAACTGACGACAACTGCGTCCGGATCTGGGGCACGAAGGTCCCAAATAAAGTCAAGATCTTCGCCTGGTTGTTCTTCCGCGACAGACTGAGTACAAAAACGAATCTGTTCCGCAAGCACGTGCTTCACGATGCTGCGTGCGACCGTCGTGATGCTTCGATGGAAGACCTTCGCCACGTCTTCTTCTTTTGCACTAACAGCCGTTTGGTTTGGGACGTGCTCCGGCTTGACTTACCCGACTTGGAGGATCTCTCGGCTCTCTGGACAATTCATGGAGTGACTCATCTTGATGGTGCTCTTTGGCCCCCCGTGCTCCTCGGCCTACTTTGGCGCATTTGGGAAGATCGCAACAATGATATCTTCAACAACATTCCATCCAGCTATCGTCGTGTTATTGTAAAACTTGTGATGACTTACATATTTGGTGACGTCGCTTCCCCGCTTTGGTTAGAGGGGAGCTTCTACGATGGCGCATGTACTTTCTGAACTGTATCCCTTCTGTGTAACCGACTCGTCCACCTCGGACCTGTTGGTCTTTTTTGAGTTATGAAAATCGTAGGTGGGGCCTCGCCCTTCCGAATTTACAAAATAATGCAACAAAAACTTCGCACAATCAAACAAAACCAGGTTAATTCATCTCCCTCGCAACATCACCCAATTCTGATCAGAGAGAGAACCCTGAGTAAGAGGCGGGAACGGCTTGGGATGGCAGTGGACCGAGGAGCCGCTCCGCGGCTGTCAGTCGAGGTCGTGGGTGCTGGGGGCAAGGGGCTCAACTTGTATGCTACAAAACACGATGGAATTCAAAAGAAAGAAAAGACATATGACCAAGAAAATAATTGAACTGTTCTCTGTTCTCTGAAATGCAATGTTGCTCCCTCTGCATGAATAATTTATTTGAAGTACACTAAAATGCACAGGCGTTCCTTAAAATTTTTTCGAGATACCATCCAGGTCCACGATCTTTCAAAATTGAAAGGCGCGACTCAAAATTTGGTAACGTGTGTCATTTGGGTCCAATCCCATCCGGGAGACTAATCCTGCTACCATGGTCAGTCCATGTCGTATTTTTATATTTAAAAAATCAGAAAAATCATAAAAATTCAAAAAACCACAAAAATGACTACAAAATATTACACCATTTGGCATATAAACTAAAACAAATATATACAATTTAGAAAAATTATAAAATGTTCATAAAATTATACAAATTCACAAAAATTGCAAACAAATTCATACAAATTCAAAAAATGATAAAAAATAAAAAAATAGAAAAAATATATAACGCGATGGTGATATTTCTATCCGAACTACTGTTGTTTTTATATTTTTATGAATTTATTTATTTATGGTTTTTTTCTGATTTTAATATTGTTTATGACTTTCGCCATTTTTTTATGATTTTTCTTTCTTATGATGTTTTCAGAATTTTATGCTTTTCCAGTTTTTCCATTTTTTGTTTTTTTTCTATTTTTATGATTTTTATAGTTTTTCAAATAGTTTTGTGTTTTTTCTATTTTTTATATTTTTTAAAATTTCCTAAATGTAAGAATGGCACTTGGACTGTCCATAGTGGCAAGATTATATCTCCGAATGGAATTTGGACCCAAACGACACACATTAGCAAGTTTAGGGATGCACTTCTCAATTTTGAAAGACCGTGAACCTGGATAGCACCGTGGAAAAAGCGGACCGGCAGTGTATATTACTCTTTAAAGTAATACAACTTGCAATCCAAGTAAGAACTTGAAAGGGATATGCCCTAGATCGATCATAGTGATGATTGTACCACATCTTTGTTCATGTACTTATGATAACTTTGTTTATCGGTTCCTTGAATAAATGTCATGACTTTGTTCGTTGGGTACGACTTGGTTGTGAAACACATTGTTAAGTGACATTATTCTAAACGGATCCATGATCCATATCATCACGAGGAGCGGTGGTGATTTGATCAGCATACGTATTGGTTGATGGTAATGTTTCACATACCATAGATATGAAGATATCAAACCAATAGTATGGACACATGTTGAAGAACATGGGTAGTCGGACAGACCTACTCCGAGACGCTGTGAGTTTGTTATCTTTTCAAGTGCCATCAGCGTATAGTCTTGAGTGGTACACCTATATGGTCCTTAGACCTTAGATTGTCATAGAAGCCCAGCATGTTGACTCGTATATTTTGGTGTCACCAGACACTACACCGTAACAGGGTAGTAGAAAGTGACTACTGGGTATGCCACGACACATAGTCAGGGGTGTGATGATCAAGATGGGATTTGCCCCTCCTAGGTAACGGGAGAAGATACCTCTGGGCCCCTCGTGTGGATTGATAGGGAAAGCGCACGTCCGTGCTAATATGACTAAATAGTTAGTCATGATTTGTATCCATCACACTGTCGAGTGAAGTGGTCGGGCTATAAACAAGGGTGGCGCACATCTCGTCTTGAGCCTAACTGGTATCGTGTGGCAAAGGGATCGGTATACGTGGATGTATCAAGGTTCAGCCGAATACTGATTCTGTGCATTCGGGGATCAATACGTGCCGCTAGGTACCGCTATTGATCGTTGGATTTGATGCACGACCGACTTGCACTGAACCTAACGGGTCACACACTTAACGGGTTGGAACTGTTTAATGGGTTTGTGCGTGGATATGATCCGCGTAGGAGATGGAACCCTAGCGGGCCAAAGCCCACAAGCGCGTCTATATAAGGGGAGGATTAGGGGTGGCGCAAGACATGGTTTTGAGCCTTCACCATGCAGCCGCCGCGCGCCCCTCTCGCTCCCTAAAACCCTAGCCGTGCGGCGAGGTGCTAGCACACCCCGCGCGACGTTCCTACTCGGTACGTGTGGATACTGCTAGAGGCGCAGCCATTCACGGACGCGCTGTTCGGTTGGACCACTCGGCGAGCACCGGCGACCACTCGGCGAGAAGTTGGCATGCTGATCGGGGCGTGTACGACTACTTCCTCGACGTGCGCAAGTCTGCTTCCGCTGCATCTGCACTTCGAGGGTAAGGATCTGTGATCTCCTACTTGCATGTGATCTTGGGTGAACGCGGTAGAAATTTTGAATTTATGCTCGCGTAGCCTACCCGTTTCCCTTCAGAACTTATCATCAGAAAGGGACAACCCCCATCTACCAATCCATTAGTCAATCCAATAAATATAGTGTATTTCAAAGGCTCTACATTTAGGTTAGATTTAATTTATATCTATTTAGTGTTGCAAAAGAAAAAGAAACATGGCACATATGCTAAAGCTTGTATAAACATACCTTACGATTAGATGTGTAAAGCATGGCCGGAGGAAGAGGAACCGCCTTTGTATTGCCCTACTCACCATACAATAGAAGGCGTTTAAGGAAGCGTACAGCCTTTTGAGGTCCTCATTCTTTATCTATGGCAATGAGAGGAATCGCAAGGATTGCAGGCCCTTGTTGGGTTTCATTTTTCTCAAAATGCTGTGAGCAAATACCAAGAAGTTTCTGAACCTGCAAAACAAATGAAAAGGCTTATTAGAATTTAATAGAATAAACTATGCACTTAAACATAGAGTTGTGCAACTTCAAAAATAGTAATTAAGTAACTTTAGGTAAATAAGTAATCAGTTAGCTAAGCTATCCATCGATTGGACTTGAGAAGCACTAAAGTGAACATGATCAAGAGTACCTTTGAGGTGTTGAAGTCCGAATCAGTTAGCTTCATTGAGATGTCTATCGGAGTTGAGAGGCGTTAAGGCATGAACATGCTTATGCTGTTTATAGACGTCCACGTGAGAACCAAGCAAAGGCAAGATATAAATAACAGGGGGGCTGCATAAAAAGTGAGAACCAAAGGAAAGAATGACTGCAATCTGTACATATACAAATTACAAAGAATAGCATGCCATTATAACTCAGATTCGTTTTTGGGAAGATACTTGGTTGGGCTCATCTCCACTCAAAGATCAATATCCCTCTCTTTATTCTATTAGCAGGAAAAAACATGACATGGTTGCGCATGTTCTTAGCAATAATCCACCTAACATCGCTATTCGAAGATCCTTATTGGGTCCAACATTAGCTGCTTGGTAACAATTGATTTGTCGCGTATCGAATGTTCAACTTTTAGACGAACAAGATGTCTTTTTGTGGAAATTGCAAAAGAATGGCCTCTTTTCAGTTCGATCGATGTATCAATGTCTGGTGTCTCATCATGTCGATTTTCCAAATAAATTCCTATGGAGAATAAAGATACCTCTTAAAATAAAAGTTTTCTTGTGGTATATAGAAAAAGGGATTCTATTGACTAAGGATAATCTTGCAAAACATAATTGCCGGGAAGTCAGAGTTGTTGTTTTTGTTGCGCTTATGAGAATATTCACCATCTTTTTTTTCAGTGTCATCTTGCTAGCTCTGTGTGGCGTGTTGTTCACATTACTTTTGGTTTAAAGGCTCCAATAAGCTGGACTCATTTGTTGGGTGATTGGCTTAGTGGAGTTGCTTTAAATCAAAGATTAATTATTTTAGTTGGGGTAGCTGCTTTACTTTGGTCTATTTGGCTATGTCGAAACAATATTGTTTTTGACAAATGCAAAGATGCTTTACCCATGTAGGTTATCTTCAGGGGAGTCTACTGATTATGCCACTGGGCTTCACTACATAAAGATGATGATCGTGAAGTTATCAAAGCAGCATGTCGATCATTAGAAGTGGTGGCACTATCATTCTTCGCTAATAAAGGATGGAGAAACAATCTTAGACTTTGTGTTGATTGAACTTGTATGGGATGTCTTGTTCTAAGTCTTTTCGTTTTATTATTTAATTGTATGGGCCATATACATCTCCCGATGTAGAGGCTGGAACTTTTCCATTATCTAAAAAAAAGAAGGACCTCGATAATTAAGCAATATAGTTGTCATGTACAATCAGTTGAGAAAAAAGATGCATGATAGCCAAATATCAAATTTGAAGCTGGCTGGTGTAAGTTCATTAGGACCCTAGGTCATTTAGGGTTTTGGCATTTGGTGCCACGTCAACTAAGGACATTATTTTGCCTAGCACATTCTCTTTATGTCTTTGTGTTGCGTGCGTGTCCGAGGCTCGAGCATGGTTGTGCGAGTCTCAGTCTCTGGCAAGTTGGTCCCATTGAGCACTCGTCTTCGTCTCCTTGGGAATGGGCTAGAATGTTCTAGATGGTTTGAGAGAGTCCGAGAGAGTGCCAGGTGTCCGAGGGGGTAGCTGGCTAGTTGTCGACGCCACCAGGTGAGCCCGGAAGCATCCGAGGCGGTAGGTCGTATCTGGGGAGCTTTCGTAGCCACCAAGTCAAGTCAAAGCCTTAGGTGCGAAAACTCCCGTTCATTTGCCTCCCTTAGCCATTCAAAGAGATTCGATCATATTCGGAAGCATCCGCGGGTCCCACCGAGTCCAAAGCCTTCCCTGAGCCAAACCTTCACCGAAAACCGACAGTGTTCATCTTTCCTCTTCCAAGCCTCTAAAGTCCTAGAGAGAGAGGAGTAAGGAAATGAGAGAGTGGGAGTTGGCTATTCCAGACAACAACCATCGGACGCGTCCGATGAGGCAGTCACAGGGGACCTACACTTAGCGTCCGAGGAATCGTGGTGACCGGACGCTTCCGATGAAGAGTGGCGCAGCCCAATTTGGCTAAGTCCCCAGCCAACCCAATGACACCCTCTCTGTCGGACGCGTCGACGAGCTGATCGAACGCGTCCGATGAGATTCAGGCACACGGGCGAACACTTCACGTGCACCAGTCCGGCGCGCCCAGATGGGCTGATCGGACGCGTCCGATGACAGGTCCGAGCGCCAGTCGAATCCATCTCAGCCGTTCGTTTGAACTCCGATGCACCCACAGTCTGACATGTGTCCTGAGCGGTAGGTGGCCTATATAAGGGACTCGGGGCAGCTAGAAGAATCTGAGAGAGCCTAGTATTTTCCACCCCAACCACTTGTGTTCTTGAGAGGGCTTCTCCGATGGGTTTCCCCTTGCCCATGTCCACTTCCACCTAGGGATTTTGAGAGAGAGTGAGAGGAGAGGAGAGGAGAGGAGAGGAGAGGGAGAGCAAGAAGAAGTAAGGATGGTCTTCTCCCTTCCTCTTGGGGTTCCTGGCATGGTTCTTCCCTTGGGGCGGTGAGTTCTTGGGGTCTCCCGGTCTTCTGAGTCGAGTGATCTTAGGGCTCTTCCCGCCGGAGTTGAGTCCCACACTTCACCGTGCCCGAGATTCACCGGTTCAAGCCAACACCAAGTGAACCTTGTCATCAAGCCTGTACCGCTTCACCAACAACCTAATACTACGCCAACAAAACCCTCGCCACGGGCGGGGTCACCCGGTGAGGAATTGGGTGCTTCCACTTCGCTGGAGACGAAGTCCGAGGGAAGCCGTGGTCGACGTCAACCCGGGCGCGTGGAGGTCGCCAAGTTGCCAACGTCAACACCAAGGTTCAAGTCTCCGCCAGTCCGCGTCCAAGCCGAAGACTCCTTCACGAACCTTGTACAAACACCTCTTGCGCGGACGTCGGCACCTTGCGAGGTGCCGGGGTGTCGGGATAGCTCTCGACTTGTGAGGGAGCCCGGCCTCGGTGTGAGGGTCCGAAGCTAGCCCTAAAGCTTTCTGAGTAAGTTGCCGGCTAGGGACGAGAGAGTCCCGGTCACTCTCGAGTGACTTCGGCATCGTGGAGTAGGTGCTTGCACCGAACCACGTTAAAAATCGTGAGTCTCCCTCTTTTACTTTCTCGCATTTACTTTCTAGCGATTTATTCTATCTTGTCGCTTCGGCTATCTCTCTTATTTATACTTGCTAGTTAGTTCAATTCCGCTTCGTAGCTCTCGGTAGTCAATTTACTTAGTTAGCTTGTTAGCTTGTTTAAATTGACTAATCGCAAGAAAAACCTAAAAATATTAAAAACTTGCCTCTTCACCCCCCTCGAGGCCGAAGATTCCTTCAAGTGGTATCAGAGGCAAGTACCCTCCGTGTGCTTTGCTTAACCGCTAAAGGTGTTCTTGGCTTAACCGCTAAAGGGTAAAATGGCCGACGGGGGAAGTGTCGCCGGTAATAGAATCCCATTGTTCACCGGCACACACTTTGGTCATTGGAAGACCAAATGACAACATATATTCAATCTCTTGGGCGTCAAGTTTGGGCGGTGGTAGAGAAGCCGTTGGGCTTTGAATTAGCTAAGGATGCGGTTCCCACAGCCGATTAAGACGCTAAGTTAGACCTTGATGCTAAAGCTAGAAATGCGATGTTCTCTGCTTTGAGTCCTGAGGTCTTTGAGAGGGTTAACAATTTACCTACTGCTCATGATATTTGGAAAACCTTGATTCAAATCAATGAGGGCACCGATGAGGTTAAGGAGGAGAAAATTGCCATCCTTAGGAGGCGATTTGATAACTTCAAAATGCTAGCTGGCGAGGATGTAAACGCCATGTATACTAGACTTAACCCGTTGGTGAATGAGCTCAAGGGGTTCAGCTTCGCCATGACTGACTTGGATGTCTGCAGGAAAATCATGGCAATTCTTCCAAGAAACAGGTACAGAGAGTTCGTGCTCATCAAGGGCAACGAGGCCAAGACGGCGACTCCAGGCGAGCTCCTTGGGAAGCTGGTTGCCTACGAGATGATGATTGAGGATGGAGATGACGATGAGCCTTCCGAGCCCAAGGAGAAGGCCATCGCTCTCAAGGTGAACACATCCAAGGCAGGCGGGTCCAAGCCAAGTAAGAAGCAAAGCTCCAACAAGTCTGGCTCTGATGGAGATGGGAGTCCAAGCTTGGTCCTTGTTGTGAAAGATCTCATCCAAGCTCTTAATAAGAGAGGCTTCAAGGAGAAGAAGGCGCTCGCCTCCATCCGCTGCTACGACTGCAACGAGCGAGGCCACATCGCCTCGGTGTGCCCGAACAAGAAGAAAAACAAGGGCAAGGGCAAGGGCAAATCAAGCAGCGACGAGGACAAGAACAAGCCCAAGAACAAGCCCAAGAAAATACAAGTCTGGCTTCTGCCGCACCGACAAGAATGGCAAGAAGCAAGCCTTTGTCGGTGAGTGAGAGACCGACAACTCCACTAGCGGCGACTCTTCTGCTTCCTCGGCCTCAAGAAAAGGTGGCGCTAAGGAGAAGACCAAGGACAAAAGGAAGGCACTGATCGGGCTCACACTTCCCCAGTCGGTGCCTCCACCGCCTGCTCAGCTACCTCCAGGCTTGGTGGCTACAGCTACTTCTGTCGATGGTGAGGACGCCGGCTGATGGTCTGACATCGAGTTCGTCCCCGAGCCGGAGCTTCCTCCAAGATGCCTCATGGCAAGTGCCTCCAAGTCTTCAGATGATGAGGTGAGTGTCTCTGCAGCCTCTACTACTAGCTCTGTGCAGTTTGACTTGGACACACCTGAGGGTGTTGAGCATCTGTGGAACTTAGCCAATCAAGCTAAAGATCTATTGCAAGTGTTAGAGCCTAAGTATAGTATAATCAAGAAGGAACATTACCATCTTAAGAAAGAGTATGCTGGTGTGTGTGAAGAACGAGATAACTTTGACTACATGGTAACTAAGCTGCTAGAGCAAAGGAATGATTTAGAGGATCAAATTGGCATGATCATAGCTGGTAATGCACTAGATAATACCATTGCTGCTCTGCCTACCTTTGAATATGCCACTAGTGAAATTGCAAATGATGAATCACTTGTTCTTGACACACCTGCTTCACCTACTGCACTTGATGCACTTGCTTGTGATGACATGCCTATTAGTTCTGTGATTGCACCTGCTAGTCCTACTTTGCCAATTGTCTTGCTCACACGTCCTAGAAATCATGAAACTGTGCATGCTTTGCCTGAGTTGCCTGCTGCTACTAGTGATGATTTGTCTGTGCCTTAGCCACATGTATCTGATATACCTGCTGATAGCTCAATTCCTGCTAGCTTGTGTGATGATACTCATGTTGCACTTGTTCCTACACCTGCACCATTACCTGTTGCACATAGCACTAGTGACAAGCAAAAATCTGTTGCTCCTATTGAGTCTTTGCTCTTGACTGTGCCTTCAAGCTCCAATGCTTGTGCTAGTAGTTCTGTTGCAATTGCTTCTACTTCGAGTGGTTCACGGGGTAGTGGAGGCTTATGCGATCCCGGCCATTGCAAGGGTGCATTGGCGGCTAGGGAGCTTATTATAGAGAATGGTGAGCTAGTGAGGGAAAACAGTGAGCTGAGAGCTAGTTTGGCTAAGTGCAAGAATCTTGCTAGTGAGAACGCTGAGCTGAAGGCCAAGTTGGCAAAGTTTGAGGTTAGGAGTTATGTGGGGAGTTTGGCCTTGGACAAGATGCTCAAGGACCAAAGACCTGCCTCCAACAAGACTGGCTTGGGATTTACTCCCGTGAAGAAGCCTAAGTGGAGGAAAGGAAAGGGTCCTGTTCCTAGTCCTGGTGCATCTACAGGCGCCGATACCTCGCGTGCTAGACCTAGGGGAACACCTACTACCACTCGTGGCAATATGCCAGAATCCCACAACCTAGGCAGCAACCTCCTAGACAGCAGCCTGCTAGACAACCACCACCAAACACTTGGCAGCCAAGGGCACGAGTTAGAAACCAGATCTGGCAAAACCCAAGGGCTAGAAGTTGGAACGCTAAACCCACAGTGTACAGAGGGCCAGTCACTTGGGACACTAGCAAGGGTGGCTCTTGGGGTAGATACCCAGCTTGGGAAACTAGGCAGAACAGCTGGAGTGGGTTTAGGCAAGAGGGTAGCTACAGGCAAGTTAGACCTTATGATGCGAACTAGGTCGGCCCGATCTTCTGTTGAGGAACGATAAGTCTGTTTGGTGTACAACGAAGT
>SPJY01028908.1:0-16872 GCA_005191435.1 Raddia distichophylla | reverse complement strand
ACGACTTGCTTCTAATGCCGCGTTACGAAATCAAAACCCATTCACGTCGTAACGCCCAAACTTTCTTGCGGTAGTGCTACTGTGTGATAGTTGTCGGAGGTCCTCATGGATAGTTCCATCACGCATACACTGCAAATATTATAATAGTAATTACATGATAGTTGACTATAGATTATTTAAATTTTATCGTGATAAGAACTATACATGTTGACAAAACCAACTCACAAAATTTGGACCACCACGTAAACCATTGCGTCGCAAATTGTCGAGTTGAGTATTTGTAGGTTGTCTCGTTGAATTCCAGTTTTGTTGATCAGCCAACCAGCATTTCATTTCATCAAGTTAGAAGCTAACGTCAAAACCAAGTTAGAAATTAGTGGAGCAGATTCTTACGTGAAATATTGTTCCATTTCTGAAATGTTGGTGTACAGATATAACGTTGCTTCATTCCAATCTTCGCGGGACAACTCTTGAATAGAACTGACACCGACGGTATGTCCATGGAATACATCAAGATCAAAGCTGTAGTACCCCCACTTTCACACTCGGCTCAATGGAGATAATGCTTACTGGCAGTCCGGTATGTCTAAAAATTAGCATACGAGTAGCCCGCGGGCACACCAAGTATGTTAAATCTCAGCCCGGGCTTCAATATGAAGAGCGAGCAATCTCCATTGAAACGAGGGTGAACTCGGATACCGGATATGTGCTCCGTGATGGCTCCCAAGATCAGCTACCATCACACACATATCCTTAACATGGATCAATAACACAACACATAAGCAAATGGTCACGACTTAATATTACAAAAGGGTATCGACTGATGTCCATACAATAAGTTTAACATACATAGTTGTTTTTCTCACAGCGGAAGTACTAAAATTGTTTGACCAAAAGTGGCAGCAGAACCTCAAAAAGTAACAACAAAAGACCAGCAAGGTGTGCCTCACAACCCAAGGGCAACCGACTGGAAATCAGAACTCGGCACCGTGCTCGCTAGCGTCGTTATTCCCCGCTTGATAGTAGTACTCAAGCCCGGGATCACTATCACCTGAAATAATAGCACTGAGGATTGAGTACAGATGGTACTCAATACTAAGAGGTACTTATAGCCTCGTCCATGCAATAGTAATATCAAGAGATTGGCTAGCATGGCAATTTTAGCTTAAAGAGCATTTGCAAGACGTAATTATAAATAGATTGTAAACAGCATTTGCATAAACAGTTAGAAAACAATTGACCAACAGTAATATGTGTAAGCATATCATCATGTGCATCCTCATCATCAATTCCATCAAAAATAAACCACTCGGCCAACACCACAAGCAACCCTGTGCTCGGAAACATAACTCAACCATCACCATAACCAAACCCAGAACCATCCCATAACCAAAGCACTAGCAGCGGTGGGTCAGCTCAAGCATTCATCCCTAACCTGGGGACGCGGCTATTCGAACAGTTCATAACTCTGCAGAGGTGTACGACTTTACCCACACGACACAGCAAGCCATGCCGAAGCCTCTCAAAGCACATGCATGCTCATGCCGATTGCAGGAGTCGGGGTTAACAGTTGCAATGGATTTGTCCAAGACCCATCACACCCAAGCACAGCGGCGCACCATGGACGAGCCACCCTGTCGCCCCACCAACAGGAAAACATACAATTGCATCGTATGGTACCCCATGGTTCATGCATGCGCAAGGAGTTAGCCAAGTGTCCCCATAAAACACGTGTGGTCGTACATATAGTACCTCAAGGGACGGGACCAGAGCTCGGTCCTTAATTGCCTGAACGGGGCTACATGACCAGGAGCTCCTCCTCCTGCCATATCCCTATCACCCACTCAAGCCCATCATCATTCCAACATACCAAGTCATCACCATAGACCATAGATCAATCCATCCGAACTGAGAACATATCATAACTGAGTAATCCATGGTATCACGTAGACTCTAAGCATTGCTAAGCATACGGGATGCGACCATAATTACTAGTACCCACTTAGGTTATCAAAGGAAAAAGGTGTCAAACCTATATATATTGAACTGACCACTAATTGGACATAACTATTTCTACCCGTGAAATAACATAGTAAAACTAGCATGCATTCTGTATAGAACATAAGTAAAGCAATGCAAGTAAACAGAGTTCAATATGATTGAGTCAAATGAGGGGAGTAATAAGTGCCTTGCTACTGGTCGTCGAGGGGGAGAGCGGCTTGCTCAAGTCCGAGCTCCTCCGGAACGTCGTTTCCTACCGTTTCGGTAACAAGCACTTAAATAAAATCCAAATAAAATACCAAAACATAGAGAAGCATGCAACAACCTAATATTTCAGAAAGTTCATGAGCTAATGCAGGTTTTGCAAAAAGAATCACTCAAATCCGAGCTTGGATGAGTGAGATATGACCATTTGAAGTCGGGGTGCTATGGGTAGCCCGGGCTAGGAGATAGGAAGCTCGGGAATGCTCAAGGTAGCTCGGAAATGAGCCTTCTTGCTAGGGAAGGTTGTTCTCTTGTCAAATAAGAGTCATCATAGGTCGGATGCAGCTTATCTTAGATCGCTAAGCAAGGTTTTGGTCGGGCTCTAATAGGTTTAGCTCGGGTAAGTCATTCAGCAGGTATGTCTCTCAGTGCGGGCTATTTTTTAGGTAGAGGAAAAGATTGGCCAAGCCCGGGGTCAACATGAAAGTTGTAGAGAATTTCGTGGCGAATAACTTTCATGTAGAACACTTCTCTATCCGGGCTACGGTTGATTTTATAGAAATTATTTACTGAGCAGCTATTTCTGGATACGAACTAAAACTGAATGGGTTTGAGGCTGCTGTACCTATGCTCGGTTTAGCTCAAAGATGAACTCATGAACGGGGCCTAGATGATGCAAGAAATGGATAAGAGATTCTCTAAGGTTCTTACCAAGCAAGGGGTGCCTTGCTTAGGATGGACACTCCAAGAACGAGCAGATCCGAAAGGTAGAAGCCTGGGTGCGACCTTCTCCTTCCTGGTTTGCTGTTGTACGAGCTCTGACCTTGCTGCTGCCTCCTCCGTCCTTCTTGGTGCGTCTCCTACTGGTGCTCTACTCCTCTAGATGGTGGAGAAGCTTGCCATGTACTCCCTAGGCTTGGGAACACAAGAAATGGCAGCAAGAGGAAGAATCCGAGTGAGACCTTGCTGCTGCAAGTTCAGAGCATTAGGAGGACGAAAATGATAGGGAACTCAACAAACCCTCCATGCATGCGAATGCCTTCGAAGGTGTAGGGTGCTCAGGTGATGGAGAGCTTGGATCTTGACATGCACAAGCTCTCTCCAAGTTTTCAAGTGGATTTGAGGGTGGAGAATGGGAAGAACTGCTGCTGTTCTGGCTCAGCTCGAGCAGCAGGAAAAGGAAGCAGAAATGAAGGTCTAGAGGAGAGGAAGATGGCTGGTTATGGCCTTAAATAGGGCTGCTATGTGTGGGTGACAAGTGGGGCCAGGTCCCACATGTAAATGAGAGATTACGGGTGTAAAACTAGGTGAGAAAAGGAGAGACGTTGCTGCTGTCCGAACGGCTCTGCCACTTGGCTTCATCCTGCGCTGGCGCGCGCCACCTGGTGTGGTTCCACGGCTTCACTGCGCCGCGTGGGAAACTGTCAGATGCATCGCCCATTTCATCCAATGAGAACGAAGTCACCGGGTCTTTTTCCGGGGCAGAAAGAATAAAGGAACTAAATGGATCCGGGCTACTTCAGCAGCTTTTAATATTAGAGGTAGCCCTCCTAGCTCTACTCGGGCCTCTCCCCACTCTGTTAAATCTCCCCCAGGCTGGGTGTTGCCCGGTAAGGTTCAGTCGGGAGTGGTTGCCCGACTGCTTGCCCGCCACTCGGGCCTGGTTGGGGAAGCTCGGCTTGGATAATAGATCACTCGGCTAGCCCGGTGGTGTGCTTTCCAGCCCGGCCAGCTAAGGAACGTACCCAGCGGGCTACTTCGAGTTGTCCGCCCAAGCCCGGTCAATATCTACCTCACCATTCTGGTAGCTCGGGTGGCTGGTATTCTAATGGTCCTATGTTTCCACCGTACTGCCCGATGGATGAATGCATATCAATGAAAAGCTTTAAAGAACTGTAGAAAAACCAAATGAACACAACAATAGTATGCATGCTTAATCGAAAATGACAGCTGAGTTGTTACAAAAGCCATGCGTGGAATCTAACGGTTGGTATCTTGGCATATGGGTATAGACATTGCGCTCATCTGATAAATATGTACTTGAGAAGTATGAAATCTCTTTGAGAAAGAACGCCTCTACGATGCAATCTTCAACTCGAGCTTTGTTACCCATAGTTGACCTAATTTTTTTCAAGTTTCGATCTATTTGGTACATCAATCGGTATTGTATAGGACCACCAATCTCTGCTTCGTATGGTAGATACACCAATAAATGTTGCATTGCATTCATGAACCCTGGTGAAAATATCTTTTCCATCTTGCATATTAGCATAGGTATGACTTTCTTCAACTGTTGCATCATTGATTTCTTAATTTCCTTCGAACAAAGCTGCCGGTAGAAGTAGCTAAGCTCAGCCAAAATTGTCCACACATCATCAGGGAAGTATCCACGGAACATTATCGAAACTAGGCTGTTGGTGATTGATAAACGGCCCATCCTGGGACGGGCCTTGGGCCGATTCCATACGGGCCCATCGCACGACAAATCCAAGAGGCCGTTCCCGGCCGTACTAGTGAAAGTGTTTAACCCGCCAGCAACTGCCCCGGACTTGACCAAGTCAAACCCTGTGGCACCGTATGCCTCCCGGGCTATCTTTAGCCCGGGAGAAGGTCCCTCGGGTAACCATGTCCCACCACACTTTATCCGACCTTGACCGGAGCGCACTGTATCTCCCAAGAGACCTATAGCCCGGGAAAGGACACGCTGGCAGCACATCTTGTCGTTTGCCCTCCTTGGCACGCAGCAGATGGTTGTTACGCTACGGGACGCCCCCAACGGGTGGCGCAGGGCTGGCTCCGTCCAGTCAAGGCTATACTGGGGATAAAGGGAAAGTGTTTTCTCCCTGGAGAAGTTCTCTCCCCTAAACCGGCATGTTAAGACATGCACGTTGTAAGATCAAGCCTCCCATGGGCTGATTGATTTTGGTAATTGATGGCAACTAGGCCGTACAGCTGGAACGCCAAGTATAAGGACTTTGTGTTTCGTAGTTTCTCTGATTTCCTTGTGTGCGTCTTCGGCCCAACTCAGCAGATCGACAATATCTCTCTGGTTGCAGGGTCCCACTGAGCACAGGTCTAGAAACATCAGCCGTGAGTTCGGGAGAGTGCCAGGTGTTAGTCTTGAGCGAACCATCTAGAGCGAGTCCACCTGTCTAGGGTCGAGAGAGTTCGGGGGAGCGACAACTGTCAGGGTTTCGTAGTCTCTAAGCAACCTAAGCCAGATATTTTGTTTTAGGCGCGAAACTTCCCGCCGAGTCCACAAGCCGACAAGGTAGTCTCACAACCCTAGGTGTGACGTCGAGCGAAGTCGGCAGAGCCAAAATCCAAGTGGGGCGAGACTTTGGTTCCCGAAGGGTGCGCGGTTTGAGCTCCTAGGCTATTCTGACTCAGATTATGCCGGGTGCAAGATCGATCGCAAGAGCACTTCCGGGGTATGTCACTTTTGGATAGGTGTCTTGTGTCATGGGTGTCAAAGAAACAGAACTCCGTGGCGCTATCTACTGCTGAGGCTGAGTATATAGCGGCAGGGAGTTGCTGTGCACAACTTCTTTACTTGACACAATCACTGTTTGACTTTAGGCTTAAACTTGACCATGTGCCTCTCTATGCGACAACGAGAGCGCTGTGAAGATAGCGTGCAACCCAGTCCAACACTCACGGACCAAGCACATTGATGTCCGTCACCATTTCCTTTGGGACCATGTGGCAAAGGGCGACATTGTGCTTGAGCACGTGCGGACGGAGGACCAGCTTGCCGACATCTTTACCAAGCCACTCGATGAGGCCCGATTCTGCAAATTGAGAAATGAGTTGAACATTTTAGACAAGTCAAACATTGCCTGAGTTGGTCGTGTGGCTATATCATTCAATGCAAATCTTTTGAAGCCAGTTTGAACATTTAGGTGCTTTGCTTGTTATACTTGATGTTATTCATTGCCTAGATGTTTATCACATGATTTTGATAGCTATAGCATGTGTTAACCTTGTCACTAGCTCAACTTGTGCTTAACTAAATATATCAATGCAATTAAAAGCCAAGAGCATGTGTTAGGAGGACTATATAGCTTCTAGTATCATTTGATTGCTCTAAACTCTTTGGTTGATCTTGTGCTTATAAGTTTAGATTGTGTTCTTCCATATTGCACATGTCTTTACTTCGCTAAATTGAGCAATTTTGAGAAAATGTTGTGCCAAATTTATAAAATATGCTAAAATATGATTAAGGCCACAATTGATCATACATGTCTCACCAACGTCTCCTCGATAAGATAGCTTGCCATAGCATTGGGCATGAACTTAGGGGGAGTTTTGGATGACCGAAACGTTCATCTTCAGTGTCATGCTGGGTGGCGTCGCCTATGGCTTGAGACATGATAAATTTGAGAAAATACAAAGTGTAAAATGTGAAATCTTTCTAAAATGAGCTCAACCAAATTGTTGTTTAGTCTCAAATAGGCTTGGTGATAGCATGTATAGCTTGGAGTGCATCTTCTAGTGCTATGGTGCATCATGTGTCCCCTCTGAGTTTTGGAGCAACTCTTGATACTTATAGCTATTGTTCACCTTATACTTGCTTTAGGTCATAATAACTTGAATCACACATCTAACAATTATGCTCAAGTTGATCTTGTGACATTGTGATGGCTAGATTTTGAGTGTGGTGGACTTGTGGGCGTGCTTGCACTAGTATAATTTCCAAAGCGTTTAATTTGCTCTTAATCCCATGTTTTGCTACTTTATGGTCATTGATGCCAAAGGGGAAGAAATAATTGCAAATCCATACTATAGAAACACATTGAGCATTGTTATGTTTTGGGATGCAAAGGGGGAGAATTTAGAATTGACTTTGAGTTACAAATGGTAGCCTTAAGAGATGCTTTGCTCATGCAAAGGGGGAGAATTTAGAATTGACTTTGAGTTACAAATGGTAGCCTTAGGAGATGCTTTGCTCTTTGGATGGAGATTAGGATGGAGATGCTTTGCTCCTTGTGATGTGATAGTATTCTTAAGTGGTATGCATTGATTTAGGGGGAGCGCATGTCTATACGTATATTGCACTCTATTCAATGGCCTAGTCTCTCATACTTGTGCTATGTTGGCATGCAATATTTTTGAGATAACCCATTGCACCAGAGATTGTATTTGGGTTTTTCATGTTGGATTTGCAGGTGTTGTCATCAATTAGCAAAAAGGGGGAGATCGTAAGATGAAGCCTCCCATGGGCTTAATGTTTTGGTAATTGATGCCAACTGGGTCTCGACGGATCGCATCAAGGCTAAGGTTGTTATTTGCTAGTTCTTCTATTTTTCTTGTGTGCGTGTCTGCTTCTGGCCCATCTGACCCATTGATGTCTGCAAGCTCATCTCTCTGGTTGTAGGTCCCACTGAGCACAAGTTCCAGTTCATCTGAGTGAGTTCGAGCGGGTTCTAGAGGTGCCAGGTGTCCAGGGTTCGAGAGAGTTCCTGAGTGGGATAGCTGTCCAAGGTTCGGGTTTATTAGCGCCTAAGTCTTGGAAAGTGGCTTCTTCGAAAGTGCCAGGAAGTCTCCGGAAGCCACTTTCCAGCTGTCCAAGGGTTTCTTAGCGCCTAAGTCACCTGGGTTCCCGCCTAAGCCATCCTAAGTTCCCGCCGAGTCCGCAAGTCATCAAGAATGCTAAAAGTCGAGCCCACGCCTAAGTCGAGAGAGAGAGGTGTCCGATGGTGCCGGAGATCGGTCTCGATAGAATTTAGGGTCTATCCATTTAGAAATAGGTGGTGAAACTTAGTTAGTTGGATAGCCATTTCTCTTAGCTTTCCGGAATGTCCAAGATCATAAAAAGCGGAGTTCGGGAGTAAAAGATATGAAATTTTTAGTATGTGTCCAGAGTGTCTACTTGAGCTCATAGGACGGGGTCCGATAAACCATAGGACGGGGTCCGACAGAGTACAGATTTTGCCTCATAGGACGGGGTCCGATAAACCATAGGACGGGGTCCGACAGAGTGCCTACTGGAGCTGATAGGGCGGGGTCCGATAAACCATAGGACGGGGTCCGACAGAGTACAGATTTTGCCTCATAGGACGGGGTCCGATAAACCATAGGACGGAGTCCAACAGAGTACAGATTTTGGCCTAAACCTAATCAGACGGGGTCCGATGAGCACCGGACGGGGTCCGAAGGATCGATCTGAATCTCGAAAAATCAGATCTGAGCCGTCCATCCTTAGGGTTTCGCTTTGTGCCTATAAATAGGAGTCTCTAGCTCGGGGGAAACTTGAGTCTCTAGCTTCTCCCATGGTTCCCAGCTCCACCTAGGGTTCCATGTGCTTGAGAAATTGAAGGAGAGAGAGGGAGAAGAAGAGAAGAAGAGGAAGAAGAAGGTACCCCCCCACCTCCTCTCATCCATCCCCAAGTCTTGCCCTTCTCCCATGGTGTTCTTGCCCTAGTTTCCATGGTGAGAGAGATGGCGTAGTGGTGAGAGACGGTCTCTGATCTTGTGCTCTTGGGACTTCACCGCTGGAGAGATCGTCTTCACGCCACGGGTTTCATCAACCGCGATTACATCAACCAAAACCTTCGTGTGTCGGGGGTCACTTTCGGGTGTCGGAGGTGCGTGGTCTTCATCCGTTGAAGGTCGTGTACAAAATCCTCCGTGTGTCGGGGGTCGGAGCCGTGTGTTGGCGCCGCGAGTGTGAGGAGCTTCCGCTTGTGGAAGAACTCGTCTTGTGTGAAGGTTTGAAGCTCGCCTACCATGTGTTGGTGAAGAGCTACCACAAGTGGATTGAGGTCTAGGGACGAGAGAGTCCCGACTTCTCTATGTGAGAAGTTTCCTCAACGGAGACGTAGGTGTTCATGTGTTGCGCACCGAACTTCGGTAAACAACTCGGTTTGCGTCTCCTCGTCTCTTGCATTATCTTAATTGTGCATTGCTTGCGTGAGCCATCGAGCCACCCTTCCTATTGATTAATTGTGCCATCGCTTTCGTATTTAGATTATAGGATTTCATCGGTAGCTTGGGTAAAAACCGGACTAAACAATCACATAAACAAGGTTAATATTTGAATTAGGAGTCCGATTCACCCCCCTCTCGGCCTAGGTTTCCTACAAGTGGTATCAGAGCGCAGGATCTCTAGTTGCTTAACCGCGTAGAGATGGCCGATGGGGGCAGTGTAGCCGTCAATAGGATTCCTTTGTTTAGTGGCACTAATTTTAGCTTTTGGAAGTTGTGCATGAAAGTATTTCTCCTGGCAATGGGAATGGATGTTTGGAAGGTCGTAGAGTCTCCTCATGGTGTCACACTCACAGATGATGTACCTCCCATACCCGGACAAACCAAACTTCGAGAGACCGATGCTAAGGCCATGAACGCTTTGTTTTGTGGTTTGAGCATGGGGGTCTTTGATAGAGTTAGCAATCTCACTAGTGCACACAAGATATGGATCACACTCATTGAGATTCACGAGGGCACTTCAGCTATTAAGGAGGGTAGACTAGTGGTTGTTAAGGAGCGTTATGATCAATTCAGAATGCTTCCAAATGAAAATGTTAATGCTATGTTTACTCAGCTTAACCCCATCCTTAACGAGCTTAAGGGGCTCGGTCACACTGTTCCAAATGATGAAGTGTGCAGAAAAATGCTGCGGATCCTCCCCAAGAAGGAATACCGGGACATCATCACCTATCTCACCAACAGTGGTGATGTGGAGAAGCTGGCACCCACAGCTTTGCTCAGCAAGATCACCGCGTATGAGATGGTGCTCCTCAATGATCCTAAGGATTCCCCTGCTCTAGCAAAGAATTAAGTGATCGCCCTCAAGGCCAGTGGATCTAGGCAGAGTGCTCCCAAGTCAAGTCAAGCTGAGAATGAGGGTGAGATGTCATGGAGCGAGCTGGAGGACGGCTTCATGAAGCAAGCTGACCAGTTCATGAGCAGAAATGGCTATGGAGGCAAGAAGAAGATGAGCAGAAACACCCATGCATCATACCGATGCAATGAGTGTCAGGAGAAGGGACACATCGCTTCAATGTGTCCTCAGAAGGGCAATACCAAGTATAAGGACAAAGGAAAGGAGAAGGGCGATGGCGAGAAGCCAAGGCAGCATGACAACAAAAAACAGAATCCTCAGAAGTCAGGGTTCAAGGGTCGCTCCTCACAAGGCAAGAGGCTAGCCTTTGTGGGAGAATGGGTAACCGATGACAGCTCAAGCGACACTTCAGCTTCAGGAGAAGAGGAATCAGCTGATCAAGAGTTAGCCACCATGGCGATAGCTGAGTCCGTGCAGCCTCCTCCAGTTTTCACACTTCACACCAAGATGCCTCACGGTGGTTGCTGAGCCTCGAGAGTGGTACTCTGATGATGATGGGGCTTCTTCCACTACTTCCTCTACATCGGCAAAGGCTTCACCGACTCCTGCTGGCACTTCCAAGTGCCTGATGGCTCGACCTAGGGGCGAGGTGAGCGACCCTGGCTCTGACTCTGATGTGGATGTAGAAGGCATGCGTGATTGTCTTAGGGAAGCTTGTGAGCGCTATAAGCATGAGACAGTAAAGAATCTAGAGCTTGGTAAAACCTTGATTGCATCGCAAACTAAGTGCAAAAATCTTATTACTAGATGTGATAGCTTAGATTCTGAGCATGACACTTTGCTGGGGTCTAACAAAAATCTGTCATCTAAGTGCAATGTGCTAGAGCAAGAGCGCGATGCTTTGAATGAATCTCTAGATGATCTCATGAGTACATATCACACACTTAGGGCAAATCATGAGACACTTCTGGCTAAGAATGATGAGTTGGTTGCTTTACCTCTTGCTCAGTTAGTTGATACTACACCTGTTGATGTTGTGGATATTGCTTGGTTGCTACCTGTCACTCCTATTGCTATTGCGCCTATTGTTGATTTGACTCTTACTTGTCCTGAAGTTACCCATGATTACAATATGTTGACTTCTTCCTCTAGCGGTTCCTCTAGCAATGCTTTAGTGTGCACACCTGATAATTGCAAATTTGCACTAGCTGCTAGGGAGCTCGCAATTGAAAATGCCAAGTTGAAGTCTAAACTTGATAAGTTTGATAAGGAACTTGGGAAGTGCTATGAGGGTAGTTTGGCCTTGTACAAGATGCTCAAGGAATAAAGAAATCCCTCCCAAAAGGGTGGCTTGGGTTTTATCCCGGAGAAGCCAAAAGGGAAGAAGAAATTAAGAGTTCCTCGAGCATCTACCATGAGGCAAAGTTACCATCATGCTTATCCCGAGAAGAGGCATGGTAACAACTTGCACACTAGTATCCCAAGAAGAAGCATGGTAACAATTTGCACACTAGCAACAATGCTTTTAGGATGCACAATGGGCACAACATGTGGCATGATCCTAGGTACAACACTTGGAATGGTCCTAGGTTCTACAACAACTTGAAAGGTCTTAGGTACCGCAACACTTGGCAATCACCTAGGCAAAACTTCTGGAATGGTCTCCCTAGGCACAACAATGGTAGAAAAAAACCCCTTAGGAACCGAAATCGCAACACACCCAATCATACACAAAAAATCCTCCTAGGAACCAAAACCACAACATTCCCAACCACACACAGCCAAGATTCTTCGGAGCACATGCTGAGCTATATGATCACTATCTGCGAAAGAGAAACACCCAAGGTATAGTGACTGCTAGATTTGTTGGGCTCAATGCTCAGAATGATCACAAGGCACATGTTTGGGTGCCCAAGTCATTGATTGATCGTTTTGCTCTTCGTGCCTCTGGTTTGAAGGGCACAAGGCACATGTTTGGGTGTCCAAGTCATTGATTGATCAGTTTGTTCCTATTGCTTCTAGTTTGAAGGCTAACCCTCGGGGATCTCCTGTGTGGGTCTCTGAGTCACATAAGTGATCTTTTCTCATGACAGGTGAACTACCGGAGTGGAGGGTGCCATTGGATCATCAACAGCGGGTGCACTCAACACATGATCGGCAACCCCCGGTTGTTTACCTCAATAGGCAGGAAGGCAAGATTCCCCCAAGGTCACTTTTGGAGATGGAAGCTAGAGCAAAGTTCTTGGAGTTGGAAAGGTAGCAATTTTCTTAGATCTTTCAATTGACAATATGCTACTAGTGAAAACTTTGAGCTATAACCTCCTCTCTGTTGCCCAAATATGTGATTTGGGATTCCATTGTAATTTCTTACCTGAGGGATTGTTGGTTTTGGACAAAAATGAAAAACTTGTGTTCAAAGGATTCCGATTTGAAAACTTGTTTCTTGTGAATTTTAGTGAGCTTGCTGCATCCGTCTCGACTTGCCTTGTCGCCAAAGTCTCTCTTGGTTGGCTTTGGCATAGGCGTCTTGGGCATGTCGGCATGGCAAATTTGAAGAAACTTTTGAAAAACAAGTTGATTCTTTGGGTGCAAGATGTAACATTCGAGAAAGACAAGTTTTGCAGTGCCTATCAGGCCGGCAAGCAAGTGGCAAGCTCACACCCTGCCAAGAATGTCATGTCTACATCTCGTCCCCTCGAACTTTTACACATGGATCTTTTTGGGCCAACAACATGTGAGTATCGGGGGAAATCTCGATTGCTTGGTCATTGTTGATGACTTCTTTCGGTACACTTGGGTTTTCTTTCTACCTGATAAAACTCCAACTGGAGATGTTTTCAAAAAGTTTGTAAAGAAAGCCCAAAATGCTTTTGAGTGTACCCTCAAGAAGGTGAGAAGTGACAATGGAACGGAGTTCACTAACACTTCTGTTGAGCTGTTCTGTGATGAGTTTGGCATTGATCACCAATTCTCAGCCACCTACACTCCTCAGCAAAACGGGATGGTTGAGAGGAAGAACAGGACGCTCATTGAGATGGCAAGGACCATGTTGGACGAGTACAAGACCTTTGATCTGTTCTGGGTAGAAGCCATCAACACTGCTTGTCACTGCATCAACCGTTTATACCTCCACAAGCTCCTGAAGAAGACATCCCATGAGTTTCTTGTGGGAAGACGACCAAATGTCTCCTACTTCAGGGTTTTTGGCTGCAAGGTCTACATCAAGAAGAAGCGGGAGCACTTAGGCAAGTTCCAGAGCAGATGCGACACTGGAATCTTTCTGGGCTACTCAGCCAGGGGATCATCTTTCAGAGTGTACAATACGTCCAGTGGTTTAATTGAGGAGAGCTGCGATGTTAAGTTTGTCGAATCCAATGGAAGCCAAGGGGAGCATGAGAACCTGGATGATGTGGATGGTGAACAGTTGGCTAGAGCAGTGGAGGAGATACCAGCTGGTGACGTGAGACCAGTAGAGGTTCAGAGGGAGACCGAGACTGTTCCACCACCTCTCACACCTGAACCAGTGCCAGAGTCAGGGGGAGCCTCACCTCAGGCGGACAGTTCAAGTCTTCATGAGGCTCCAGAGGTAGAGACGGCTTGTGAGTCAGATGCAGAATCAGATGAGAAACCACCCCAGTTGATAAGGTCCCATCACACCTGACGGCGTGTTCTCCGCTCAACCAATGCGGATCACACCCCTAGTCAGATTTTTACCTTGCTAGCCGATCAGCCGTGCTTAGTTCGATTTGAGCGTGGGACGCAGCATGGAGCGACTCACAGATTTACCCAGGTTCGGACCCCCTGCGGGTAATAGTCCTACTCCTGCAGAGCCTTAGCTCTTTTCTTGTTGTGGTTGAATGGAATGTGGTTACAGAATGTTTCGACCGCAATGTCCCCCTATCTCCCTTTTTTACAAGCCTCGAACTGGCGGAGAGAGCCGAGGGGGTAGGCAGTACAGTACTCTCAGTACACTGACAAGACAAGCGAGACACGACAGGAGGGAAGAAAACGTGCCGCTGCTCACGCCGAGCGGCGCCGCCCTCGCGCGCTCCGCAAGTGGCCTCTGACCCGCACAGACACACTGGTGAGACTGCGGGCGGGGCCCAGCCTGCTCCTCCTGACGCGGGCGGCCATCTTAAGCAAACCCTCTCTCTGCCGGTAAATTCCGCTGCACCATAGTGACAACCGCTCAGACCTGCAGGGGTCACTGTAGCGGTAATCATTTCTTCAGCTGTCTATCCGCGCGTGATGTCGCATTGAATGCACTCGTCCTTCGCAGCAGGGGGAGCCTTCGCCCAGAAGACTCCTTCCGCAATGCTCCCTGCCGCGCGGGCCCCACCTGACGCGTGGGACCCTCACCTGGTCTTCGGAGGGGGCTCGCCCATGTGCTGGGGCCTAATCGCCCGCCTGACACATGGGGCCCACCCGATCTTCTGAGGGGCTCGCTCGCCCGCCTGACGTGTGGGGCCCGCTTGATCTTCTTAGGACTCTTTGCACCCCGGTATTTATTACACCGACAGTAGCCCCCGGGTCCACCATGATACGCGAACCATCGCGCAGACACTTTTTCCGTTTCTCGTGCGGCGGGAGAGGAACCGTGGGGGGCCCACCTCCTGCGGCGGCCGTACGCCTGATTCTCCACCTGCGCACGATCTTCCTTGGGAAACCACGCCGCTTTTCGTGAAAAACCAAAGCGCGCGGGGCAATGATGGCGCCGCGCGCGCGCGAGTGGGGACGGAATCCAAACCGTCGCACTCGCGCTCCTTGCTTATAAGTACTTCCCTTGGCGCCGCGACTAATCCTTTCGCGCGCTAAGTCCTCAAACTGCCCTTCTCCTTCTTCGCCACCGCCACAGAGCCTTCTTTGCCGCCGCCACAGAGCCTTATTTTTTCGCCAACTCTTCCACCGTTTTCCATGGCGCCCAAACGCAGCAAGGGTCGCCGCTGGGACGTGCCATCGTCCGAGCCAGCTTTGCCTGCCTCCGCTGTCGACGAGGATGTGGTGACGCGGCTCCAAGCGTTCGTGCCGCCAACCTTCGTCCGGTTCCGCGCCGGCACAATAGCACCAAGCCCCCGCGTCGTGACCTTTACCTGGGCGATGCTGGCGGGGCTCGTCGCGCCATACTCGGAGTTCTTCTTGGGGGTGCTCGCCTTCTACCAGATCCAGGCGACGCACCTTCCCCCCCAATTCTGTCGTGGCGCTGACCATCTTCGTCCACTTATGCGAGATGTTCGTGGGGACGATGCCAAGCCTTCCGCTCTGGCGCCGGCTCTTCACGCTGCACGCGAGGTCGCGCCCGGGAGGGGCTATTAGGAGCTGCTACTTTACGCTCCGCAACGCCACAGCCTTCATCCCGGTCACGGTCAAGTCCAACTGGAAGGACTCGCACCGCCAATGGCTGTATGTGGAGGACTCCAGCGGCTGCGACGACCTTGACCTCCCAGAGGGTCCTGCGGAATCCCTTGCCATCTGGGGGTCTCTGCCCGATGACTTAGTGGAGCTGGAGGTGATGCTGGGGCGCATCGCTGAGCTCCGCCGCAACGGGCTCACCGGAACCCACGTTGCGGCGGATTTTTTGCGGCGCCGCCTCTGCCCGCTTCGCATGAGGGTTCACCCCGCCTGGCAGTACTATGGCGATGACGATGGAGTCCGCATTGTCTCCGGAGGTAAGTGTTTCTTCAGTCTTTCGGGTTTCTTGTCTTTTTGGAATGTCTTTTCTTTTGACTTCTTGTGACTTATGGCTTTTTCTTCTCTCTTGCGCCCAGCCGCAAGGAATGTGCCGGAGAACGTGCTCCGGCAGTGGCTGGCGGGACTCCTGACCGCGCCCGCCGGCGACATCTCTTTGCCGGTGAGCATCCGCCCCCTCTGCGACTGGGATCCACGGGAGCGCAACCAGTACTTGCGTGCGCTGCCCCCCATGGAGGTCTCTGGTCCTGCGGTCCAAGTGGCCCGGGGACAACTACAGATCCGCGATCCGCCCCCGGCGACCGCCAAAGCTCCCGCGGCCGCTGCTGCTCCTACCGCGGCGGCCGACTCTGACCGCGCTGTCGGGAAGCGCCGCCTCATCCTCACCGAAGACGACGACGAGGAGGAGGGAGAGGCGAGCCCAAAGAGAGCTCGCCCCTCAAGTCCTGAGCTTCCGCCGCCTCCTCCAGCCCCCTCGAGTGGAGGCCCTGCTGCTGACGCTGCCGCTCCGCCACCAGGCGAGAGTGCGGCGACTCTTCCGGAACTGGCACCGCCTGCGCCAGTTTCTTCTGCTCCTTCTGCGCCGACGCTTCCTGCGCCGGCACTTGCCGACGCGCCGGCCACCACCGCCGCGCCGTCCTCCGCCGTCGCGCCAGCGCCACTCGCGCCAGTGCCTGCTCCGACGGCGCTGATCACGACTGCGCTGCCGCCGCCGCCGCGACCAAGCGGCTTGACGCTGCCCCGCCTTCGCTTTCGGGGCGCGCCGCTTCAGGTTGGCTTTGTCTGCACTTATGCACACTTTATGTTAGGGTTAGCATGCTGCACGTTTTCGCATACCTGAACCCTGTCTCTGTTTATCTTCATGGGATAGAGAGGACGCCACTGCGCTCTTGAAGCAGCGCGGTTCGTGCTGGGCAACTGCCTTGGCCAAGACACCGCGTTTGACCTCAACGCCGCCATCGGGGAACCTTCGCGCCAGCTGGACCGGAACGAGCAGTCGCGGGTTGACGCCGCCGCCAGCCGCGTCTCTATGATGGGCGGCGCTGCGCCGGCAGAGGACGATGAAGACGAGGAGTAGCTGAACTCCCTCATTTGTTTTTGTCCTATACAAATCCTGCTAATACAAGCTTTTGCTCTTTTGCCGTGAGTTTTGTTCAAACTTTGCGCAAATTCACTTTTGCGAAAAGAAGAACTGGGGC
>SPJY01028836.1:0-14029 GCA_005191435.1 Raddia distichophylla | reverse complement strand
CCTCGTTTTTGTGTCAACAAGGGTATCCTGGGTTTCCGCATTAGAATTTGATTCTATGCTAGAGTAGCATCCTTGTGTTTCCTACCCGAGCATAGTGACTGTGGGCGAGAACTCTAGGCCGGTATACTACATGCCCGAGGTGCGGGCAAGTCAGAGTAGCACGGGGACTAGACTCCAGTTTGAAGAATGGCTATTGAGGGAGAGGGAACAGAAGAGAAGATCGAGATATGAGGAGAGTGTCCACTAGGAACAACTAATGAATGCAATGCAAGAGAGCATCGAGACAGCACAGGAAGAGCGCAGAAGGGATCAAGAGGCATTCAACATGAGACTCCAAGCCATGGAGAACATGGCTCAATTGTCAGGAATAATGTATTCAAGAATTTGATAAAGTTAAATAATTTCCACATGTATTTGCCTTAACTCCATATGTTGTCAATTTGTAGATCGGCCGAGCAGCTACAGCTACCAGACTCCATTTCTAGGAGGCTTCATGGGTCAATCTGCCCAACCAGCCAAGCAATGTGGGGGTTGAGCGCACATCTCCACTCATTTACATATCCAAACAATTTCAAACCAGATTCAACACAAGTACGTCTAACTTAAATCTATATATCTCCTAGGGTTCCGAATCAATAGTGCCAGCTCAAGTTATAGTCGAGGGACATAAAGACCATGATCATCAGGATCGCGAGTCTGCGTTGAGATCTAGTAGCACGACTTTGACATCCAGGGGATGTTCGATGGGAACCTGCCAACCTTCTACTAACCGCTACCAAGAATTCATGGTTTTGGTCTTTTGCACATTGGAGATCAATTATGTGGTTATGGATGGAAACAATGGAACATTGGAGATGGTCTTGAATGTCTTTTGCACATTGTATGTGATGTTTGTGGTTCCGATGCCATATTTCTAAATAATTTGTTTTGAATTTTAATCATGCATGCGATGTTTGTCTTTAAGGATGAGATATGCAATTGTGGGTGTGAATGTGGCTGGTTGGCCCATTTGGGAATATATGTTGTTTACGGTTTGTAGGTTGAAGCCACTGCTGCTGGGTGCAGGAGCTGCTACATATGTTTGGTTTTTAAATTTTTAAAGCATTTTTATTGGAATTTTAGTATTCTCATTGGACCATCTAAAACCGTCGAGACTACAAGGCAAACGGGCTACCGCGATGCTAGGTACTCTCTTGAAGGTCAGGTTAATTAATGTCATCGAGACAAAGGCTTGCGGGCCCCACCTGTTGAACGGAAGGGGTGTGGATGGCTGGCTTTTCACAATGGCTTCCGGGCCACCGAGACAATTCGTGTGCTAGCTTGGTAATGGGCTAGCCCTTTGCAATCCATTCTCTCAACGGCCTGGAAGCTATCAAGACTGGGTCGTTAACCGTCGGAACAGCTGGTCGCTAAATACTCACGACCGTGTGCAAGCGGGCCATCGAGAGAGCTTGTCATGACGTCCAAACCGTCGAGACTACATATTTTGTCCCGACCACAGTATCATGACAGCTCTGTCTTGTCGACCGGTTGTTGAGACAAGCTACTCCCGATAATTTTTAGATCACTTTTATAGTTTGGGCCATCGAGCTCCTGTCTTCACCTATAGTGGGTCATTATATACACGTATACAACCACAAATATATTCAAATTTTTCTCAAAATGTAACGGGCTAATCGCCTAAATACCCGCCCATGCTGCATACATAACTTTTCTTATTTTTCCCATTCTAAGACCACGATTTATCTCACAGGCTCGTAGGTTGCACCATATAATGCTTTTGCGTCAAGTCATTATGGCATACAATTGTTTGAAGGGCGATAGTGTGTTGTGTTTGTCCAACTCGTGGTGCCATCACAGTGTGTGAGGTACTCTGACTAGCTCTGCTTGGTAGTGTGAGAGAGTGAATGCAGAAGAGTGTGCTGAGAACCCCTAGTCATTTGGTAGGGCATCGGAATGCATACATAAGAGTTGAGTTTGATCCCTAAGCAAGGAAATACTCTTCCTAATATCAATGAGGTACCATATGGTGTTTGATTACCCAAAAAAACCCTATATTGAAACCCATTGTTTTTTGTTTTTTAGTCGGAGTATTAAAAACTCCTGCCTAAACTAAGGGGTTGTATGATTCACCGCGTAAAATTGCCACCACTCAAGTTAGACTTGCCACGGGAGCCTAGAATGGTGTTTTGTTGCAGGCTAAGATTAGATTTGTCACAACTAGTTAGGCATGTCGCTGTTCCGTCACTAAGCATTCTTTTGCCGCAAGTGTGGTAGTGTTTTTCACCGCCACAACAGACAAAGTGTTTCCCACTACACTCTTCTCTCTCATCTATTCAGGCGCATCCCTGGCGAAGGAAGGATGGTTGCAGCAAGGCAGGCGACACGTGGGAGGGATGCGGCACGAAGGACCAGCGGCGCCGGGAGGGAGGCGGCATGGAAGAGCTTGCGAGGTGGAGGAGGGCAAAGGGAGAGTGTGGAGAAAGTGAGAAGAGTGAGGGAGAGAGGGTGGAGAAAGAGAGGAGGACAACCAAACGCAAGCCACAATTTTTTGCCAGCAACATATTCCGTGTACACAGGGGTTTCCGTGTAAACCTGTGTACACCAACTAGCAAAAGTCATGAAAAATTCTGAAAAAATTTGTAAATGTACTTCATTGGTTGTTACAAAGAATACAATTGCTTTAATAAAGTTTGCTATGATTGTGGTACTTCTAGTAAAATAACTGATAAGTTATAGTACTACCTCCGGTCACAAAAAGAAGTCGTCGTTGACTTTTGTATACGTCTTTGACCATTCATCTTATTCAAAAATTTAGTTCAAATATATAAAAATATAAGTCATACTTAAAATACATTTAATAATAAACCAAATCATAACAAAATAAATAATATTTATATAACTTTTTTGAATAAGACTAATGGTTAAAGACGTGTTCAAAAGTCAACAGCGACGAATGGTTAAAGAGTTCAAATTATAAAACTGTTTTAAAAAAGAAAACACTTGTGTACTGATGTCCGGCGTGCCGGACTCGCGCACGCAGCGCTCGCGGGACGTGCTCGCATGCAAGGTGGGTCCCATATTATTTTTTCTTTTGAATGGTCATAATTTTTTACTGGTTGCTCTAATCCACAGACCGTTTACACCAACGTGTTCCTCGTATTTTTACGAACAAAACAAGATGTATGTTGCCATATAAATCCTCAAACTTACCTGGTGAAACTTGGGTAGCCTACTGAAACTTTGGGTTTCGCCTACTGAAATTTGGATTTCATACTCGTTAAACTTTGCCGAACAGTCAAGTTTCAACAGGTTTCATCCAACTTTCTTCAAGTTTCATCAAGTCAATCCAAGTTTCATCAAGTTTCAACATGTTTCATCCAAGTTTCATCAGGTTACATCGAAGTTTCATTCAAGTTTCATCAGATTTCTCAGCACACAACCAAGTTTCATCAGCACACGACCAAATTTCGCTAGTATAGGTGTAAGTTTCATAAGTACCCTCTCCTAGGTTCACATAAAAAAAATGAAAAAGTGAAAAAAAAAATTAAAAGTATTTAAAATGGGTTGCTCTCGATTTTAGAAGAATTATGAAATTTATTCCAAACATTTTCAACACTGTTTGAATTTTATACAAAAATCAGAAGTTTAATTGAAAAACGTGATCAACTGCACGCTAGCAAACTCGCGGTGGGCATCTGATGCAAGCTCGGGGCTGCGTCTTCGGATGCGCGCGGTGCCGAACGATCGGATGGACGGCACTGGTCCGGCGCGCGCACGTCCGTCCGGACGTCCGTCGCCTGGCGCTCGCCTTAAAAAAACAGACCCGGTCTTTAATAAACCAAATCATAACAAAATAAATAATATTTATATAATTTTTTTGAATAAGACGAATGGTTAAAGACGTATCCAAAAGTCAACAACGTCAAATGGTTAAAGAGTTCAAATTATAAAACTGTTTTAAAAAAACAGACACGGCCTTACAAACGAAGCGTATAGGAATCCGATTTTATGGCGGCCGAGGGCATCAAAACCATCTCAAAGCCTCGCTTTTTGTGCGTGTGTCGTCACAGCAGATCCTGCCGCTTAATTTGACTCTGGGCTAGACCTAACCTGAGGCTACGACGCAAAGGGATATCAATAGCGCATTTCGTTCGGCTCCGAGTCGGCCCACGTCTTCGCACCGTCCGTTTCTTTACCCTTTTTCACCCGGCTTTGCACCGCACAAAAAAGCAAAAGCATTTTGCTGATGCCGTCGAATGTCTGTTTTCTAGACAACCAAAACTTCATTCCTTCTTTCAGACAGGGCTTAAAGTAATTGGTTGTGATAAATAGGCCCGGTTCGTGTCTGCCTAAATTAAATTAAATCAAACAACATTAGTTGTTTTTTACAAGCTAAACAATGCAGTACTTTGCTGTTATTTTTATAAAGTTCGAAATAGTTTCTTTTAAGTTACTAAAATAAGTTTTTTCATAATTTTTAAAAATTTTCAAGGCCACTCAAGATGTCACAAATTTTTAGATTAAAACTTTTAGCAATTTAAGCTAAAAAGAACAAAAACATAGTCACAATTGATGTTGTGGTAAAGTGGCATTGGATTCCGAGATCGGCCAGCGAAGCCACGTCACCTAGAGGACGCAAGCTGCCCGGTCCGATCAAGGCTGTTTTTGAGATATGGCCATTCATTTAAAAATTTTGTGTTGAGATACATGTGTAGGGTACACCGGTGTTTTGATTAATATATGTGGTGGTGTATTACTTTGACAAGATTTAAAGTAGTTTGGTTTTGCATTTGATAAAACGAACGTGAATTTTGAAACCGGTAAGGGTTCACCGAACCGTGTCCGACGCACTCGTTTCGGGACAGTTCTTCTGACCGATTGTTTTCCAATGATCTTAATACACTTGATTTTCGATAATAATGTTTTGTGAAGCTAACCTTGCAGAAAAATGCAAGGGATTTGTTTGGACTCATCTTTATAATACAGGTGCCGATGAGTACGTGGTTGATGCTGCTCCGTGGAGGCGAACTGAAGGTTCGGGCATTCGGGGGTGTGCAGGCGACCGGATTTAGTACCTGACGGTCACATGGGATGGCATGGACAAGAAGATTCGTTGCGGCAAGGAATTGAGACAGTTGGAGGCTGGGCGTCGGTCACTTGGCAGCGATGCGGAATTGCCTAGTGGGCCTTGTAGTGAGCAGGCGACCATGATGATGCGAGGATGGTTCCGGAGGAATATTATGTAATTATTCCTTGTCGGGAGTGAGTTAGGTGGCGTGAGCATTGTACACCGTTGATTCTCAGATCGAGGGTAGAGGCAACCCCAATGATATACTAGAGACCAAGTTTCTCCTCATTTTGCAAATCTGTGCAGAATTTGTTTTTTGAGCAATAGTTAGTTGTTGATTTTTAAAAATATCTAGAAAAATCCTTTTTGAGTGCTTTTTGTTGGAGGAGGTGCGTGACACATATATCTATCTGCAGTAAAGATTCGGAGTCAAGTTCTTGCACCGTTTAGGAGCAGTGATGTGAATATCAAGCCCCAAACTTTCTACTCGATGTTCCTTGTGTGTTGTGATGTTTCACTTTCGTGTTTTCTATAAAAGGAGTTTTGAGGAGATATTTTGTACAGAGCTTTATGAATCATTAGTTAATCGGAAGAAAAATTCTCAAATATTATAGAGCATCAGAAACCCACCATCTCTATACTCCAAACAAATTTTTGAGAATCTGCCTTTTCTTTTCTGATAGTGGTTTTAGTGATTTGGCTTTATGTGCTTTTATTAAATAAAGGTTTGAAATGGTTCTCTTTTCTTTGGACCGGAAACTGAATGACATCGCAGACTCCGTTTCGTGTACACCGGAGACTCTGATGTACAGCACACGGATTCTTCAATACTAAAACTTCGATACATATTCTTGGTTGGGTACTAACGATATCACACAAATCACGTATTTTTTGCGTGGTTAAACTTTACTTCATCTGCACAAGGTGGGTTTGTCCCATTTTAATTACCTAGAATAATTACCCTATAAATGCACCTTCACTGCTACAGAACAGACATTTAGTATCAGTTTGTAGGCAACGGATCTTGTGCAAAAGCCTAGCTCGGAGCAAACTGTGCGCACGGCAGATCTCAGACGTCCTTGCAAGATCCGACAGGCCTAGCCAAATCGCAGCCCACCTCACGCGCTTCTTTCTCCTGAGCCGAGCCACAACACGCGCTCCCAAGCCGAGCTACAAAAATCTCCCTACCGGAGGACGCTCACGAGCGCCGCTGGATTCCCCCTCCCGCAAGGGCCGCGCCGCGGCGCCCCCTTTCCCTCCCGAAGGGCGCCGTCGGCCTCCCCCTCTCGCGAGCACCGCCGGCCTGCCCCTCCCGTGAACGTCGTCGAGAAACCCTAGCTTTTCCCCTCCCTTCCACACAAGCCGCCGCCGCCAAGAGACCTACCGTGGTGAAGCCGTACACCAGCGTCGTCCCCAAGCTGCACCCCCTCCTGATCCTGTTATTCTCCGCTGGCAGTATCCTATTATGTTGCCACTCGTCCACAAGATCCTCCCCATATCCTAGCGCTTCTGCTCTAAGGCAAGGTAGAGCGGCCATGGGGTGGTGTTTGATGAGAAGTTGCTTATACAGGATTTGTGTCCAAATAGTGCATGTTTGAGAAGTTGGTGTTGCTGCTATGTTCATGAGAGGCTTGTAATTTCAGATTTTGAACAGTCTCTGTTTTATGGGAGGCTTGTAGTTTCAGTTTTTAAGAAGTTCATGTAATTTTTTAACAGAAATCATTGTGATTCAAAATGTATGAATATTCTAAATTTTTTATTCAACTGTCATCATTGTGAATGAAAAATCCATTGTACGACGACAATGTATAGTTGTATGCATCGCATTGTGCAGCCAACGTATACTTGTTTATATGAAGTTCTGTCCTACGAAGCTGTGACCTGAAGACTGAATTACTCAGTTTAGGGAACAATTCATACATGCTAACTCAATGCAGCTGGGATATTTTTGGTCTTGTTCAGTTTTCAGTCCTGGGAAGCATGATATTACTTCACGCCTGAAGATATATGAATGAGGTTGAATGTGGGATTCAGATTACCAATCGATAAGAACAATAAATGGTTCTTTACCCAAGCTTTTCCATGGAACCTACCAAAATCACATTTTTGCATGAACAATTGACAAGTGCTGGCTATAGAAGTAAGTGACTATCAGGTAGATGTGATAATATGACTTGGACACCCTCAGATTGAACTGAAGTATAGGGCATAACTGAGTATTGGACATAACCTTTTATGGTCATTCTAAGAAAACTGAAACATGTTGCTTAAGCATTTCTTCAGCACGTCTTTTGTTTTATGAATGCAACCTGATCATCAATGGCCTGCAACACTGATAGCTAATATAAATAAGAAACAGTACAAATAGTTTGTTTCAGAACTGAACAAGAACAAGAACAATTAAGAACTATTATGAATGAAAAATGAGGAAATAGCAGCCTCCTGAATGAGAATGAGCAAATCATATCATATTTCATATCCCGGAGGCGGCTGCGGTCTCAGGGGTGGCGGTAGCGGCGAGCTCAGGGGCAACGGCCTCACAGGTGACTGCAGCGGCGACGGCCTCACCGGCGGCGAGCTCTCCAACAGCTGTGATCTCATGGCGCACCAGATACGCGCATCATCGTGGATCCAGGTGAAGAGACCCATGTCTCGAGAGGGAAGCGGGAACCCTACCGCGAGTTGGGCTCGGCTCGCGTGCGTGGGAGCCGGTGTCTTGCAGTCGGTGGCTAGCTAGCAGCGAGCGCACGGGGAAGGCCGTTGGATGGACCTGGAGGGCAGCGATCCGCTGTTTGCACGCGGTGCCCCATTTGCACCTGATACGTTGCCCAGTTTGTAAGGGCCATCAGTATCGGTGTTTGAACCGGTACTTCCAAAAAAGGTACTGAAGGCATGTCCTTCTGCGCCGCAGCGCACACGTGGCACGTCGCCCAGCCCCCCAACACTTATTACGCCCCCCCAACTAGCGCCGATAGGTGTCTCCAACCGTTACTGGTAGGGGGTGAGGGGTAGGCGCCACGACTGCTTTACAATATACTTAATTAATATATAAATGTGTGTTTTCTAGTATATATTATTGTCCTATGTAATTAATCATGCACAATTAACAGAAAATAAATCAATGAAATTAATTAACAAATTTAATTGCAACTAATATATGTCACAATTTCTAACTATCTAGCTAGGCAACAAATATATAAGTACACATATGTGAACAATTCAAATAATAAGTACATACACATGTTTGATCTATTTATCGGAATTTTTTTATATACATTGCTCTTGGTTGCAGTAGATGTCGATCCCGACACTTGACTAGTCCGTATAGGAAAGGAGTTTCTGTACCATTTTATAGGTTAAGAAGCAGGTAATAGCCATTTGAGAGTAATCCTAGCCATTAATAAGAGGACAAAAATACTTTTGCAAAGGCGTTGTCAAGTTGTTTTAGCAACGGATGGATTTCCACGGACATAAATTTGAGATAGAGAAAAACACGTTTGCGGCGGATAGACTTTCCGAGTTAAATCTTCACACGACAGACTGTCTAACGTGAACTGTGATTTGTCTGCGCGCTATGCCACGGATCACTGGTTTCTGACCGACTATCCATCGTGAACTAGGGTACCGCCGGACACAAAAGATACTAAGGAATGGCTTGTCCGTCGTTAACCTAGATTTTTCTGGTGGAACACCGGACTAAAATTAGAGAAATGAAAGCTTGTCCAGCATTAACTTGAATCTATCTGAAAAGGGATTATGGCTAAATTTTAGATTTTGATTGCTCCAAGAGATTTTCATATGATTGAGAGAACTATTATCCAATGGAGTAATAATGTGAAACCCCTCTTAATAGTACAGCAAAGAACAAATAAAACCTTGCTACAGACTTGATACAATAAAACCTTGCTACAGAATTGATACAACTCCCAAGCCTTAACTAGCAAAAATGTCCTTAATCTTGTCTTTAAGATTGATGTCGCACCACCAGGAGGAAAACTCATATTATGAACCTACATGCTCTGAACTGAGCCCAATTTAGCTCACTTGATGTTATCATCACCAAGACCCTTTGATAATCTTTTCAATAAAATTAGGGGGCCTAAATGATACACCCGTGCTGGACGTCTCCTGGGCGATGACAATGCCTCCCCTTTGAGAGACCGCTTGTCCCTAAGCGTTTGCGTTTGGGAACCTGTTGCGGACCACTTCAAAGTATTCCCAGGTTGCTGAACTAGCTAGGAGAGACGTCCACTTAATCAAGACTTGTAGATAAGAAACATTGCCCTTTTTGATCAAACTCCTATCCAGAATTTCCTCAGACTGCACATCTTTGACATCCGATGGTATCTTCTCTAGAAGCTCAGAATAGACCGGAGTGAAGTTTGGTAAATGGCTTTAGTTAAGAGACATGGTGTTAGAAGTTGATGTCGAATATGTGTACGAGTAGGTTACAAGGACTCTGTGTTGTAATAGGCAGGGTTGGTTTATAATTGTAGTCGGACTCTTGCCTGGCCTCCACTATATAAAGTGAGGCACCCCTAGTGTAACCAACGGAACGGCTTTGTAGCGGCTTAGACTCGCAGGAGGTCGTGGCCGGCTTATGGCCGCGACCCACGGCGGTGGGTTGCGTTGTTGGGGAGGAGCGCCCATAATCATTGCCCCGCAGATGTAGCCTGAGAGGTGAACTGCGTTACCAAATATCGTGTCTCCGGTGTCGTTTCAGATCTAGTATCGACGTCCTGTTTTTCAACAAGTGGTATCAGAGCTGAGGTTCGGCGATGTGGATGATCTTGGAGGAGGCACGAGGATTATGCATACACACGTGTGCCAAAGAAAAACGCTAGATTCGGCGCAAGGTGGAGCATGTCGGCGATCGATGAATCGATCGGTGGAGTCGAACACTCCGGGCGGATGGCCTGGACCGTTCGATGGGCTGCTATTGGCAAGGATCGACCAGATGTGGTGATTGGGCCAACTACGTGGCTATCGAAGACAGGGGCTTCGGCGCTCGCGATCAGACCGGCCACCAGACGTGGTGAGACGGCCGGATAGATCGGAGCGGAGGAAGCGTCGCGGAGAGCGATGCGACCGATGTTGCACAAGAGGCGACGTCACGGCACTGCTAGCGGTTACCGTGTCGTGGACGTTTGGCCAGGGTGCGGCATGTTGCCGTGTGCGGAGAGCATGCAGTGGCACGTTAGGAAGCGTGCTCAAGGGCTTATAAAGTTTGGATCCAGAGGTGGATAAATTTTTCGGCGGATTTTTTGGTGGCCGTTGGCGTCCTCGGTTCACGGCGAGTGGCTGTTTCTGGGTTGGTGGGCCCCACGGCGATCAGTGCACGCAAGCAGCACGACGGTGTTTTTTCTTTTGGCGGTAAAGCCATTGCATGCAAGGTCGGCCCCACGATGGGACCCATGTTGGCATGCAGGCACTAAGAAAAGAAAAAGATGTGTACGTGAGTGTATGTGAGTGCATGGCTACTGTGATTGTGCATGTGGGCGTTCCGTGCTCTGCATGCCTACGAGCTGAGAACAAGGCACGCGTAGGCACGGGTGGACACAGCAAGCCAGTCCGACCCGAGGCGCACAGGCACAGTCCGAAATAGGGTCGGCTGGACCCTGGTGAGAGGAGATTTACTGGCCAATTCCGGAAAGACAAAAAAGAAGAAGAGGAGTCCGAATTAGAGGAGAAATACAAGTCTATTAGGACTAGAATTTCTAGATGAAAATTGGGCATCCTCACCACTATAAAAGGGGTCCAAAGGGGAGCCAAATTCAACAAATCCAAGAGGCAAAAGAGGGCTTCTCAGAGAGAGAAACTCAGATTTGCATCAAGCAACAGCGAGTTTTTGAGCGCGGTTTTTGGAGGAGGCAGTCGTGAGAGAAAGACGTGCGGGTTCCGAAAGGAGGCGTTCTAGGAGGCTGTTGGTGATCTGTCCGAGATGACGGACAGGACTGACGGTAAACCTGGCGACAGTGATGAGAAGAAGAAGCAGCTGGCGCAGGTGGAATCGCAGGTCGGCAGGATGAAGCCGACGGGGACCAATTTCGGCTTGGTGAAGTTCGATGGTTCTGGCAACTTTGGCTTGTAACAGATGAGGGTCAAGGATCTGCTAGTACAGCAGGGAATCGTGATGGCTCTTAGGGAGACCAAGCCAGGGAAGGTAGGAGACGACGATTGGGAGGAGATGCAGCTGCAGGCAGCCGCTACCATACGGCTGTGTCTCTCAGATCAGGTCATATACCATGTCATGGAGTTGATAACACCAAGGGAAATTTGGATCAAGTTGTCCAGTCAATTCATGTCCAAGACTCTGACCAGTAAGTTGTATCTAAAGCAGAAATTATATGGACTTCAGATGCAAGAAGGGGCAGATCTGAAGGAGCACGTTGATGTTTTCAATCAATTGGTCACTGATCAAGGCCAACTAGATGTGAAGATTGATGATGAAGACAAGGCCATAATTCTGTTGTGTTCGTTACCTTCGTCCTACGAGCACCTGGTTACGACGCTGACGTATGGCAAGGATAGCATCAAGACTGAGGATATCACAGCGGCTTTACTTTCTCATGAGATGAGGAAGAAGAAAAGCGAGGAAGAACCTCAGCCTCATGCTTTGCTAGTCAGGGATGATCAAGGTGGCGGTAAAAAGACTGAAAAGAAGAACCATAGGAAGGGCAGAGCAGTGCGGTGTTTTAGGTGTGGTGAGTGGGGACATGTGAAGCGGGACTGTACGGCAAAGGGAGAAGGAAGTGCAAACTTGGCAAAGGCTAGTGACTCGGAAAGCAATTCGGAGTTGCTCTCGGTATTAGATACTCAGTCCATTGAAGCATGGATGTTAGATTCTGGAAGCTCTCATCATGTGACACACAAGGTGGAGTGGTTCTCTTCGTATGAGGCTAGTGATTTTGGTTTCACCTATGTGGGTGATGGTACGGGTTACCGTGTTATCGGTATTGGTGATAGCAAGATCAAGATGCACGACGGAGTGGAGCGTGTACTTCAAGATGTGAAGCACGTACCTGGGCTCACGAGAAATCTAATTTCGCTTGGTACCTTGCATGAAGATGGGATGGTGTTCCAATCTGGGGAAAATGGGAAGACTATTAAAATCATGAAGGATGGTGAGACTGTGATGATTGGAGAGAGGTCGGCGTCTCATCTGTACGAGGTGAGAGAAAGTACTATTGCAGGTGGAGACACTGAGCCACAGTTGGCAACTTCAGTTTCAAGCGGCGGCGGGTCTGAGGCCAAGTCAGACTTGTCGGGCGGCTCGACGTGAGCCGCGAAGGAAGCAACCGGAGTCCGGTACACGGGTTCGCACAAGACGTACAACGACTTCAAGGTGGCGGACGTCATATTCGCCAAGGTGGAGTTTGTTAGAAGTTGATGTCGAATATGTGTACGAGTAGGTTACAAGGACTCTGTGTTGTAATAGGTAGGGTTGGTTTAGAGTTGTAGTCGGACTCTTGCCTGGCCTCCACTATATAAAGGGAGGCACCCCTAGTATAACCAACGGAACGGCTTTGTAGCGGCTTAGACTCACAGGAGGTCGTGGCCGGCTTGTGGCCGCGACCCACGGCGGTGGGCTGCGTTGTTGGGGAGGAGTGCCTATAATCATTACCCCGCAGATGTAGCCTGAGAGGTGAACTGCGTTACCAAATATCGTGTCTCCGGTGTCGTTTCAGATCTAGTATCGACGTCCTGTTTTTCAACAAATGGAACATCGAATGAGTGAAACTTGTGGATGGTAACTTCCCCCCACCTGAAAGGTTCAGTCTGAACGCTGCTTGTTAGCATAGACTTTGAATTTCTGCTGAGTTTTCTCCAATTACAGCAAGTCATAAAATTGTTTTCGCTCCTTTAACATATCCACCACATCTAGTTGCATGCTATTAGTAAAATTAGGCATGATGCCGTAGTGTGGATCAACACCATTGAGTGCTTTGAAGGGTATTGTATGAAGAGAGGAATGGTAGTTAGTGTTGTACTAAAATTCAGCCGTGGGTAACCAGCTAGACTAGCTTTTGGGAGTTTGAAAACAAGCACGCCGAAGGTACATCTCCAAGCATTGGTTAACACTCTTCGTTTGCCCATTAGAATAAGGGTGGTAGGCTGTGCTTATATTAAATTTGACATCAAACAACCTAAACAACTCCTTCCAAAATAAACTAGTGAAAACTTTATCTCTATCAGACACAATGGTCCAGGGCATGCCATGCAGTTTTACTATATTCTAGAAGAAAATTCTACCCACCTGAGGTGCATTGTAGGGGGTGTTTGAGGAGAAAGAAATGACTATACTTAGTGAAACGGTACACAATTACCATAATCACTGAAAATCCATCGGATAGAGGTAACCCCTCGATGAAATCCATTAATAAATCGTGCCATGCTCCCTGAGGTAAAAATAATGGCAGGAGTAAGCCAGGTAGTTTACACAGTTCATGCTTGGCCTGTTGACAAATTTGGCATTGTTTTACAAAATCAGTGATTGATGTTTTGAGCCCTTCCCTAACAAATAGTTTCTTTACTCTTTGATAAGTGGCTTGCATCCCAGAATGACTACCAACCGGAGTAGAGTGAAATGCCTGTATCACCCTGTGTTGAAGCCCAGCATTTGCTCCCAACCAAATTTTCCCTTTCTTGTAAATTATGCCATCTTTCAAAGTATATCCCTCTTCCAGCAGATCACTCAAAGCCAACTTTGCAAGCAGTTCACTTGCCATTGGATCAACCAGATAAGAATTTAGCACTTCCTGAAGCCAAATTGGTTGTCCTCCGGAGATGGCTTGCAACGAGAAAAAATGCCCGACTCAAGACAGAGTATCTACAAGCTTGTTTTTGACCCCTTTCTTATACTGAAACTTAAAATTGCATGCCCACCAATTTGGTCATAGCTTTCGTTTGCAGTTCAGAGGTAAGTTGTTGTTCTTCTAACACTACTGCGGATCGGAG
>SPJY01028816.1:0-10787 GCA_005191435.1 Raddia distichophylla | reverse complement strand
AATTAAGGCCATAGGGTGTCATAGAATTTTTTTTCATACGCAACTCCATAATATAAAGATGGCTTACTTATTTTCCTTAATTTTCAGATTTAATCACATACTTGTTACTCAGAAAGACACGGATTATACGTTACAATCCTTCAGAGAAATCAGCTGCAACGAAGATGGAAGAACCTCCTGGCATTTGTACAGAATCCCGAATTCGGCTCGGAATCGGCAAGACGGCTTGGAAGTTGGAATCCGACTCGTATCGTGCGTGTCTTAACTCTTTAACTCTCACGCTACTTCCCCTTAAATAGGCAGCCCCGCTCACGCGCTCCCCCACTCCTTTAGTTCTCCTTGTTCTCGTCTCGGTTGATTCCCGCCGCGCGTGAGGGAGCTCCCAAACCCTAGCTGGCTAGCTCCTTGCCTCCTCTACACCGGTGCTCTCTTCTTCCTCCCCGCCGGCCGGCACCGCCTCCTCCGTCTGCCCATGGCCGCGCCCGTGCTGATAAACCGGCCGGCGACGCCGTTGCTTTCATCACCGGAGTACTCCTCCTCCTCCTCCACCACTACCGGGTTGTGCATGGGGAGCATGGAGTCGTACGAGATTCTCGGCAAGGTCGGCGAGGGGGCCCTCGGCGTCGTCTCGAAGGCGATCCACCGCGGCACCGGCGAGGTCGTCGCCGTCAAGGCCGCGCATCACGGGCACAACTTCACTGGCGACAAGGCGCTTCTCCGTGAGGCCGAGCTGCTCAGGCTCTGCGCCGGCAACCCAGCCGTCGTCGGCCTCCGGGAGGTGGCGCGCTGCCCGGAGACGGGCAGGCTCTTCCTCGTGATGGAGTTCGCGGGGCGCAGCCTGGGCGACGTCCTGCGCCGCCGCCGCGCATTCTCCGAGCCGGACACCCGCAGCGTGATGAGGCAGCTTCTCTGCGGCGCGGCGGCGATGCACCGGCAGGGCGTGGTCCACCGCGACCTCAAGCCGGGGAACATCCTCGTCGCCGGCGGCCGGGTGAAGATGTGCGACCTGGGGCTCGGCAGGGTCATGGACATGCCGCCGCCGTACACGCAGCTGCAGGGGACGGTGTGGTACATGTCGCCGGAGCTGCTGCTGGGGGAGAAGGAGTACGGCGCGGCCGTCGACGTCTGGTCGCTTGGATGCGTAATGGCGGAGCTGCTCGTCGGGAAGCCTCTCTTCGCCGAGGCCAATGAATACATGCAGATATGCACCATTGTCCAGAGGATGGGAGTGCCCGCCGAGGTGTCCGGCCTGCCGTGCTGCCCCGTGGCGCCGAGCCAGCTCCGGCAGATGGTGGCGGAGGAGCTCCTGTCGCCGCAAGGTTTCGACGTCTTCCGTGGCCTTCTCGAGTTCGAAGGGTGCAACAGGCTGACCGCCGCCGCGGCGCTTCAGATGCCATGGTTCGCAATGGATGGCGTCGTCGAGGAAGCTGCAATGAACTGATGAACTAGTGTGTCTCATACTCATAGCAGATGTGATTTCATTCGTTTCCTAGGCCTGCATCATTCGGGGTTTTTTTTTGTCGCTGATCGATGCAGTTAATTAGCGTAGGAAACTGGTTGCATTTTGTATAAGATTGTGATCCTGCAAATTGAGTGCAGCGACGTCAATCTCTGATTGTAATAGTAGATGACCTTCTGAAATGAAGTGTAATTGTCCGGTTCTTTCTGTACATACAGTTTGACATATATGCACAACACCTGCACATATTTCTTTTTTTAGCAAGAGGCAGAAGATCTGCCTTTGTATTACGAAAACGCTCCCGTCCGGGCGCCCGATACGATCAGACTGTTCGGAGGCTGCGTTGCCTTCACGCACTCGTTTTGGTGGGCCCATAAATTATCTCGTTTTGGTGCGTTGCCTTCACGCACACGCCTCAGCCACTCATCTCTCTCTCTCTCTCCCCACTCGCTGTCCTGTCGCATGCTTCGTTGCGCTCGTCGTCGGCTTTGCCGCGCGCGGCTCCCCATGTGTGCGCGCCGCGGCCGCACATCCCGTGCTGCCGCCGTGCTCCTCCTCTTGGGCCGCGTCGCCACGGCTGCTACCGCCTTGAGCTCACGGCGTCCGCCGCCTCCGTCGCCGCCGAGGCTGCTGCCGCCATCGCCGTTGTCGCCGTGAGTCGCCGTCGCCGGATAGTTGTCACCGGGGGAGGAGTCGCACATGGGGGGCTACGGGGAAGAACCGAGGTGTTCCCTTCTCTCTCCTTCCACTCCCCCCCTCTCTCCGTCTCTAGATCTGGATCTGGACACATTTGTTCTTCAAAAAAATTTACGAACATGCGAAAACACGCAAAAACATGTCAAGTTTTGTTTGTTTTCTTCCAATGTTTTGTTTTCTTTTTGGCCATGTTTCGGCATGTTCGTTCATGTTTCAACATGTTTCATCGAACAAATTATTTTTGTTTCAACATAACTCACATCTGTGTCATATTTGTTTTTAAAAAAAACTCACATAAAAAATAGCCCGATTTTTTGCTACGGATCGGGCGCCCGATCCGTAGCACTGCCCTTTGTATTAACAAGGAGAAGTTACAGAGTGGGGGGAGATAAATGCCCCTCCCCCGTGGGCCGAAAGCCGGTCTAACTAATTACAAAGGGGCGCCCGCAGCCTCCCAAAGGCGCAGGTCATTCAGAAGCAGATTAAATAAAACGGCGGTAGGTATGTTAGCCTAGCGAAAATCCTGTTGTTGCGTTCGAGCCAAATTTGCCAGATGGTGGCGGAGGCGATTGAGAGCACCCCTGCAGAAGTGTTGCCCTGAAGGATGTCGTTGGACCACTAGGCATTGAAACATTTGGTGTTTGCCCATTCGGCGGGGTTGAGGGGTTGGGCGTTAACCAAAGACGCCAGCCGGGCCCAGATGAAGCAGCTGAAGGTGCATTGGAGAAAAAGTGCTCGGGAGTATCCAGATTGCGCTTGCAGAGAGGGCAAAAGTATTCATTTGGGACCTGCCGGCGTAGTAGGGCGTCGGCCGTGAAGACTCGTCTGTGCAAGAGCGTCCAAAGAAAGAATTTGCATTTGGAAGGGGCCCATAGCTTCCACACCCTCCTAAGTCTGGTTTGTCCACGCGCCCCGTGAATTAGAGCAGGTATCCCGACTTGACTGAGAACTGGTTGTCTACAGTGAAGCTCTTGGGAAAAAGGTCCCATTCCTCCGGCGTTAATTGAACCTAAGTTATATTTCGGAGGAGCGAGGCCAGCTCCGGGATCAGCTGGGGTGAGATTGCGCCGCAGGTCTGATATCTAGGTGTGATTCGAGAGAGCGTCTTGAACCGATCTATTCTTCCTTGCCGAGGACCGAAAAAGACCGGGCGCAATGTGCCGTGGGGAAACTCCAGCTAGCCAATGGTCATCCCAGAAAGACGTAGAGGTGTTGTTGCGAATGATGACTAATTCCAACCCAGAAAAGGGTGTCGTCGAGATCTGAGGTGGCGGAGTGGTGGGGAGCCCAGGCAGGGCTGGGTGACTGTCTGCTGAGCCAAAGCCAACGCAGCCTGAGGGCTCTAGAGAAGCGAGAGGTCAAGCACCCCAAGACCCCCCGATGCGGGCAGTGAGCAAACTGTGCTCCAGTTAACATGGTCGGTGCCGCCCGGGACACCAGTGCCCCTCCAAAGCTAGCTTTTGCAGAGGGAGTCAATCTTCCAGACGATCGAATTAGGCAGTTTGAGGATGGACATGACGAAGGTTGGCAGAGCCGACAGAACCGCCTAAAGCAGTGTGAGACGCTCGCCTTTGGACATGAGGGGACCTCACCAACCCGCTAGTCTAGAGGCGACCTTGTCGATAAGGGGTTGGAAGTGTACGTGCCAGAGACACCTGACAGAGAGCGGCATCTCGAGGTATTTAATGGGGAAGTTGGTTTGGGCTATTGGTAGGTCTTGGAGGACGTGGTCGAGGTCGAGCCCATCGCAATTGACAGGGACGACCTGGCTCTTAGAGAAGTTGGCTCGAAGGCCGGTGATGTTGCCGAATTACCGCAGAAGGACGGCCAGGGTGGAGACGTCGTCTTTGGAGGGCAGAAGGAAGATTGCTGCATCATCCGCAAACAGGGAGATTTGGGTGTTTTGATTTGGGTCGCCAAGCCTGGAGACGGTTCCTAATTCAACCGACAGGTTTAGTAGAGGGACAAGGGGCTCAATTGCGAGGTTTAAGAGAAAGGGGGAAAGGTGAGTCCCCTTGGCGAATACCACGGCAGTCGAAGATGGTGTCAGTGGGGTGGTTGTTGAGGAGAACCCTAGATGAGGAGGATGCAAGAGATAGCGAAATCCAGTTTTGCCAGCACGCACCGAACCCACGAGCAAGGAGATTATCCAGAAGGTATGGCCAAGACACTGAGTCGAAGGCTTTTTCCAAGTCCATCTTGAAAAGAAGCGCGGGGGTCCTTAACCTGTGAAGAGCCTTTGCTCTGCTTTGAACCAGGAGGAAGTTGTCATGGATATGCCTCTTCTTGATGAATGTGCTTTGGCATGGGGAGATTAGGTCGTCCATGAAGGGTGCGAGGCGAGAAGCGAGGATTTTGGTGAAGAGTTTGCCCAGGCTATGGATTAGGCTGATCAGGCGGAAGTCTAAAGTGGAGAGGGGATTTTCATTTTTGGGCAAAAGGACTATGTGGGCGTTGTTGAGGTCATCCAGGTTGAAGATACACTGAAGCGTGGCAAACAGGTCTTCCGAGATGAAGTCCCAGCAGACCTTATAGAAGTTTCAGGAGAAACCATCTGGCTTAGGGGCTTTGTCATTAGGAAGTGAGAAGAGGACGTGCTTGAGCTCTTCCATGGAGAGGGTGGCCTCGATGGAGGAGAGATTGACTGTTGGCAACCCCAGGAATTCCCAATTGAAGGAGCGGATGGAGTGCTGGTTGGCATAATAGGACGTGTCGCCGAAGATGCCGCTAAAGTGGCATTGTAGGGCATCTGCCTCGTCCTAGAATTCAGTGTGAAGGTTGCCACCGCTCTAGAGGGAGTGGATGAGGTTTCGACGACGTCGGCCATTGGCTCTAAGGTGGAATTAATTGGTGTTGGCATCTCCGAGCTTGAGCCACGTGAGGCGCGAGCGCTGTTTCCATTTGATCTTTTCGATGGAGCTGAAGCCGAGAATGCGAAGATTGAGAGATCTCCGAAGAGCTAGTTCGTCGCCAGAGAGAGCTTGTGCCTCCATGGCTAAGTCTAGTAGCCAGATGGTCTCAGTGGCTAGGGCGAGTTGTAGTTTGACGTCACCGATATGCATGCGACTCCAAGAAGACAATGCAGAGGCGGTCCTGGCTAGCTTCTGTTTGAAGCGCAGCAACAGGTGGGTTGGCAACCCCGGGGGAACTCGCACCAGGCAAGCTGAACGGCCTGGTGGAAGCCGTCGATTGAGGGCCATAAGTTTTTGTAAAACCATTACGGTGACTAGAGGGGGTGAATGGGAGCCTTGGAAATTTTTCCTCCGATGGTACTGCTCAAATTTACCGGTTTTTCAAAATATAAACATCGTGACAACTATGTATACCACAAGAGTGCATGGATAAGACCCATAAAAATATGACGAGATTTTAAGTTACAATCCTATTTGTCACAAACAAAACAGAATCAACTGAAATCATGCTTTAATAAGGCACATCAAGCCAAACCATTAAAGCCAATTTCAGGAAATCAAAAGCAGATTCTTCATAATTTGTTCTCACTTGGAACAGAGAGATGGTGGCTTTTTATTACTCTAAAAATTGTGGAAAGTTTTCTCCCTGTTAAACCATGAGTCCTGAAACACTCCACTAAATATCTTCTCAAGACTCCGTGCACAAAAATCAAAAAAAATTCAAACACTACAGCCTGCCAGAAATCTCATCTAGAAAAATTAGGGCTAGGTTTTCACCTCATTGCACCCAAACCAAGAATCTACATGACTTGAAATTTTTGTGTTGATAGATATGTAAGTCATGGAACTTCTCCAAGTGGAATCACTCAAAAATTAGTTTTCTAGAGTTTTCTAAAAATTAAACACTGACTGTTGCGTCGATGAAAGTTTCTGAACAGATTTGCAGCAAGTCAAGAACTTGATCTCTTACCTCTCATATGGTTGCAAAAAGTATGGCTAATCATATTAGCAACCTCAAGGCATCATAGACCATCAAGAACCAGCAAGAAATTATCAAGACTCATCTCTAAATAAAAGCTCCAAAAAGGGAAACAAAAGTAAGAAGAATTTGTAGCAAATCAACACAAGATGTTCATGGAGAAGAGAGATTTCATTGCATAGAAGTTGGGAGATTAGAAACCACACTCCATGTGGTCACAAACACTCGGTGCCACCTTTACACACCCAACTCACCCTTTCTATTTATGAAACTTTTAGATTTAAGGGGATGAGGAGGAGGTGCTCCCCTCCCCCTCTACTTATAGCCCAAGGGTGAGATGCTCTAAACCCAGAGTCCATCTCCACCCTTCATTTGAGGATGAGTGGTGTACAACTTACACACTACAAGCCACACTTCCGAGAGGGAATATTCTTCACATATTCCTTCGAAAAATATCTTCTTAGCTTTCTCGGTCGCCAGCCTAAGCCTAGGCCCACCAGTAAGATCAACTTCACCAACAGGTTACCGACACCGCACCCTCCAACCGCCTCAGATTCCTTGCCAAAGCTAAACTTCCCGAGTACACCATCTCATTTGACCGTCAGGTCATCGAACCCAGTCGTCTGCATGCCTCCGGACGCATCAGCCTCCAGCTATCCCTGCGAAGCGTCCGTCACATACCTACCGATACCTGCACCATTGAGGTGAACACACACGAAACCAACACACCTTACCTCAACTGCAAGGTTACTCCATCACAAAATTACCAACATCATAATACATTTGTGACACCGTAATTAGCAAGCACTAACACACCACGTGTCATCTTAACAAATTCCATCGGACCATGTCCGATCAAAACTATTACCTAACCCAAGCTCAGCACAATGGTCCGGTTCCTATTCTACGGTAATTTCCACAAATACACCATTTAACATTCTTCAAGACACTTCAAATTTCATCTTGTCACATATATTCATCATCAAACCAGGGTACCACCACGCGGATCGCTCAAATTCTCGACGGCTAAAGCCATCGAGACAGGTACCAAAACCGTCGAGAAAGATTTAGCCGTCGAGACTGAACGGACGAGAGAGAGCGTCTTTCTCGACGGCTTGGCCGTCGACATTAATCTTTATTGACGGCTTACGTACAGCCGTCGAGACAAACGCACCGGCCAGGCACGACGTGATGGTAGAGCCTTTCTCGAGGGCATGAAGCCGTCGAGATTGCTCATTTGCAAGCCGCCCGTGGCCCAGTCCACTAGTTTTCACGACGGCCTGTCGGCCGTCGAGATAGCTTGTCCGCCTGCAGTAGGTCATGGCAATGACGGCGCTGGCAAGTGGGCCATGGCAGTCTTCTCGACGGCCACGTTCTAGCCATTGAGAATAATTGAAAACAGAAAAAAAAAATATTAAATTTAAAAAATCACAATAATTTTGCAGCCTCTACTGCACCCAGCAGCAGCTGCTGCAACCTGCACACCCAAAAAAACCCGCGCATTCAAATTTTCCACACTTTTAGAAATACACATATATCTCCGATAATTTCAATATATCACAAACATCACAGTATATAAAATCACAAACATCAAATCCACATTCACAATATATGGTCACGATAAACATTGCAGTGACAATATCACCAGCATAAACAGAATAGAACAAACATCATGGCTGTCATGGTAGCGTCTCGGAGAGCTGCTCCGCGAGGTTGGCGGCAATGTTCCCGGAGGCGTCGTCGCCCTGTTGCGCGTCGTCCTGAGGATGTGGCACGAAGGACAGAGCCGTAGACATGGCAGAACCCGAACCCTGCGAGATATTTCAATTAGTAAGTTGACATATATGTACTATGTGATAGTGTATTGATTTTGCATCGGAGACTTACCGCTGGATCACGGAACCAGGGACACTCGACGTTCGGGTAGTTGGCCGTGGGGATGTAGGTCGGCTGGGTCCCGTAGGTGCTCGGTGGTGCCGTCTGTACAGTGTAGCCGCCCTGTCCAACATAGGTGCCTAGAGGGGCTGGGTGGCTACCGTCGGTCGGGCCACCTGTGTAGGGACCCGCAGTCCCCACTGGCTCGAGAAGCTGCCCGCAAGCCCCGCGTGACCACTTGGACCGGCCTGCTCATATATTTGATTCCGTTAGTACACATGATAAGATATGCATCTATAAAAAAGAATTGAAGTGCAAATGCGTTACCCCAGCGACGAACGACTCAAGCTGTCGAAGCCTTCTGTCGTAGTCCTCTTGCGCGGCTCTCAGCCTCTCCTGCATGGCCCTTAATATTTCTCTATCATGGGCCCACTCCTCCTCGTGCCTCTTCTGCTGCTGCTCCCTCTCCCTCTGCAGGTGCTCCTCGAATTGGCCACGGGTCTCACCGCCGCTCTGGCTAGCCCGAACCTCGGGCATATACTCTGAAGACCTGCAACATGCATAATATGGCAGTCAGTTTTGCAATCATAATATACAAGTGTACAAAAGAGATCTCTTACCATAGGTGGTCGCCACCGATCGCCAGCAGCCCGTGAGCCTTGCCCCCATGTGCTTATGAATCACATGAGGATCGAGGGGAGCCTCCCCTGGATTGCTCTCCTGCTCCTCTCTATAAGCGTCCTTATAACGCTCCGACATGTCGTTGTGATAGTCAAAATCACACAAATAACAGAATATAAGATAGTTGTATTGACCAATCTTGTCGACACTTACCAAACGGAGATATGCATGGGGATCCAAGGTCGGTTGTCCACCAGGCGGCGCCTTTGTCGTCCATCGGGCTGGGCCTAACCCCGTCGTCGTCAACTAAATTGTAAGATGAAAGAAATGTGTTAGTACGACAATCTAAAGTGATGACAAGTAAAACCTTTTTATTACCAGTTTCTTTCCCAACTGTGCGATCGACCACCTCCCGGTGCTAGATTTGTAGTCCTTAATGCCTCGGTTCTTCTTTGCATTCTTTGACTTCCCCTTCCACTCAGGGCTGTCCCACTTCGTACCTATAGCCTCCTAGGCGTCCTCCTGACACCACTCAGGACGGACCTGGTTGTACTGACTGGCAGTCAAGTACAACTGACGAGCAGCCTGGACCGTGAGGTTTTGCTGCTCATGTCTCCTACAAAAACAGGGAAAGGTGGAAATTAGAAACGAACACATGAAACTTAAATGTATTGTAATGTTAGGGTACTCACCTGTGATACTCTTGAACGGCCGAGACACGGACATTGGGCATCATGTCCTGTACCCTCTGCTTCGCCATCCTCTCGATAACAGGAGCGAAGTCAGTCTGCTGAAGTCCCTCCTGCGGAGCGAACCTGAGCTGAAGTAGGATATAACAACAGATATGGTTAGAAATTAAAATAAAGAAATGTTTGAGTTATTGTGTATCTTACCCAAAACTCGTGGATGACTTGATCCGCTGTAGTGCTATCCCCATGCGGGGCTAGCCTGTAGTCATCCCAACTGTACGCTGGTCTTGCTGTCTCGTTCTGGGTTATTAGCCCAGGACAGTACTGCCGCGCCAGGGTGCCTAGCGCTGTCCCAGGCTGATGCCTCTCGTTAACATCCACCGTGGACATGTTGCTGCACAATAAACAAAAAATGTGACAGTTTATATAATTAAAATCGAAAATGGTACATAAGTAATTTGCTACAAAAATATGTACCTGTCACCGTCAATCTGGATCATCGGTCGTCCAAACTGCTAAGGCGGTGCTGCCCTCACCCTGTTTGGGCCCTTTTTCCTCCTACTTCCCTGAGAGGACGACCCTCCCTAGCAATCTCCTGCCCCAGACGCACTAGCTCCACTCTCCTGAGTCAGAGCGAGCTCCTGCCTGGGCTCAGAGGCCTCCTTCTCCTCCTCCGCATGCCGCGGGGGGTTGACGAACCTACGCAGCGGCATATCCTGCATTTGAAAATTAAAAAATAGTTAGTCAAATAAATAATGTAAATCTTGTTAAATAATTGAAATTAAGATATTTTAGTACGCACATGTAACCTCGGATATTTATAATATCTAGCAGTAATTATCGTCGACATCCATAATATCTTCGTTTAACGATCCCACGACATCCGGGTCTTCTTGAACCTCAGATTCTTCTTCTTCTTCTTCGACATTCGGGTCTTCAATTACTTGTAGTTCTTGAACCCAATATCGACTACCATTGTGGTGTTCGGTCGGTGATCCTGTGCTGGACCGTCGTAATCATCGGTTGTTGGGTCTATCAATCTGCCTAGCCGACGAACCTTAAACACAACCCACCACGACTTCAAATCTTCATTAACACTGCCTTTTATAGGTTTTTGGCATGGATAAAGGAGATAATACACCTGTTCTGCCTGGTTTGTGAGAATGAATGGATCGTATTCTTTAAGTCTGGAAGTGTGCTTTACCTCAATTAAGCCAATGTCATGTTTACGACGGACGCCATCATATGGATTAAACCACAGACAACGAAATAGAACTACTGAGAGCTCTTTACTTCCTTCGAATACCTGTTCGATTATCTTTTCGATTATACCGTAATAGTCAACCCCATCCTCCCCCTGGCATAAGACACAGCTGTTTACCGATCGCAAATCAGGTTTTGACTGCTCATGTGTGGAGGAACGGAATCGAAAACCGTTTATATCGTAACGGTTATGAACTTTCACCGATCTCATTCATCCACGTGACATTTGATAAAGATCATTACGTAAACTAACATCAATAACAGCTTGTTTTCAAAACCATGCTAAGAAATTC
>SPJY01028811.1:302322-374880 GCA_005191435.1 Raddia distichophylla | reverse complement strand
ACATATCCTAGACCCCGTGAGCCCGGGGAAGGGCCAGAGAGAAGGCGGGCTTGAGGGGGAGGGTTTGTCTCGGCAGCAAAACGTTGGGCCGCCGATATAGCTCAACCAGTGTCGGCTGCCGAGTTTGTTGCCGCCGACATTGGTACGATCTATATCGGCGGTTGGATCCAGAGCCGCCGAGACAAACCCTCCCCCCAAAGCCCGCCATCCTCCGGCCCTCCACGGGGCCCACGGAGTTTAGGGTACGTGCCAAGTGACTTCCTAGGTCATGCTATTAGCATAAGGCCTCATTGGACCGGGGAGTGCCGTCTCGGGTCAACCCTCTAACGCAAGTTTCTTTGCAACCCTAACGTCGTATGAGTTTTCAGGCTCGATCGCCTAACTGTTCCAAAGGAACATGCCGACAGGTCAAGCCGAGACGGCACAACCTGGTCCAATCAGCCCTCATGCCAGTTGCATGACCTAGGAACGCACTTTGCACCTATCCTAGACCCCGTGGGCCCGGAGGAGGGCAGGAGAGAAGGGGGGCTTGAGGGGAAGGGTCTTTCTCGGGGGCCTAATCTTTAGCTTACGGATTTAAAGGAATGTGCCGTACAGCTTCAGTCGAGACGGTACTACCCGGCCCAGTGAGCCCTTATGCCCATTGCATGACCTAGGAAGGCACTTGGCACCTAGCCTACACCTCGTAGGACCGGGTGAGGGCCGGACCGAAGGTGGGCTTGGGGGAGCAACTGTGTCGGCGGCCGAAGGACAGTCGCCGAAATAGATCGATCAATATCGGTGGTATTAACAAGAGCCGCCGACATTGTTTAAATCTGTATCGGCGGTACATCATAAGACCGCCAAGATAGAGGCTTCCGTGCCATATTAATAACATTTTGCAGCTGCAGTGTGTTGAATAAAAATGTCTGGTCACCCGGTTATCAGCGCGCTCCACGGCGTGGGCTCCCCATAGGTCTTGAGTTCGAGCCCCACCGCGCCCCTGATAATACTTTTTTTCAGTGTCGGCGGCCGTGTATATACCGCCGACATAGAGGGTTGATGTCGCTCCATGGCAGCCAAGCTGCTGGCCCCGCATGGCAGCGAAGTCGCCTACCTGATGCGTGGGACCAGTTTAACGTCGTGCCATTCAAGCCGTTATTCCTCCGTCTGGGGGAGGGGTAATGTCGGGGGTATTGTTTTTGCCGCCAACATAGAGTAATGGGCGGGTTCCAAATTTGAATTTTCAACCTGGTGGCGGGAGGGGGCTGATCCTTTGTCGGCAGACACGACTGGGCCGCCGACATTACTGTGTCTGTGTCGGCAGTTGTGTTGTTGCCGCCGATATTGATTTGTCGGCGGCTTCCTAGCCGCCGACACTGACTTTTCTGGCTGCCCACGTAGAGTTTGTTTCCTGTAGTGGTGGTTGCTATGATGCTCTTTTTAAATCATCTTGAATTGGCCGTATCCGTCTGTACATATGTTGAGGCCAAAAAATTAAATTCCATTATCTAAAATTTGATGTAGCAATTGTTTGAGCACAAATTCGCCCCAAACTTCCTTGACACGGCCAATGATTTTAAAATAACTAAAGACAAATGCTATCAAAATCATGCAGGCAAGCCCGCATGCATAGGGAGCAGATAGAATCATAGATGCTGGAATGTAGCATGGCTTCTTCACGCAGTGGTGGTAGAAAAAAAGCTCGCTAACCCTAAAAAGAACATAAGGAGCCCGAGAGGGCACATAATGGAAGTATCAAGAACACAAGGGAAGGATCCTTGCAACAGAATTAATAGTAAAAAAACATGCATCAAGCACCAAGATCAAACTTGCCGAGCTGATCTGGACACAAAGAAGAACCAGCAAGAAACAAAGAAAAACCAGAAAGAAATAAAACCAAAGGGAACGCAGGTGACACCAAAACCATGAGGCGCCGGCGAGAGGACACAGAAACCGTCGCGGCGCGGTCGTCTAAACCGGAAGCCGAGCGGCCGGCGACGCTGCCCAGCAGATCGAAGACCAGGAGCGAGTGGGGAGGTGGAGGAGGAAGACGTGTAACCGTTTGTAGGGGGCTTACCAACCGCTTGGGAAGCCTTTTTCCCTGGCAGTGAGGACCAGGCGCGAGTGGGGAGGTGGAGGAGGAAGACGTGTACCAAGGTGCGGTGGGAGGACGACGGCACAAGGGAAGAAAAGACAACACCGGTGCGAGTCCTCCAAGACTCCAAGGTGGCTCCAGCAGCAGCCGCGACAACCCCTCCTCGTCGGCCCCCTCACCCTCCGCATCCGCTGGTGCGATCTACGACGAGACCTTGGCCTTGCTGCCATCAACTTCGCCCACGGGCCCTAAGCCCAGCGAGGACAACAGCTAGGGGAGAGAGAGAGAGAGAGAGAGAGAGAGAGGAACGCTGCAGGGGGAGAGAGAGAGGGGCTCGACAGGAGGGAGAGCTAGAGAGAGGGCGTTAGGAGATGGTGGGATGGTTGGGCAGTAAAGGTGGAGATGGCGGAAGGGCAACAAATCGTGAGTTCGTGCATCTCCGGGGGAGGGGATGATCCCACTCACGTTGTGGGGCCATTGGATGCAAGGGAACAGACGACTGAGATGAAGTGTGTCATACTAAAATAGTGATTTTAAAGAAGTAGAGATGTTGGGAAATCATGAGTTGGGGGATTTAAATGAGGAAATTTTTTTGAACTATACTAGTTCAGGAGAGTTATGTAAAACAAAGTCCATTGTTGTCGATACATATTTTGCCTCCAAATTTACTAAATCTTTGGAATTAGACCCAGAACTTAAGACTATGGCAGAGGGCCAGAAGCGCTATGACTGGGCTAAATGGAAAGAAGCGATTGAGGCTGTGATGCGCTCGCTAAATAAAAGAAAGGTGTTTGGCCATGTAGAGCCAACTCCTCCCAAGATAATCCCAGTAGGAGCTAAATGGGGTTTATTCGAAAATGGGACGAAAATCATCAGGTGGTGAGATATAAAGTGAGGCTTGTGGCATAAGAGTTCACACAGAGACCCGGAATTGATTATGATGAGACCTACTCTCCGGTCATGAGTGGAATTACCTTCTGATACTTAATATCCCTGACAGCAAATATGAATTTCAAAATTCAGTTAATGGATGTGGTGACCACATATTTATATGGTTCATTAGAGTCAAAGATTTATATGAGAGTGCTTGAAGGAATAAAATGTATAGCGTCAAGTTGAGAAAATTGCTATATGGGCTGAAACAGTCGGGTAGGATGTGTTATAACCGACTGTGTGAGTTCCTCCTAAATATGGGATACACGAATAATGATGATTGTCCCTGCGTATTTTTAAAGAAATCCCCTAATGGATTTTATATTATTCTATCTATGTTGATGATCTAAATATCATCGGAATAGTAGAGGACTTTGTGAAGTTAGTGCTCACTTAGTGATGGAGTTGAAAATAAAATATTTGGGTAAAACCAAATTTAGCTTAGTATTGCAGCTTGAGCATCTGTTAGGAAGAATTTTTGTGCATCAAACTGCCTATACCCAGATTGTGTTAGGGAAATTTAATATGAGTAAAGCATATCATCCAAAAACTCCCATTGTGCTCAGCTCCCTGTAAGTGGACAAGGACCCTTTTAAACCTAAAGCAAAAAAAATGAGGAATTATTGGGACCAGAGGTTCCCTATCTTAGTGTCACTGGTGTACTAATGTATCTAGCCAACTGTACTAGGCCTGATATCACTTTTGCGGTAAATTTTTTGGCTAGATATAGCACGGCTCCAACCAGAACACATTGGGCCGGCGTAAAAACTATTTTTAGGCATCTGAAAGGTACGCAGGATATTGGGTTGTTTTATGGGAGGAACGTACCCAAGACCATGGTGGGATACACAGATGCGAGATACATGTCTGACCTGCATACGGCTAAGTTTCCGACTGTATTTGTTTACTTGTACGATGGTACTGCGATTTCATGAAAATCATGTAAGCAAACATTTATGGCTACGTCCACTAACCACTCTGAGATAATTGCATTATGGGAAGCCGCACATAAGTGTGTATGACATAGGAGAATGGTGAAACACATGCAGAAGTCATATAACATTGGTACCATTGATACCCTCGCTGTTATTTATAAAGATAATGCTATCTGCGTGATACAAATAAAAACGGGCTATTTAAGAGTAATATTATGAAGCATATTGCTTATAAGTTGTTCTATCCTGACGAGCTCCAGCAGAGTGCTGAAGTTGAGATAATTCAAGCAAAGTCATGTGATAATTTAGCAGATTTATTCATAAAGGCATTGCCTATCTCAAAATTTGATAAATGTGTTCATGGGATAGCAATAAGCCAATTTCATGAGTTGCAAAGTTTAGTGGGATAATCCCTAATAAGGGCCTGTAATGATTCAAAAAAACTAGTATTGCACACTTTTTCCAATATATGAGTTTGTCTGAAGTTTCTCACAACGAGGCTTTTAATAAGGCAATATCGCCGTGTGGCATGCGTGTGTGGTGTACTCTTTTCTCCAATCTTTTTTTCCACTGGATTTTTAGAAAATGTTTTTAATAATGCATCAACATATTGCGGTTTAGCCCAAGAGAGAGTGTTGGAACACTAGATGATTTACAGGCCCCTAGGTTATTATGGATAAAACCGATGGTAATGCTTGCGACTGGGTGTCCGACAGCGTTAGACGCATGCGGCCCAGCAGCGCGGCCCGCATACCTTGCGCTCAGCCCAACTCCTCTAGCCTTCTCCTGGCCGTTTCATTTTTGCACATTTGGGCATTTCCCCTCAATCTCACCGGTGGTGGCGGTCGGAGCGCCCCCCACCCCGTACTCGCGACGCGCCGGCGGTGGCGGTCAGAGAGCCTCCCCTCCCACTATCGTTGACGTGTCTCGGACAGTACGTGGAGTGTCTCCGCATAAGGAAAAGATCACTAAAAAAGGAATAATAGGGCTTTGGAACAGGAGACACAATGATGGGTTAGGAATAAATGCTCTGCCCCCAATGAATTTATAGGGGTGCTGGTAATTAGGGTTTACATTCCAAAAATAAAAGACTTCTTTGCCCTTACATCTAGTTCGTTGATATGAAATCAATGGATCCTAACAACACTTGATCCCTTTGTGGGCATGCGAAAAAACCTAACTACCCCTAATACCTTAGAGCCCTTATCGAAAAATGGGATAGTCTATTGTAGGCCCATCTTCTGGCAATCACGATCAGGGCCCATAGCTAGTGCTTGGCTCAGCTGTTAATGGGCCCTTGGGAGTAAACCGGAGTCCACCCACTTCGGCTATCTTCCAAGGTATCCTCGGCCATCCTAGCCTTCGCCCAAGAAGGAGCATCTTCCAAAACTTCCTCTTCGACATCCATTCTTACATGCGTTTTTCCCGAAGATGTCTTAAGGGTCTTCGGATTCTTTGGGCTCAATAACCACATCTTCAGGATTTTTGCCCCAATCTTCGTGAAAAGAGGGAGGCTTTCCTACAACACCCGCGCTCGCAGACACGCCGGCAAGGGCGGTCGGTGCGCCTCCCCTCCCGTGCTCGCGACGCGCCTGAGGCAGCGGTCGGAGTGCCTACTCTCCCGTGCTCGCGATGCGCCGACGTGGCGGTCGAAGCGCCTCCCCTTCCACCCTTGAGACGCGTCAGGGAGGACAAGACTCTCCCATCCCTCCGCAAGGTATGGATGCTGACCCGTCCCTCTTACTCACCAATCCCCACAGTTCTCCCTGCTGATGCTCACGACGCGCCGGCGGCGGTCGGAGTGCCTACCCTTGCGCGCTCGCAATCTTTGTGAAAAGGGGGAGGCTTTCCTACAACTGGAGCCCCTTGCAGCCTCTACTTGCCTCGGCGTGGAGATGGGCGGCCACCTGAAGTCCGCCCCTTTTTCACTATGCTGTGGCGAAAATTCCGAAGACTCCGAACAATTCTACAATGCACTTTTTTAAAGTTTGCCAATGTTACCTGGTGGTTTGAGCGGCCCATTTAATTACGGTGGGCCTACAATCCATAAGATGTGATGGTTGATATGACCCAACAATATGTTTTTCGAACCGCACGCCATGAAAACAGTTGTCGTGTGCACCACGCGTCAGTTCCTAGGGACACGTCCCTTGGAATTCTTTTGGCGGAAAATTTTTTATTCTTCCCGCAGACGGTTCGGATTCTAACCGTCCATGATGACACGTGTTGCCCTAGATGGGGATTTTATTCCCTTTCATGCTCCCCATTCTCGCTTAGGATTTCCTTCTGCTCTTTCTCCTCCCGCACCGGCGTCCGCTGCTCGCCCTCGACCGCTGCTCCGCCGCTAGCATCTCTTGCTTTTTGCTAGCGAGAATAAACTTCTCGCGGCCATGCCCGCATTGCTATCTCCCCCCAAGCTTTTCCTAATGGCCCCCAAGCGCATCCTAGCCGCTTTCGCCCAAGCTAGTTTATCCTGGGAGCTTGGAGAATTGTGTGTTACAGAGGAGTACGTAGCGGCCGTGGTGGCGCATTCTGGGGTGGCGGCGGAAGCAGTTCGCCGCCTAGGAAGGGAGACAAGCCCTAATCCCCGTGATGGGGAGGTTGTTCTGTTCATCTGCCAGCATGATGCGGGCCTTCGGTCACCTTGGGTGCCGCTGGTGGGGGACATACTGGGTCTTTATGGGGCCCAGCTTTGCCAGCCCTCCCCTAACGCGATTGCACGGATGGCAATCTTCGAATGGGCCGTCCGAAGCCACGGAGGAATCCCATCGGCCCGGGTCTTCGCGCACATCCATGAGGTTCGCTGGCAAGGGAAAAGCCAAGGGATCCCTTTTGGAAGTTTCAACTTCGTCGTGAATATCGGACGCGAAGACTGCTTCCCTCCTTTGAACACCAAGAAGAAGTGGGAGGGATCCTCGGGGTTGTCTTGGAAGTTGTTCTGGTTTTACCAGAGGATGGACAAACAAGATCAAGGATTAGTGTAACGTCGGGGTGAGATCGCCACCATTGGCGCTCCCGAGGTATCCCTGGACGGCGGCGACGAAGCCTAGGTACTACTGCTCCGAAGAATTAGTCGGAGGTTTAGTATGCGGGCATTGGCCGAGGAATACACCGCTGTGAGGATTCATCGGCTCCAGTAGGATTGGGGGTGCAACCCCATCATATAAGAGGATGGGGAACGCTTGTCCCTTGGGGAGCGCTCCACTCTTTCCCTTCAACGGACCGAGGAATATGTGGAGTTCCTCTTCGGTCCCACCCTCGCCAAAGAAATTTCAAGGGCTGCCAGCGCCGGGGTGGCTACAAAAATCAATCAGGTGCTTGGGATCGAGGTCTCTTTTGCCGAAGGAGGCCGCAAGCGCAAGAAGAATGGGGGCGGTTCAGAAGATACACCAGCTCCGAAGAAGGTTCGAGGTCCTCGCCCCTCGATAGCCTCTTCCTTCGGGCCCGGGGACGAGTAGCGAGGGCTATGACGATTTTGGGGAGGATCAATAGCCTTCCGGCACCGGGAGCTCCGCAGGAGGCACCCTACCTACCGAAGACGAAGCCCCTTCGGCTGTTAGCCCCATTGCTCCCATGCCCAGAGATGTCCTACACCACTGGTCCAATGACCCTGAGGGTACCGGCGGAGCGGGGGCCAACCCCTTCTCCCCCAGGACACTTTGGTGTCTGTGGGAGGGAACACGGCGGCCGGAAGTCACACCGGGTGTGCCTACGCCGTGGATGACATTTGGGGTGGCGAAGGTATACGTCTTTTGCTTGCACTTGTGTTTATATACCAAGGCCTCCCCTAACTCTCCCTTTTTTTTACGAAGATTCCCCTCTTCCCTCGATGGAGTGCGAGGAGCCGCCCCTTCCTAGGTCGTCTGGTCCTTCCCCAGCCCCTGGTGGAGCGGAGAGGACAACTCCTCCAGCCCCTACCCCGGGGACCAGGGTTTTCGCCCTCCCTTGCGTCACTGGCCCTTCGGTTACAACACCTTTGGGTGGAGCGACCCAAGATACGTCGCCCTTGGTCGTGGACATGTTTTCGGAAAATTTAGCCGAGAACATGCTCTTGACCATTCCCGAGGTTGGCCACCTTTGCGAAGGTGTCTCCCCCGAGGTTCTGCTCCATGGTCTCTAAGATAACCTTCTCCAGGTACCTATCTACCCTCCTCTTATTTTTTCTTTTTTTATACTAAACTATCGTTGCTTCATGATTCCAAGGGAGCGGTTTGGTCGAAGATGCCAGCTCTTGGAACCGGAGATGTCCTAGCAGGCCAGCGTCGACGGCTCTAGGAGTTGGAGGCCCTTCGGGAAGAGGAGGCAGGAACATATGCCCAGGTTCTCTCGGAAATAGATGCCGCTAGGACGGAACTTGGCACCTCATGGCAGAAAATCGCCGAGCTGGAATCTCGAGTTCTTGAGCTCGAAGGGCAGCTATCTTCTTCTCGGTCCAAGGTTGGCCGGCTCCGCCGAATCCGACACTCTTCGCGCCTCCCACGAAAAATTACAGAAGACGTTGAAGGGTACTCAGATAGAGGCCCTGGCCGTTACTCGACGGGCTCAACAGGAGTTGTCGAAGCTCAGCATGGTGAGGCTACCGGACTCTCCTCCCTCGGTCCCGGAGAAGGCGCTATCCTCCCTTCGGGACGGACTCTCTGTACTGCCGAAGGGTATCCTTGCCTTTGGGACAGAATCGGCGATGGGGGGTGTGCTTGCTTACTCGATGATGTTGGATTCTACCGGCTGCCAGCACTGGAAGAGCACCCTTCTCGGCGACAAGGGCCCTTCCAAGTACCCCGAAAGTTATCCCTCGGGGGTGTTACACCAGGAGCAACGGCTAAACATTAAGGATTTCATGAAGTGATTCTGGCTCCCCCGAGGTAGGGCTTTCGCAGATGCTTTCATGGCCGCGGCTCGAAGGGATGCGGCCGTCAGACCCAAGGGCTCTGATAGCCAAGGATCTTGGGCGGCCAAGGGTGCTTCGGGAGCCAAGGATGCAGCTGATCCAAAGGGCAAGGGCCAGGCGTATATATATATATACACATATATATGTTTATATATATTCTGCACTGTATCCATGAAACTTTGTAATGGATAATTTTTGTAATGAAATCTTTTGGAATGAAATAGCGTAGTCTTCGCACTTTGTTTATCTTCCGAGCGTATGACTCTCACCCCCCTTTGTCAGCTTTGCTAAATTTATTTTTACAAGATGACATTTCGATATTAATACGCGAGGAGTAGATAAAACGAATTGATGTTCATGTGTTAAGATTCTACAAAATTAGCAGTCCAGCTCCTTGGACTTCGGTAAAAAATTTTGCACAGCAATGTTGTGCTGTTCCTTGCTCTTTACCAAAGATTGATAGGGTGCTATTACGCCATTTTGGCGCAAAGATTTAACGATACTCGAGACAACCTCTTAGTTTACTAGGAGGCAACTTCGCGGTCGACTGATTTGCTGGCTATTTTGCGGAGATTCTATGATCTGCGCGAACCAGCCCCTTGGTATTTGTTTCAAATTACCGACCCACAGGGCGCTATAATGCGATCAACTGTTCTTTTGGGCTCGGGTACGAAGATTCTTTTGATCTTCGTGATAGTTCCTTACCAGGGTGCTATAACGCAATCAACCTGGATTTTTATGCGAAAAATTGCGGGTGGGGTTGGTCATTATTTGCAAGGGCCCTATGCCAACCCCGGGGATCGTCATCCCCTCAGGAACTTTTACAGGGTGCTATAACGTAATCTACTTGGGTTGAAATTGTATCATCGAATCACTTCGGAGAATTTATGACGTGAAGTTTGTTTATTCTTCGCTGATGGTAGCCCCTGTATTAAACAGTTGTGGCATATGGTTTCATGTTTTATAGCGTTTTACATTTGTGTATACATGCCCATCCTCGGGCTCTTAACCAGTCACAGCTAGCAATTAGGGATAATATTTCTTGAGAAACTTCGCGTTCCATGTATGCGGCACCTCCATCCCTTCCTCCATGACCAGATGGTACGACGCTTGTCTAGTTTGATTCTTTATCACAGACGGTCCTTCCCATATGGTTTCCAGCTTAGATGGTCGTTGTGGCATCTTTTTTAAGACGAGGTCTCATTCTTCGAGTTCTCTTGGTCACACCCTTTTGTTGTATGCCTTCGCCATCATCTCGTTGTACTTATTCAGCCTTTGTTTTGCTGCTAGGCTCTCACCTTCCACAAAGTCCACGGATGGTGCATCTTCGGGGTTGCTCCCTCCGGTAATGATTCGATGTGTCCTTGCCTACACTTCGGCCGGAGTAACGGCTTCTTCTGCGTAGACAAGCTTCAATGGCGAAAACCCTGTGGGCCTGGTTGGGGTTGTTCTGATGGCCCATAGCATTTTCCGTAGCACATCTAGCCATCTTCCTTTTGCTTCTCCTACCAATCTTCGCTTCAGAGCTTACATGACATTTTGGTTGGCCTTTCCACAGCTCCATTTGCCTGAGGGCATTCACGTGGCACTCCAAATCCACAAACAACATTATTCCATAGAAAATGCTAGGCCTTCGAAGCAGTGATAGATGTTAGGTGTTCAGCTTCTACCCACTTAGATTAGTCAATTGCAATTATGACCCATCGGTATCCACCTTGCGAGGTCGCTAGATCTCCCACTGTATCTGCACCCCATCGAGCAAATGGCCAAATTGATGTTGATGGTTGCAATATACTGGTCGGAGCCTTCGGGGGATTACCCATCCACTGATACCCTTGGCATCTCTTAACCAACTGCTCTGCGTCAATGTTCGTTGTTGGCCAATAAATCCCTATTCTTAGTATTTTCACAGCCAAGCCCCTTGTTGCTTGATGCGCTCCACATAGTCCCGTGTGAACATCGGTTAGTGCTCTTTTTCATTCTTCGCGGGATACACATTTCATCCAAGGTGCACATACCCCAGATTTATACAACAACCTGTCTAACAATACATATGTTCGGGACCTCTGTTGCACAGCTAATGCTTCTTTCTGATCCTTCGGCAATATTTCATCCCGAAGGTATTGAACTATTGGTGCTCTCCAATCATCTTCGGGTGTTTTTTTCAATGAGTTGCACCTCTGGGCATATGGATGGCCTGTTTGTCTCTTCATAAAATACTCCTTCAGTGATTTCTTCTTTGTACGCCGCCATCTTTGCTAGTTCATCCACCCTTGTATTCTCTCCCCTCTGTATGGCTTTAACTGTTATCCCCATGAAATACTTTTCCACATCTCTTACTGTCTCCAGATATTTAGACATCTCCACATCTTTTGCTTGAAAATCGTTTGATATATGACCTTGCACCAGTGCTCCCATTGCTCTTGCTTTCCGAAGACCCAACATAAGCCCTTCATACTCTGCGGCGTTGCTGGCAAGTTCAAACTTAACGCATACTACGTTATTCCACCTTCGGGGTCTACTAGTACCGCCGCGGCTCCTGCTCCTTGCGTTGTCCATGATCCATCTGACTTTACAGTTCACAAGGGTGGCATCGTCGGGTCTTCCGAAGGTTCGGCTGTCCACTCTATTAAGAAAACTTCCATTGCTTGTGCTTTGATGGATGTTCTTGACGTGAAGGTTATCTTGAACGGTGCCAACTCTGCTGCCCATTTCGATATCATTGATGTTGTCTCTTTGTTTTCGAAGGTTGACTTCAAAATAAAAGCGGTTGGTACTTCAATTTTGAATTCTTGAAAGTAGTGTCTTAGCTTCCTTGATGCCATCAGAAGTGCATATGCTATCTTTTCTAACTCCACATAATTTCTCTTCGCCCCCTGAAGTGGCTCTGACACATATTACACTGGCATTTGTCCATCTTCGTGTTCTTTGACAAATACGGCACTTACTGCGTAGTGACTCGCAGAGAGGTATAACAACAACTTTGCAGCCCCCTTTGGGCTTGTAAGCTTTGGCAATTGTTGCAAGTGTTCCTTCAGTTTTTCAAAGTCTTCTGTACACTTCGGTCCCCAATTAAATTTGTAAAATCAATGCACATGCGCTAGGTACCATTGGACTTCTGGACCATGACGACGTTTGCCAGCCACTCGGGGTATGTGATTTCTCGAATCACACCCGCCCGAAGAAGTTTTTGAACCTCGCCTTTGTTGGTTCAATCCTTTCCCTAGACATTTTCCGAAGGTTCTGCTTCTGAGGCTTCGCGTCAAGTTTCAATGCCAGCAAGTGTTCGATTGTGCTTCGACGTACACCTTTTGCTTCCTCAGGGACACACGCGAAGATGTCTTCATTTTGCTTTAGTATATCTAGCAAATTCTCTTCCTCTTGAGTTGTTAGCTGAGCTCCTAGGGTCACGGTTTTGTTTGGGTTTTCTGGGTTTAACTGGTGTTGCTTTGTATTTCCCTCTGGTTTTGGCTTCGGTTTCCACCCCTTTGGGCTAAGCAAAGTATCCATCCTCTGACTATTTTGGACTGGTTTGGCCTTCAGTGTTGCTTGAATCTCCAATTTTCTCGCCGCTTGCTGGTTCACCTTATGATGATAACCTCCCCGTCAGCTGGCACCTTCATACACAGGTACATGTGATGTATTATGGCATCAAACGCGTTGATGATTCCTCTCCCAAAGATTGCATTGTATCTGTATTTCATGTCTACTATGTCAAAGCATATAGATTTTGTGATCCTTCTTTAGCCTTGTTGAAACGACACTTGCAGAGTGACTTGACCTATAGCCGTCATTGGCTCTCCTCCGAAGCCTATCAGGGGTAAATGCGAAAGCCTCACTCTATCTTCGGGTATATTCATTTGTTTGAAGGTGGCAAAAAAATGATGTCAGCTGAGCTTCCTCCGTCTATTAACGTCCTCTCCACATGATATCCGGCGATTTCAGCCGTGACAACTAGAGGGTCTTAATGAGGGAATTGGATTCCCCGCCCATCAATGCTATCAAATGTTATCGGTACTTCTTGCGGATGCGAGGATGATACATTAGACACTTCTCTGAGGTATTGCTTCCTCTATCTATTTGATGGTAAGTTCACCGAAGATCCATCGGATATGACATGTATCACCCTTCTTTGTTCTTGTGGAGGCGAATCAACATTGTGGACTCTGTTTGGCGATTTACGCCTCTCTTCGTTTCTATCCTTCTCCTCTCCTCTCGTCTGTCTCTTCCTTCTTCTCTACCATTCCTTCTACCTTCTATCCTGTTGTCCTCTCTTCTATTATCCTTGTGATATTCATATCATCTTCCTTGGTTGCTTTGCCATCTTCGATTAGGGTCTCGCTGCCCCTCTTTCTTGTGTCTTCTCATGTAATTGTTTATCTGGCTAATAATGTTCTTGCAATCTTCGGTGTTGTGGGTTTGGTTCTCTCCATGCAAGCCGCAGTAATTAGATTTCCTTTGGCCTCTCCTTGTTTCGTCCCCTTTCGCCTCTTTTTGTTTATCTTCAATATGGTGGACTTTTTTACTCTGGTGACGGCGACCTTGCTGCTTATCCTCACCTTTTCTTTTCTCTTGCTTCTTCTCGTTACATTCTCTCTTAGCCAACGCCTCCCTCCTCGGATTTTCTTCTTCTCCTCTAGCATATCTTTCCACTCTATCATATAATTTCGAAGCTGTATTTGGAGGAATGCTAGTTAAGTCAAGTCATAAAATCCCAAGTTGAAGTCCCACTATGAAAGCATTGATGATGGTGGAGTCACTAATTGTTTTAATTTGGCAATGCATGTTCACAAATTTCTTGTAAAAATCCCGAACACTCTCTCCCTTAGACTGCTTCATTGCAAACAATTTGCTCTCCTGCATCCTCGCAACATTGTTACCTTGGAAGTTTTTTAGCGAAGGCCTATCTTAGTTGTTCCCATGAGTGGATGGTTCCCGAAGATAGTGATGTGAAGAAAGATAGAGCCATCTCTTTAAGTGCTAGGAGAAGACTCTTCACCTTTATGTCGTCCCCCCTGAAGCCTCAACTGCAGTTTCGTATACTTCAAGGAGTTCCATTGGATCAGTATCACCAGCTGTTGACACAAAAAAGTAGATTTCTGTGAACACACGTGCGGAAGCGTCAATTCTGTGATTGTGTCGCAACCAAAGACCAAGCGTGCCAGTCAATTTGACCTGTAAACTGACAAGGAGAAAATCGTCAGTAATATAACCCTAATCGGCTTTTGAAATAGCTGGATTAGGATATTTATAATCGATTTTAAGGAATCCGATTATAAGATCTATCGGCTTAATGCCAGATAGAGCAATGTAAATATTCAATTATAAATCCTACTTGTTTTTGGTATTTTTTGTATGATATTAGCAATAAACCTTCTCTCAATACATCGGATTAAATCAAGTAATAGATCGAATAGATTGGTCAGGCCAAGACAGTATTCAAATCTAAAGCAAGATGTAAACCAATAGATCGGTTTAAAGGTTTAAAACTATTAAAGGTAAATACAATACTGATCGGCAAACAGCTAAACATGCAAAATCCTAAACAAAGCACGCGCAAGATCGATTAAACGAGACAGTCACGAGTATCAGATTTAGGAAAAAACATACAAGATACTTGACAATCGGTATTGCAAGATAAACACATATTACAGATCGACTAAATCGAGACAGCGCAATATGCGAGAACACATTAAAGATCGGTAAATTCCGAGACAGTTTAACATGCTTTGTATACACGAGATCAAGATGATACATCCATGCATACGGGTTACAAGGAGAGAATCGATTATCCCATCGAGATAGCTCTACCTGCGAGTTGAAGCCTTTCGACGAGGTCGATCGGATTCGTGGAAAAGTGTTGTGTTTAATGTATGATGTCCCTGTTTCTCGAGACCTAAAGTCCTATTTATAGTATTACAAAGTCGATACCGATACAACCTATTTTACCGCGCTAAAGATATCTTCTGATCAGAGCGTATTCTTTCCGAACTGATGACTATCGGTATTCTTCAATAACCTTTTCTTCTTTGCCGATGAAGCCCATTATCAGATTTGGCCCAATAATTCTGATGCATTTTACCATTTTACCATATTTGATTTTCCTGCCAAATTTGGGAGTCAACATATGCCCCTATGTTTGGCAATGGGTATTCTCATTAGCCGAACTTTCAAGTAGAAATCGGATTTGCACCAAATTGTGTTGAAATATTTCACAGTTTTACCCCTGTACGTAATTCCTCACTTTCGGCCCATTTCGAGAACACGTGTCAGCCCAGCAGACGATATGGGCCGCAACAGTAACGCCGAAACCCCGGTAAAAACCCTAATCTTACCACTACTATAAATAGACCCCCATTCGCTGTCACTTTCACGCTCTCCTCTGCGCACACGTCTCTTGCATCGGAATTTCCATAACTCTCAGGACTTCCAGCGCATAGCTTCCCTCCATTCAACCTTCAATCGGCAATATGTCTCAGGTATTATTCCGATGCTCAGAATCCAAAGCATTGTATTCTCTGGGACCAATAGGGGAAAGAGATCCAACAGATTTCATCGACTATTCCGTAGCAAGACTTCCCTTATTTGCCGATAAACTCAGTATAGACAGCTGGAAATCGGCTTTTAGATCCTGGCCAAGCCCGATCAAGGGATATAAGGACTGGCTCATTCGGGTCTATGGCCAGAAACAAGAGCAATGGATGAATTAGGAATAACCGATGCCATTCTTCTCTCCTTATCTCCCCCGCCAGCAGACGAACCCTTTATGGCAGCATCGGCTTATTTCTGGTGCGACACAGCCAACGCCCTCCTCTTTCCAACTGGACCCATAAGCCCTAAGCTTCTTGACGTAGCAATGCTAACTGGTCTTATTCCTGATGGCGAAATGCTATCGGCTTTTGATCTTTCCACCACTCTGAAGCTAGTTCCTGAGAAAAACTTTGGATGGCAGCGCTACATTAGTACCCATCAGCAGACAGGCGATGTCGAGGACGAAGAGCACATCGCCTTTTCGAACATGTGGTTGGATAGGTTTTTCTTTTGCGGCCAATCCCTTAGTCCAAGCAAAGTCTATCAGGGGGTAGCTGAGGCATTGGCATCAGGTCAGAAATTGGCAATCGGCAAATATCTATTAGGAGCCACCTATCGGATGATGCATGAGATTAGGGAAAGTCTCTGCTCAAAGAAAGCCGATTTCTCCGTAGGAAACCTTGGTGGACCATTCTGGTTCATCTGTCTCTTCTTGAAACTCCAAATATACAACGCCCTCGGAGAATTAGACTTCCGCTTGGAATTTTGGAGTGAACAGGAATCCGATGGCAACGAGCGCCCATGCAGGTCATATGGAGAGATGATTTCGGTGAATTGTAACAGACGGCGCCTAAACCAAGAGGATCTCTCTTATTCCATGGTAGCTTTTTTCACCCTGTCTGAATCGTAATATGGCCTAGAGCAATTCAACTCATACACTAATTTAGACAGATATCCAGTCCCATCATTTTTTCGATTGGCCAACACCTTAAAGGAAGAAGCCCTATCAGCTCATAAGGAATTTATATCTCCAAGCATTTTCTTCGCCATTTTGAGCACCAGAACCCACATCAGAAAACCGTCATACGAGTTCTATCACCCTGCCATGGTGGCTCGGCAATTATTCAACCTTGGGCAGGACATTCCCGATCTCTTCATATACCGCCATCTGAATGCCAGGGAAGACTTGACCCCCCAATTGGCATATGGAATTCTGTTAGCTGCACACATCTATTTCGAGATGCCGTCGGAATTTATAATGTGGTCTGACACTTCGTCGAAATTCGACATCTGGTGGGAATCCATTGCCAAAAACATCTACGGCACTGAAGGTGGAGCCGCAACCTTTAATGGAACGGCTCACTAGCAAGAAAAAGAGTTGTAAACCCAATTGGCCAAAAATCGCTGGCACGGCAGAGCCCTCATCAGAATCGAAAAATAGCAGCTCAAGTAACACCGATTCCAATAATTCTGATGATGAGGACAGTGACGGCAAAGAAGAAAATTCTTCTGAGTCTGGACCTTCTTCATCGGACTCAGACGATGAGAGAACAAAGTCCCAGAATCACGCATCGTCTTCTGACAGCGAGGTTACTAACTTGCGTGTGCTTACTAACTCATATTGCTTTACTTTCCGATAACTAACCTCATGTTATTTCCCTTTTCAGAGCGGAGACAAGCGCTCGAGGACCAAGCTGGTTGGCGATGAAGCTGGCCGCCTCCATTCCACGGCCAAGTCTGCATCGGTCTTCACACAAGGGTCCTCTCAGCAGCCCAAGAAGAGAGGTATGATCGGCTTTATAATATATAATGTCTCAAATTCCGACCCCTTAACGACTTGATCAACAGGGAGACCTGAAGGTGACGCCGGTCAAAGGAAGAAACTGGCCGGCAAAAAACCGAGGCCCAAAAGGTGCGTACACCCGATAGCACCGAGTCTGTGTGTGACACAGTAAGCACTTGATTTCCCCAAATTCTCATCTCTTCGTCGGCTTTCCTTATCGGAACTTTGATTTCAGGACACTTCACCCATCCAGAAGAAGAAGGATGGCACACCTACTCCTTCACCAGCATCTCAAACATCACCGGCCTTCAACCCTCAAGACGTAATCGGAATCCCTTACATTGCATCATACAATTCACAATTTCTGATCCCTTGTAACCTTAAGCTTTCTTCTTTCCAGTACATGTTTCAACCCCGAAGCCCAGCTCGGGTAACAGTGGTGTCCACGCAGGTCATCACATACGACGGGAAGAAAACCGACGAGCTGAACTTCGACCCTTCCAGCATGGATTGGCTCGACGGCAAACTGGACTTCTTATCTTCCCCGATCAGGACTTCGTCTCCCCCCAGCCGTCATTATTGATTCACCTGTAGCAGCTCCAGCTATGAAGAATCGGTTTTCTCCGAACACCTTGGCCAAGCTCAAGCAGATGTGGGAACTGTTTGGTAACGAATCGGCTTTCCTGGCTAACCCTTCAGCCTTAAGGGATATCGGCGATTCTATCAAAGATGTTCTCCCAGAGCAAGTAGTTTCGGCCATTCAGAGGGTGCTGCCCCTGGGAGAAAAGAAAGCCGATTTTGATGCTGCACTAGATCGGCTCCATCAGCGAGAAGCCCTCAAAGATGCCGAAGCAGAACTGAAGGGACCGATTCAAGATGCCAATGCTCAAAATGACAAACTCCTGCAGCTGAAGCAAGAGGCCGAATCAGCAAAGACTGTAGTCTCCAAAGCAATTTCAAGAGTCAACTCCCTGGAACTAGAACTGGAGAAGGCAAAGAAAACCGAAGCGGCCGCCCGCTCAGACTTTGAGGAGTCTAAATCGGCAGCTAAAGAACAATATAGCATCGTGAAGACTTGTGGCCTGGCGGTCATGGAAGCCAAGAAGAAAATCCCGATTATTCCTGGATCGGTCGAAGAAGATACCGACATCGTCAACCAGGTCCGGGACACAATTACCAACACCGCCGCAGCTATTTTTAAATTTTGTGAATGATTGGCCTGCGAGCCAAAACTCGAAATTATCACCATGTGTGGATCGGCTTTATACCGATCATAAAACAATGTTCCACTTTACCCCTTGGGGCAAAAACAGTTGAGGCCTTCGTGCCTATGTAATAACTTCATTTTCTATGCAATGGTTTTCGCTTTTTACTAATGTCTTAATCTATAGGCGATTCCTTAGAATCGGCTTTTGCTCAACAGCAACGTGTTGAGTAAAATTACATTACCAATTGGACTAGACTATAGGCGATTCACCAGAATCGGCTTTTTTCTCAACAGCAACGCGTTGAGTAAAATTATGTCATCAATTCGACCAAGTGTTGGACAGCTTATTGAACTGTAGGCGATTCACTATAATCGGCTTTTCACTTTCATACTCAAGTACCAACCCAAACACTCGGAAAGTATTTCTTTAGATATTTAGCATTAATCGCTTTACCGAAAACTTTCCCTTCAAGTGTCTCCAAAATATAAGCATTTCCAGGAATAATCCAGTTGATCTTAAATGGTCCTTCCCAATTTGGAGACCATTTCCCGTACTTAGGATCTCTAGACCCAATCGGTAAAAATGTTTTCCATACAAGATCTCCCACTTCAAAAGTTTTCGGCACAACCTTCTTATTGTAATGCCTAGCAACTCTTTGTTTATCACGCTCGATATGCTCCAAAGCTTTTAAATGAACTGCCACCATATCATCTAGCTTATCCACCATCAGATTTTTAAAATCATCGGCTTTTGCATTGTTTTGTTCCTCAACCCTTGTAGATCCGATGATAGCTTCAACTGGTAGAACAGCCTCTTGACCATATACCAACTCAAACGGTGACACTTTCGTAGCTCCATGTTTAGCAATCCTATACGCCCATAAGGCATCCGTCAAAGTATTATGCCAACCCCGCGGCCTTTCATCGATTTTTCTCTTGATCAGCTTTATAGCGCTTTTATTTTAAGACTCTACTTGGCCGTTGGCTTGAGCATAATATGGCGAGGAGTTGATTGTTGTGATCCCCAAACTTCGAGCGTAATCCTAAATGACTCTGACATAAATACCGATCCTTAATCCGTCGTGATCGTTTAAGGAATACCAAATCGGTAAATTATGTGCTCTCTGACAAAGTCGATCACTTCAGTAGCTATTAGTTTCTTCAACGGTACCGCTTCAATCCACTTAGTGAAATAATCCGTTGCCACTAAAATATACCGATGCCCCTTGGACGAAGAAGGAAATATTTCTCCGATCATATCAATTCCCCATCCTGTAAAAGGCCACGGCTTCACGATCAGATGCAAAATTGACGCAGGCGCATGCTGAATATTTCCGAACTTCTGACAATCTTTGCAACCCTTGTAATATTTAAAACAATCTTCCACCATCGCTGGCCAGAAATATCCTACGCGCTTCAGTATCCACTTCATCTTATATGCTGACTGATGTGTTTCACATAATCCTTCATGAATTTCTCCAATTGCAACTTTAACTTCCTCTTCATTCAGGCATTTAAGCAATAAACCATCAAAACTCCGATAGTATAACTTGTCAGCGATTAATACATACCTTTGAGCTCTCTTCCTATCGGCTTTTCCCTGGGGGTCTTTCAAATAACAGATAATTTCTGCCTGCCATCCCATTGGAACTGGATTTTCAATCGGAACAATCTCCAACCCCATGATCGGTAATTTATAGCCAGATGCTTCTTGAGCTAAATCATTGGCCTCTCTTGAGCTAAATCATTGGCTTCATAATTCTGTTCCTTCGGAATATGATGAACCGTGAATATGCTGAAATACTTACCCAAATTAGATGCTTTCTCCAGATATTCTCGAAGCGGGTCGCTATGACATTCATATTTACCGATCATCTGGAACACCACCAATTGTGAATCTCCAAACACCTCCACGGCAATAGCACCAGCTTGGATCAACCACTCCAATCCCTGAATCAAAGCTTCGTATTCCACTTGATTGTTGGTTAATCCAAAATCCATTTTAACACTGAATCGGTAATGGACACCACCAGGAGAAACAATAAAAATACCGATTCCACATCCCTTCTCACAAACCGATCCATCGAAAAACATTACCCAAGGTAAAAGAATCGACGGATTAATGTCTTGATGGTGTGTGATGAAATCGGCTAATACCTACCCCTTGACAGCTTTTGGAGATTCATATGTCAAGTCAAATTCGATGAGAGTATATGCCCATTTGCCAAGACGTCCTTTGATGATTGGGGCATTAAGCATGTACTTAACCACATCGGTTTGACAAACTACTTTACATTCAGCACCCAACAAATAATGTCTTAGTTTAGTGCAAGCAAAGTATAAACAAAGGCAATACCTTTCCACTACTGTGTATCGGGTTTCTGGATCCAACAACTTTCTGCTTAAATAGAAGATCGCATGTTCCTTTCCATCGACTTCTCGGACCAGAACTGCCCCTATCGTTTTATCCGATACCAATAGATACAACTTAAACGGCAAATTCTCCTTCGGAGCAACCAGAACAGGTGGATTAACCAGATATTCCTTAATATTATCAAACGCTTTCTGCTGCCCCGGTCCCCAAATAAATTTATCGGAATTTTTCAGCTTAAGCAATGGAGAAAACGGTATGATTCTTTCCGATAAATTTAAAATAAATCTCCTCAAATAATTAATCTTACCGATTAACTCTTGCAGACGAACCTTTGAATCCGGAGGCTTGGTATTCAAGATCGCCTTTACTCTATCAGGATGAACTTCAATCCCTCTCTGGTGCACCATAAACCCCAAGAACTTGCCGGCCGATACTCCGAAGGCACATTTCTTTGGATTCATTCTGATGCCATATTTCTTAAACCGATCCAATACGGTTATAATATCAGCCAAATGTTGTTCTTTCTCCTGGGATTTGATCACCACATCATCAATGTAGATTTCAACCAATTTACCGATTAGATCGTGGCATATTAAGTTCATCCCTCTCTGATACGTAGCCCCAGCGCTGATCAGCCCAAATGTCATTACAACCCACTCGAATAAACCGATAGCGCCAGGACATTTGAATGCAGTCTTATTCACGTCTTCTTCGGCCATAAAGATTTGATTGTACCCAGCATTGCCATCTAGGAAACTGATAATCCGATTGCCTGAAGCGGCGTCAATCAAGCGATCGGCAATCGGCATCGGATATTCATCTTTATACGTCGCTTTATTCAAATCCCAAAAATTGATGCATACCCGAATTTTATCATAATCCTTTTTTCCCACTGGTACGATATTAGAGATCCAATCGGCATATTTGCATAGCCGAATAAACTTTGCATCCAGTGACCTCTGAATTTCAGCCTTTACTTGATCATAAATCTTCCAGCTAATCCTCCTTGGTGATTGTTTTACTGGCCGAAATCCAGGTTTCATCTTAATCCTGTGCTCAACTATGGATCGGTCTAAACCAGGCATTTCGTGATACTCCCAGGCAAAGCACTCAACCCGATCCTTGAGTATCTGGATAAGCTGATTTTTATATTCCTGCGGCAACTGTTTACTGATGTAAGTGGGCCTCTCTTTACCATCGGTTCCAATATCGACTTTTTCAAGTTCATCAGCCGATATAAAACATTGGCCCATCTTATTTTCAATCCCCTCTAGAGCCGCGGTTCCCATAAAAAACCCTCGTGTCCTTGAGTTACCAATTGCGCTTCCAATGTTGTTGGCTTGAAACCCAATTTACTAACGCTGAGGAAATCACAATCTTCTAAGGGTTTTCCCGATAATGCCTCCAGATTGTCGTGTATTTCGGCACAATCGGTTTCTGCGGTCAAAGACTCTCCTTTGACCACTTCTATCTGGTCGCCAATCCATTCAATCAGAATCTGATGTAATGTCGATGGAATGCAGCAATTGGCGTGTATCCAGTCTCTCCCCAACAGCACATTATAACTCCCCTTTCCTTCAATTACGAAGAACGCTGTCGGGATTGTCTTGCTCGGCGTACAATTCCGATTCCCTTGCGGTGCCTGTCCAGTAATGATGTGGTGCAGAGCAGCACTGGTTCCCTCCTGGACGATGCGCCCCAAGACCGATGATTGGTCAAGCATCGATCGGTAAACTGAATTGTTGATCTGATCCCTTATTATTTCAGAATAATCCCCAGTCAACAATGGATCTCCAATCGAGGCTTTGGTAACCTGGCCGCTACGGGTTTTCCGATAGCCAGTCAACATTCTTTTCTTATTTTCCTCGTGGATTTCCGCGAGCCTATCTTCAATTTCTTTCTTCTGATCTGGGCTCAGTTCGTCAAACGTCACTGGCTCGGCAGCGAGCCTGAGCGCCTCCACTGCTGCTTCGGCATCGGTGCGCGTCATTGTGTCGGATTTGATTGTTGGGTCCCACCGAGCGTGCCAAAAAGTGTGTTGACACGAAAACGTGAACACACGTGCAGAAGCGTCGATTCAGTGATCGCGTCGCAACTCAAACCAAGCGTGCCAATTGATTTGACCTATAAATCAATAAGGAGGAAAATCGTCAGTAATAAGTGCCTAATCGGCTTTTCAATTAGCCTGATCAGATTATTGGTAATCGGCTTTAAACATGCCGATTACGAATTCTATCGGCTAAAGATCCGATAGAGCTAATAGATTCAAATAAACAGTTTAAACATAGATCCTGTTTCTTTTTGGTATTTTTATTTATATCAGTATTAAGCCTTTAAATCGAAATATTAGATTAAATCGGAGAAACAGATCGAATAGATTGGTCAAGCCAAGACAGTATTCAAATCCGAAGCTAGATATAAACTAACAAATCGGTTTATCAACTTTATACTAATTGATAACGCAATATTAATCGGCAAACAACTAGCCATACCAGACCCTAAACAAGAAATACGAGAGAACGATTTAACGAGGCAGTCACGTACATCAGATTCAGGGAAAAACATGCAAGGCATTTAATAATTGGTATTGCAAGGTATACACACATTACAGATCGATTAAATCGAGACAGTGTAAGATGCGAGAACATGTTAAAGATCGGTAAATCCCGAGACAGTCTAACATGGTTTGCATACATGAGATCAAATTGATACAGCCATACACACGGGTTACAAGGAGAGAATCGATTATCCCATCGAGATAGCTCTACCTGCGAGTTGAAGCCTTTCGACGGAGTCGATCGGGTTCGGGAGAGTTTTATGTGTTGTGTGTAATAGATTGGATCCTTTCTATGAGGTTCTAAATCCCTATTTATACTATTGTAATACCGATACCGTCACGAACTGTTTCTGGGCCACCTCCGATCGGATTGTATCTCTTCCGAAGTCTCGCCTTCATCGGCTTTGTCATGTATTCCTTCCCACCATCAACAAGGCCCAAATCCGATTCAGCCCAATACATCTTAACATATTCGGCTTTTCTGAATATCCGATTTTCTGCCAAATTTGGGTGTCAACACCTGCGCACCTTTGTTCTTCTTCTTCTGGGACTTCTTGTCATCAGGATTGTTGCTGCTCTTCTTCTTCTCATCCACACCAGGCTGGGCGGGCAGCTCGTCCTTGTCAAACGCCTTCTTATACTAAACACGCTCTGCCGCATTGGCATAGTGATCAGCCGCCTTGAACAGATCGTTGGCGGTCCAGGTCTCATTGATGTCGAGATCCTGGGTGAGCTGCTCGTCGCGGACTTCGTTTTTGAAAGCGCGGACAACAGATTCTTCCGAAATGTTCGGGATCGTGTTGCGGATCTTAATGAAACACTTCACGAAGTTGCGGAGGGTCTCCCCGTTCATCTAGATCATCTGGTGTAGATCATCCTCCTTGCCCAGACGCACGAAACAGCTCTGGAAATTGGCGATCAGAGCGTCGCAAAGTTGGTCCCAAGAGCAGTTGGAACCTTCTTGCTGATTAAACAGCCACGTCCGAGCAGCGCCCTCCAGGACAGTCAGAAGGTAATTGGCCATAACTAGCTCGTCACCTCTGGCTGTCATGATGGCGGTAGCGTAGATGGAAAGGAACTCCTCTGGGTTTTGGGTCCCATTGTATCTCTTCGTGTGACCGGGCTTGAACTTGGAAGGCCACCTGACAGCGCGGAGCTCGTCAGAGAAAGCCTTGCAGCGCAAGGCATATGCCCGACCACTTTCTCCTGCAGAACCTAGTCTTGAAAAGACGTTGGTCCTGTTGCCCGGAGGAACTCTAGTTGAACGGGAAGATTCTACCTGGATGAACTCCCTCCGAGATAGTCCTCTGCGCTCCTTCCTCGTGGATGCGCTCCTCCCGAGGGGATAATCCATGATCGCTACGTGCTCGCTTGCCCCTGTGATCGCGGTGACCACGAGGACTTGGTGAGCGTGCTCGACCACGGGTATTTTGTTCGTGGCGAGTCGACCTTCGTCGGTGACGATGGTTACGCGATCGATCGGACCGCTCGCTGTTCGTGTCTTTCGGGGCAGGTTGACTGCGTTGTCCGGAGGAGGTGTTTGCTTCACCAATGGACTTAAGGCCTTCAGCCAGCCGCTCAAGGTCGGAAGCAACAGCGTCGCCCATGAGGGCGAGGTTGTCCTGGTTGGCGGACCTGATCACCGTTGCTAGGGCTTGAAGTCATTCCGGACTTTGCTCAAGGGGTCCTGGGATCCCTGAGGCATCCGCGTTTTGCCCGACCGGGGTCGGGTTGCACGGGGATTCCACCCGAGCAGGTGGAACTTCTGCTGGGGGGCTTGGCGTAGGCGCGTGAGGCGGATCGAGTCGCTGACGCTTGCGCTGATCGTGAATCTACGCCAATGTTTGATTGATCAATGCATCTAGACTGCGGCGAACAACTTCTTGCTCACGAGAAGCTGGTGTAGCCCCATATTGTATCCGAGCAGAGTTAACATGCTCGATCTCTTCGACCGCCGTGGCCCGTGCATGGTCCCCTGAGGTTACTGCGTCGGCCATGTTGATGTTGCGACGGCCGTGCGGTGGCACGCTAGACGGTGTCATCACTATGTCACAACTGGAAGAATCGACCGACATAGCCTTGAAATCTAAGAGATCCAAACCATCGTAAAGATCGTCGGTTCCGTAATCATCGTCAATGACGGGAGTGCGATCTGAAACCATCTCCGGAGCATAACCAGAGACTTCCGTCCTATATATGGAAAGCGATCGAGATCGAACGGATCGATCTGATCTGACAGGGGATAAGACATCCTGTCCTTCTGAGACGTAGCCTTCAGGCAGAATTTCCTGGTCACTGATGGAGTTCGACATGCTCGAACAGACTTGATCTACTAAATCCCCACGGTCGGCGCCAACTGTCGACGGTTGGGATATCGGTCCCAAGTCAACTAAGGTTCTTGAGAAAGGGAGATAGAAGACCTGCCGAGCAGAGCGAACAGCGATCAACGAGCAACAGGGAGACACAGGGTGTTTATCCTGGTTCAGGCCTCTCAAAGAGATAATAGCCCTACGTCCAGCCTTTCTTTATGTAAAAGAGGATTACAAGGTGGAACTCGACGAGACGAACAAGTCTCGGCGAGATTATGGGTGTACAAGAAGTATGCGATAATGCGATGGTGCTTGGCCGTAATCTGGTGGGAAGATCTCATGCCCTCTACACGCCGTAGGGGCTCGGTTTATATAGTGTTGAACAACCGACCTACCGAGGGACAATCGGGCCTGGCTAAGAACGAGTATGTATAGAATTCATATACATGCCAAATACATCCCGAGGTAGATAAGGTATACTCCAATTCTTGGGGATCATGACGTCTGCTCCAATCAGGGAAACCACGTCCGGGTCTTCACGTAGCCATGCAGAACTCTTGTTCGAGTCGGACTCAAACAGGAATCCTAGACCATTACGCACCGTGCCAACCCAGAGGCTGTTCGGCAGGATGCTCATGGGCCTGATAGAACCTTCTTGGGAGCCAAGCCCAAGGAAGCTGTTCCATTGGGCCGTCAGGGAGTGGGCCATGGCAATGGGCCATGATTTTATCCCAAACATCACCTTCGTTTGTTTCTTTTCTCCATTACCATCGACAGTCTCGACAAATCTGGACTCCCCACAATAATCACAAACACTATTGGCAGCATCACCCTTGTAGGACAGCATGCAATGGTTGGGACAATAATCTATATTCTCGTACGGCAGCTGGAGGGCATCTTGTGTCCTTCCGGGAGGGCATCGCCTAAGCATCCCAACAACTCATCAAAACATTTGATAGAGAAGTTGTATTTGCATTTCACAGCCATCATCCGTGTAACCATAGACAATAGGGTTACGATTGTTCGATTGTGCAACGGCTACTTAGAGGACTCCAGCAGAGTTAAGAATTCAGTCATCGAGGTTGTTGCCTCCTCATCATCAAAATCATGGCAGAAGTCATCCATCATGTCTTGCATCCGGTCAATTTCATCGAACCCTTCGTCCGGAGCGGGAGGCACGGCAAGAACACTCTCACCGTGATAAACCCAACGATGATAGCCGACCTTGAACCCATTCTTGCACAAATGCATACCTATGTCATAGTGCGTTCTCTTTCTACAATTCCCACACTCCGTACATGGGCAATGTACATACGCGGTGTCAGGGTTAGGGGTCGCCTAGAAAGCACTATCCACGAATGCATTAGCCTTCTCATACCATTCATCTGAGTGTTGTCCGTTCGGTCTCCAAACATCGTACATCCACCTCCTGTCTTCTTCCATCGTTCTTAACACAATAAGCTACACGTTAGGGTTTCCCAATAGGCATAGGAAGGCTTCTAAATCCACCTGCAAAAGACCGCTTGGGCATGTCTCGTTGTGAAGACGAAAAGGAACGAGACAAAAATTCGGCAGCATAACCCTACAGTTCTCCTAGTGCAACGATGGCTAAAGAGCCGAAATTCAACTCGATAGCACTTATGTTATTCACAGGAGAACTACAGGGTTATACTGTCGAAATTTTCTCTCGTTCCCTTTCGGCTTCACATCGAGACATGCCCAAGCGGTCTTTCGCAGGCTGTCCACTGGGACGCGACAAACGGGCTGTCCACTGGACAATTCGAGAACATTTTGCACAACCCGTAATGGAAACGAACGAATCACCGTTCTAATTTCCTTACGCGTTGTGTTGTTCCAGAAAGGGTGAAGTACGGCTAGGTGACATGCGTTTCTAACATAACATACACAAATAATTTAAATAACCTAACATTATTAAAACTCTAACGTTATTAAAAAGCAACATAATCACTAAAATATAACACAAACATTATTAAAATAAATTACTAACATCAGCATAAACCCGAACTTACCTATTTCTAATTTCCCAATTTTTATTATTATTACAAATTTTCTTAAATATTTAATCATTACTGCTAATGGCATATCTAATTACATTTTCGACGGTGTTGGACCGTCGAGGCTAAGCTACATTAATTTTAAAAAAATGGCGCGAAGGCGTTTCACGTACCACCGTACCGTTGCGCGAAGGAGGCAGCAGCTCGAGGGCACGACGGCTGAGGCGCGGCGACGGCTGCGACACGGCGGCAGGGTGACGGCAGCAGTGGCGCGGCGTCTGCGGCGGAGGCGGCGCAAGGGCGCGGCGGCGGTGACGGGGGCGCGGGCGGGCGGCGGCGGCGGCGGCGGCAGCGTCGGGCATAGGCGGCTGCGGCGTCGGACGCGGTGTGGAGGTGGGGCTTAGGCAAGAAATGCCTAAGTCCCAGAAACCGAAAGGTCTAATATAAGCTTTCTCGACGGCCTGCGATCGTCGATACTACTATGCGCCAGCTCGGCTCCGTACGACACGTGGCACACAATAAGTGACCCAATTCTGTCTCGACGGCTAGTAGCCGTCGAGATAGAGCGCATGACCGTTCGGCTAACGGGTATCGATTTTCCTCGACGGTTTCTGGCCGTCGAGATTACGACATGGCGCGCTCGCAATCGTTGCGACTGTGGAGGCCCTATCTCAACGGCTGGAAACCGTCGAGATAGAGTTGTTCCGCATCGAGGTGCGCCACGTGGCGCACTCGCATCCGTTGTGGGCAATGTGGATCTATCTCGACGGCTAGGAACCGTTGATACAGATACACGTGACCTTTGAGTCACGGTGCCTTCTCTGTATCGACGGCTATCAGCCGTCGAGAAGAGTGCAATAGCCATCACCTGGTGGCCTTAGTATCGACGGCCAAGTTGCCGTCGAGACTAATAGGACGTACACGCTGTTAGACCAACATCGCATGTCTCGACGACCACGTCAGTCCGGCCGTCAAGACTAATATATGTCTACGGCCTGCATTGACTACCGTCGAGACAAACAACTTTTATCGACCTTTTTTGCATTGGCCGTCGAAAAATACCCTATTTTCGATGGCCAAGAGTGCATACCCCCTCCGATGGTCAATTGTGCTTATTTCATTTTTTAAATAACATAGAAGTTTTTTTAAAAAATCATGCTTGCTAGTCTTGTTAACCACGTGAATATGCACCACCAAAAAAAAAATTGCGCTAAAATTCTACCCGGAATAACAGGTACATGTGTAGGGGGGCATATCATCTAATGATTTATCGAACGTTCTATAGAGTTGTATGAAATACGTCTAACATGTGCACAGAAAATTTAAATAAATCACCATTGGATCCAAAGACCTATATATAAATATCATTGCAATATAATGTTAGTAATTACAACATTTATAAAAATTGCTACGAAATTTAATAATATTAAACACACACATCTATATATATATGTTCTATAACACATAACATGCAAACATGAAACTTGTATATATTTGGAAAAAACATTATTAACTTTTTAATATTATTTTTTATGGACAACTAAATTTTTTTCACCTATTTTTATAAATTTCAAACATTTTTATAAAATTTAAAAAGAAAATAAACTTAACTGACCATCAAATGGGCCAGCCCAGCAAGCCTCAGGTCGTCTGGAGGAGCCCCTCTATCTCGATGGCCATACTTGGGCCGTCGAGATAATTTCTTATATCATGGGCTGGCCCAGAACTATTATTGACAGCTTGGTTGTAGCCGTCGAGAAAGATGTTTTTCCGCCCTCGCGAAAACCTGGAAAAGGGCGGGCACGCGCTTATTCGACCTAATCTCGACGGCTGATTCCTGGCCGTCAAGAAAACATCTCTATAACGACGGCATTTTCTCGCTATCGAGATTACCTGAGTAATATCGATGGCTTGTATGTGGCCGTCGAGAATAGATTTAGCCGTCGAGATTTGCTCGATTCCTGTAGTGATAGAACAAGCAGTGTCGTTGATTTTCTGGTTGGCTAACCACAAAGGTCTGCAATGTGGCATCCTCAACTGGTCCGCGGGACCCACATGGCAGAGCACCATCACCGTGCCCGTGCCGTCTGGATATGGTTTTGTGGGCGGCTCGAATAAGGGTCGTCCACAAATATCTTCCTTGGGCGCTCGGCTCAGGAGGCGGCTATGTCGTCGGTATTACGTGTGGCCGACCACAAAAATGACTTATGTCGTCGACTCATTGTCGACGAACTATTGTCGTCGGCTGTCCGACGACATAACGTTTTGTCATCAGTATTTGATCTTATGTCGTCGGCATAGGCCGACCACACAAGTCTCGTTTACTCTAGTGGCTCATTGTTTGTTAGGCATTTGTTAGTATCTATGTACTGTTAATTAGTACTGGAACTCCACTAATTAATAAGATCTTCCTGGATAAGCCAGCTAGCTCGGTAACCAATTGTTGACGATATACTAGATATCGTGTAAGCATGTATCTCGATCCGTGCCTTTAAAGATCGTATCAGTGTATTTCGTCTTATGAAACAGCATTGCAAACAATGTATAGCCGGCAGCTACATAATTAATACTAATAACATTGATCTGCTGCTGGCACACATAAGATAACAATTTTCGTGGGTCACACGGCCGGTAGGCCGGGAAATGGTAGTTGGAAATGCATGGTGAAGTGTGTGTGCATTTTTTGTTTTGTGCCCGCCTGTTCGGGGTCACCCATTCATGTTTCAACTTGTGTGCGCATGTGCGTATCTACGGACGACACAAACATGCATTGTGTCATTTGTCTATTGCCCCTTGTGTACTATATTACTCTTCTTTATTAATTGCGTCATCTCATGCTTGTGTCGTCCGTCAAATAAATAAGTTGTGCATGTGTTTGTTTTGTTGCTAACAAATGATGTGTTAATTTTGGCGGAAATACTTTCATCAGGACGTCGCATGGAACAATATCCCCATTCTCAAAATATGAAAAACATATATACCATCATTATCGCTTGTATATCTTTTGGCTCGGACTTGGGGACGGACCTCCGACGCTGCGCTCACGCATCGGACGCCGCCCCGGCCCAGCCCAGCGCGTGCGCTCGCGGAAATTAGAAAAAAGCAGCCACTGTTTGCATGCATGCAAATGACATCAGCGCTGACATCAGCGAAAATATTCCTTTTGGTTTTTTTTCGACGGCCATAGATTTTGACTGGTTGCTCCAATGTACGAACCGTTTGCACCACTGCCTTCCTTGCATTTTTAGGAACAAAACAAGATCAGTGTTGATATATAAAAAGTTAATGAAACAATTTGTTATCCTAATGGAACAATTAATTTATCCTGTTGAAACAATATGGCTAGTCTGCTGAAACAATTAATTTTACCTAGTGGATGCACAACCAAGTGAAACAATTTGTTTATCCTATTGAAACAATATATATAGCTTGTTGAAACAATTGGTTTAGCCTGTTGGAACAATATATATAGCTTGTTGAAATAACTAGTTTAGCCTGTTGGAACAATATGTCTAGCATGTTGAAACAATTAGTTTAGCCTGTTGGAACAATCTATCTAGTCTGTTGAAACAATTGGTTTAGCCTATTAGAACAATATTTTTGTCCTTTTGAAACAATTAGATTAGCCTACTGAAACAACTAGTTTAGCCTATTGAAACAATTTATTTAGGTTGATGAAGCAATTTGTACATCCTATTGGAACAATGTGTCTGGTATGTTGAAACAATTAGTTCAATCTGTTGGAAAAATCTATCTAGTCTGTTAAAACAATTGGTTTAGCCTACTGGAATAATATTTTTGGTCTGCTGGAACAATTAGAGTAGCCTACTGAAACAACTAGTTTAGCCTATTGAAACAATTTGTTTAGGCCGATGAAGCAATTTGTACGGAATTTTCTGAGGTGATCTGCTATTTTTAATCTAAAGTAATCACATTATTAACATTATTAATTTTATATAGAAATTTATTAGTGAAATATGCAAAGTTACATTTTTACTGGGCTTTATACAATATCTAGTATTTTACATAATTTTCTCATAATTTTTGGAAGTCTTCCTCTATTTTTAATAAACCGAAACCATTTCTTTGATTTTGTAAACAGCATAATTCCTAATAGTGACGTCATGCTGACGTCACCTCGTCTTCCTCCTCCGTCCAGCACACAGCCCGTGGAGAGAATCGGCGATTACGGGAGCTACGGTTCTCCGTTTTGGACGTTCTTGGGCTCTACGGATTCGTATCGACGGCGCGCTTCTAATGGTTCCATCTACACGGCCGGCGGCGGCCGAAATCGGTGGCTCGGCGAGCTACAGCGGTGGCGCCCTCGGGATCAAACGGCAATGGCGGCACAGTAGGGTTCCGATCAATATGATGCATGGGAGAGCTTCAGGGGTTCACAAGGATGCTCACCATGGCCTTGGAACGGACGGAACGGCTCTGGGTCGACCGGAGGCAGAGGAGGCGGCGGCGCGGCAGGTGGGAGGCGGAGAGGAGGAGGAGGCGCGGTGGAGGTGGCAGGCCGGAGCGGCGCGGGCCGGCGCTGGGCGGCGCGGGCCGGAGCGGGGAGGAGGAGGCCGGAGCGGCGTGGGGCGGGAGGCGGCGCGGTGGAGGCGGCGCGGGGAGGAGGGGAGGCGGCGATGGCCAGGATGGGAAATGGATGGCCAGCATGGGAGGAGCACTGTTGCATGAATAGTAAAACAGTACCGTATACGTGGCATGCTGAGAGGAGGAGGCCGTACCTCTCCGCTCTTAGATATATGGATGGATGTTGAATTTGAGGGATAGCATAAGCGGTTTCAAAAAGCCTGAATGTTGGGTTTAATTGCACTTCGATAGTTTTGATAAACCACTTTGAGAAGTAGCAACATTTGACTTCAAAAAAGAAAAAAAAAAGCCGCAAGACAAACAAAACAGGGTTCACAAATAACAAACAAAAAGGCAGCATAATTCATTGATACTCCTGCCACTGGCTTGCCTCTCCTTGTCCTTGTAGACGAAATACTAGAACAGTACCAGAACACATGAAAAACTATACGACATGACGTCACTGAGCCCTTTTCGCTAGTTAGTGGGTGGCGCATTAACACAAGCTAGAACTTGCTAAGATTAATAAACCTCGTAATATCGTATTCTGAGATGGGAAAGGCTCAATCGTTTCCCTTTAGCTGAAACGCCACGCCTTTAAAATTTTCTGCACGCGCCCAATGGCCCAAAACCACACCAAAAGCCATTTCCTTACTATAGTAGGAAATTAAAGTAAATAATCGGCGGGCATATCAGACTTGCTGAAAGAAAAAAAAATTGTGTTGTACAGAGCGCACATATTGTTCTCAGATTTTATTCCCGTGGACATCATTTCACACACAATTTCTTTTTAGGCTTTTTGGTTGTCTTCTCTCATAAGCCTGATCCGTCCGTCTCAGCCAGGGTGGTGGGATACGGGATGTGCAGATACAGAGACGGTGTTTGGTTGAGTGTTTAGTATGCAAATATTTTGAAATTTAAATATTTTGAAATTTATATAACGGGTGTGGTCTAGTTTTGACGGCGTGATCACCGCTCAACCACTGCGGATCACACCCCGGTCAGATTTTCTATCCTGTTAGCCGACCAACTCGAGCTCGTTTGATTTGAGCGTCGGGCACGACGAGGAGAAACTCACAGGGTTTACCCAGGTTCGGACCCCTCGCGGGTAATAGTCCTACTCCTGCCGAGTCTTAACTCTTTTCGTGTTGTGGTTGTGTGTAATGCGATTACAGAATGCTTCGGAAACTTGGAACCGGACCCCCTCCTCGGTCTCTCTCCTCCCCTTTTATACAAGCTTTTGAAATGGCGGAGAGAGCCGAGGGGGTAGGCAGTACAGTACTCTTAGTACACTTGATAAGACAAAAGGGACGGGACAGGAGAGACGAAAACGTGCTGCTACTGTGCCGTATGGCGCCGTCCTCGCGTGCTTCGCAAGTGGCCTCTGACCCGCGCAGACACGCCGGTGAAACTGCGAGCGGGGCTCAGCTTGCTCAGCCTGCTCCTCCTGACACGGGCGACCAACTCGATGATGGCAAACCCTCTCTCTGCCGGTCAATTCCGCCGCGCCACAGTGACAGTTGATCTGACCTGCAGAGGTCACTGTGGCGGTAATCATTTCTTCTCCTGTCTATCCGCGCGTAGTGTCGCATTGAATGCTCTCGTCCTTCGCAGCAGGGGGAGCCTTCGACCAGAAGACTCCTTTCGGAACGCTCCCTGCCAAGCGGGCCCCACCTGATAGAGGGGGACCCTGCGCGCGCCTAGTCTTCTCTGGGACTCTTTACACCCTGATATTTATTACACCGACAGTAGCCCCCGGGACCACCATGATACGCGAACCGTCGCGCCGACATCTTGCTTTTTCTTGCGCGCGGGGGGAGACGAGTCGTGGGGGGCCCACCCCCTGCGGTGGCCGTTCGCTTGATTCTCCACCTGCGCACGATCTTCCTTGGGGAACTACGCCGCTTTTCGCGGGAAACCGAAACGCGTGGGGCATAATGGCGCCACACGCGCGCGAGTGGGGACAGAATCCAAACCGTCACGCTTGCCTCAATCTTCTTCGCCTATAAAAGCTTCTCTCTTCTGCGCTGCGCTGAGTTCCTTTGCGCGCTAAGTCCCCAAACTGCCAATCTCCTTCTTCGCCACCGCTTCAGAGCTTCTTTCGCCAGCGCCACCACCAAACTTCTCATGGCTCCCAAGCGCAGCAAGAGCCGCCATGGGGATGGCGCGCCGCCAATTGGCTCTGTTTTATCTGCTTCTGTCGTCGACGAGGACACGGTGGCGTGGCTCCGAGTCTTCGTGCCGCCAACCTCCGCTCGGTTCCGCGCCGGCACCATCATGCCGAGCCCCCGTGCCGGGGAGATCGTGACCTTTTCTTGGGCGATGCTAGCGGGCCTGGTTCCGCCATACTCTGAGTTCTTCTTGGGGGTGCTCGCCTTCTACGAGATCCAGGCGGCGCACCTTCCCCCCAACTCCATCGTGGCGCTGACCGTCTTCGTCCATCTCTGCGAAATGTTCGTGGGGACGACGCCAAGCCTCCCGCTCTGGCGCCGACTTTACAGCCTGCACACGAGCTCGCGCTCAAGCGCGGTTGGGAGCTGCTACTTCACGCTCCGCGATGCCGCCGCCTTCATCGTGGTTCCGATCAAGTCCAACTGGAAGGACTGGCACCGGCAGTGGCTGTACGTGGAGGACTACAGCGGCTGCGACGATCTTGCCCTCCCCGAGGGTCCTGCGGAGCCCACTGCCAACTGGGGGGGTCTCAGGTCGAAAACTCCGCGGACACGGAGGCGATGCTGGCGTGCATTGTCGAGCTCCGCCGCCAGGGGCTCACCTGAACCCACGTGGTGGCGGACTTTTTGCGGCGCCGCCTCTGCCCGCTTCGCATGAGGGCGCGCCCCGCCTGGACGTACTATGGCGACGATGACGGGACCCGCGTTGCTCCTGGAGGTGAGTACTCTTGCATTCTTCTGGGGTGGCGGACTTTTTGCGGCGCTGCCTTTGCCCGCTTCGCTTGAGGGCGCGCCCCGCCTGGACGTACTACGGCAATAACGACGGGACCCGCACTGCTCTTGGAGGTGAATACTCTCCCGTTCTTTTGGATTTCATGACCATGCGGCATGTCTTTCCTTCTTTCCGTTTTGGCTAACAACCAGCTCGCTGCTTCTTCTTTGGGCGTTCAGCTGATGGGAACGTGCCGGAGGACGTGCTCCGGGACTGGCTGGCGGGGCTTCTGACCACGCCGACCGGCGACGTCGCCCTGCCGACGGGCATCCGCCCCCTCTACGATTGGGATCCACGGGAGTGCTACCCTTACTTGCAGGCGCTGCCCCCCATGGAGGTCTCTGGTCCTGTGGTCCAAGAGGTCTCTGGTCCTGCGGTCCATGTGGCCCGGGGACCACTGCAGATCCGCGAGCCGCCCTCGGCGACCGCCCAAGCTTCCTCGGCTGCTGCTGCTCCTGCCGTGGCGACCGACTCCGACCGCGCTCTCGGCAAGCGCCGCCTCATCCTTGCCGACGACGATGACGACGAGGAAGGAGGGGCGAGCCCGAAGAGAGCGCGCCCTTCGGGCCCTGAGCTTTCGCCGCCTCCTCCGGCCCCCGCCAGTGGGGGCCCTGCCGCTGACGCCGCCGCTCCGCCACCGGGCGGAAGCGCGGCGACTCCTCCGGAACTAGCGCCGCCTGCGCCAGTTTCTTCTGCTCCTTCGGCGCCGGCACTTCCTGCGCCGGCACTTGTCGACGTGGCGGTTTCCGCGGCCACGTCGGCGTTTCCTGCGGGCGCTTCCTGCGCCGGCACGGCTCGCGCCAGCGTCCGCTTCAACGGTGGTGACGGCGACCGCGCCACCCCCGCCTCCGCAATCAAGCGTCTTGGCGCTCCCCCCTTCAGCTTTCGCTTTCAGGACGCGTCACTTTAGGTTGGCTTTCCCTGCACCTACGTACATTTTGCGTTAGGGTTAGCATGCTACGCGTTCTCGCATACCTGAACCCTGATTCTCCTTCTCGGAGCAGGGCGGACGCTGGGGCATCGAGCTCCACTCCACGTGACTCGCCAGCCCCCAGCCTGCCCGTCGCTCCTTGGACGGGGACCGCTTCCGTGGCGGCGGAAAGTTCCCGGCGCCGCAGCCGGAGAACCTTTTGGCCACCGCGTCCGCTGGTGCCGCTCGTGGCGGCGGAAAGTTCGCCGGCACCGCGGCCGGAGAACCCTCTGACCACCGCGTCCGCTGGCGCCGCCGCCATCTCGGCCGCGACCGCCGACGTAGGGCGCTCTTTCGAGGTGCTTCGCACCCTCTCCCGCAGCTGGGTGATGCGGGAGGAAGCCCTCGCTTTGGCGGAGAGATCCACCGGCGAGCTGCGGCGGGCCCTTGGCCAAGAAACCGCCGCGTACATGATTAGAATCTTGTTTACTTTTGACTATTTTTTCATCGACAACTCCCACGTTGCTTTTGATCTGATCGGGGAAAGTCTTCTGCAGCAAGCATTGGTCATGTAACCGAAAGTGTCGAAAGGCATGACGAAGCTAGTGTTCTCTCCATCCTTGAGAGAGAGAGAGAGAGAGAGAGAGAGAGAGAGGGATACTTATTGGTGATAACCTGAGTAAGTATTCAAGAAACTCATGAACTGTGGACTCCATAGTCGCATCAAAAAGCTGGTCTATGCAAGGCAACCGGAAATTGTCCTTGGGACAAGCAATATTGAGGCATGTGTGGTCCATTGAGGATCCCCCTCTAACCACTATACTCATACGGGGTATCCAGAGCACGCATCCCTGTCTCAACACCTCTCTTCCTTTCTAGTGGACTGAATTTGTTACCTGCTTCAACTTGTTTGTATATCACTAGTGCTTTGGCTAGCCAGTCGGTGTGTTCCACCAAGCGAATAAAGCCAGCTTCTAGGAGTTTTTGAACATGCTCCCGAATAATGTCAAGCTTGAAATCACAAAACTTACGAAGTTTCTACTAGACGGGCCTTTTTCTAGGCTTAACGGCTAGCCTATGCCCAATTATCTCCCTTCGGACCTCGACCATGTCAGACGACTCCTAAGCGAGCACGTCTAATCTTGCCTAGAGGAAGGTAACAAGCTTGAATTCTTATTTGGGTTCCAAAGTGGTCCCCAAATGCATGTTTTGGTTGGGTCATTCTCAAAGAGGGGAACGTCCTTATTTTCCCCCTAAGCTGGAGGGCACCTTTGAACAGGGAAGCTTTCTTCGATCCTTGTGGTGGATTGGGCTGAGGAAGCTACCCGATCATTGAGAGTGCCCGCTAGTTGAAGTCCAAAGCAGCTTTGTAGCTGCCATTGATCGTTATAACTCCCTCCGAGCTTGGGAACTTGGCGCAGTGGTAGGAGTGATGCGTTGTGGGCATGAACTTGGCGAGCACCAGCCATCCCAGAATTGCATTGAATACGAACAGAATGTCAACCACCGAAATGTGATCAATTCCATCCTAAAATTTGTTGGATCCCCTAACGTAAGGTGCGACACTATCTGATCCAACGGTTGCACCTTCTATCTAGGCATATGCTTGATAAAGGTATGACAATGTTGTCACTTTGGGCCTTGGGATCTGCATTTTATCTAGAGCTTCAACTGCTATCAAGTCCAACGAACTTACGCCTTTGCTCATTTCTTGGCTGATGATTGAGTTACCGATGGTGGGGGAACCACAAGAGGGAGCTCTTGTGTCCTCGTCATTCCAAGTGAACAATTGTTCTTGGGCAAAAGTAGGGGAGTCTCAGCCCACTTGAGCTTCTCGAGCTAAGGTTTTCCCTGCTCCATGTGACAGACCTTGCCGGGCCGCATCCTTGAGCTTGGGACAGGGGCATAAGTGGGAGACCCCTGAATACCATGCTCACATGATGTTCTACTTCGTGGTATTCCTCGAAAGCACCATCACCAAGGGGCACCTTTCCAGTCCTTGTCTAGCATGTTTTCCTTTGCTTGGATTCCTCCACATTAGCTTAGAGGTGAGCCGCTTGAAGCAACTCGTTAGCACTGAAATTGTATTCCTAACTTGGATGAAACAACGGACGAAGGATCGGAGGGTGTAACTTCCCCAATTTTTAATAAAGAAATTTCAATAATTAATTTACGTTTAGAACTACGTATAGAAATATTTATATATACAATTTTTTAATCAAACTATATTAGCTTTAATTAATTATTTCCATAAACACATTATAGGGAAGCATTTGGAAAACACTAAGCCAAACAAGACTTTCAAATATAAATTAAGAAATATATTTTGGAACTCACCTAGTTTTAGTAAGCAAAATTTTTCAAATAAAATCTCACCTACAATATTTTCAACTTGATTAAAGAGAAAAAGGAGGAGTATTGGAAAAGGAAAAGGAAAAGAAAAAGGAAAAGAAAATGAAAAATGAAAAACCTATTTTGTACCAGGCTTGCTCTCCTCCTCCCTCCGACCTACTGCTTCCTTCGCCCTCTCCCACGCCTTGCTCAGCCTAGCGTGATTCCGCGCTCGCACCAACATCCCACTGACTGGTTGGGCCCACCATGCTCAGCTCAGTGCCTCAGCCTAGAACGCGGGGGCCGTCCGATGGGCGTCGAACGCGCCCCCGTCCGATGGCCAGTGCTGGCCGTTGGATCTCCATCCAATGGCCAGCGCTAGATCTTGTGTAAAAACTTCTTATTTTTTGTTTCACCATGTAAAAAAATCAATAAAAATTATAAAAATTCTCTAATCAGTGTCAGGCCTCACATGTATTTTATTCAAATCTATATGATCAATATTCATTTATATAAACATTTTTTAAATAAAAATCTAGATGTATAAATGTTGTATAGCAATAAAAAAATTTGGGTGAAAATATACATGTATTAGAGAATATTTATGATTTTTACTGATTTTTTAAATTTTTTTACATGGCGAAACAAAAATAACAAAACTTTTCTCAAGATCTAACGCTGGCCGTTGGATCTCCATCCAACGGCCAGCGCTGGGCGTCGGACGGGGGGCGCGTCCGACGCCCGTCGGACCGCCTCCGCGTTCCTCAGCGTAATACCGTGTCCACAACTAGCGGGGCCCATGCTTCGGCCTCTCTTCTCTATCATCCTATTCTCATTCCTCCCTTCTCCCGCTGAGCCTCTCTGCCCGCTGGTTCCTTGTCCTGCCTAGCTACCCGCGCGCGCCGAGGACGAGATGGCACCACCGTGGAGGCATGGCGCCATCGTACGCAACCACGATCAAGGACCTCAAAATTCTTCCGTTCGCATGGGGCACACTGTGTTGCTACAGTGCCAAGCACCGCCGTAGCTCCGTGGCAAGCCTACATCGCCACTCTGTTCCAACGGCCACCCACCACCTCTTTAATGCTCAAATAACCGTTGTGCTGCCTGTAAACCCTAGCTCCGCCGTGCCTTTGCGGCAAATGCCCCCATTCCACCGGAGCCGAGGAAGATGAGGAGGAGAGACCATCGTTCTCCTTATGTGCAAGCCCTATGAGCTAGCCCTCGAGCTCCACTGCACTTCCCTCTATAGTCTCCCAAATCCCCCCACCGAGCGTCCATCTCCACTGTCGTTCAATCTCTGATCACCGACGCAACCGGCGCTGCAGATCTCAATCCCTAGCTAACCCCATCTCTAACCCAACCCTCGGGTGGCCCATCGCCTTGGCTCGCTCTCGAGCAACGTTCCTCAACCATGCTGCTGCCGCTTGCTGGAGTAATCTCCGCGGTGGCAGCGCGCTCCTACGTTCAGCTGGGCCATAAGCAGGGTTTACAAAACCGCGAAGTAGCTCCGAGCCGTCTACTGTGGAGGCGGTTAACCGCGGTTAGCCAGTTTTCAGCCGATTATTACCCTTAATGAACAACTACGGTTCGCCGGTTTTGTTCGTGGTTAGCCACTTTTTGGCGGTTAACCGCGATCTGTGAGAAAAAAATGTCAAAATTGATGAAAATTGATAAAATATTTTAAAATATACATTAAAATTTCGAATTTTTAATTTTTGTTTAAGCCAAAAGGCTTAGAATGATTAGTAGTATTTTTAGGAATTATATATATTTTTTACATACAAAATTTATTTAAACCAATTTTGACCAAACCCCTAGACTCTAAACCGCCAGTTTACCAAACCGGGCCCCCGCGGAGGCACGGTTAGCCTCGGTGAACCACGGTTAACCGGCGGTTTTGGAAACCCTGGCCACGTGCCAGCTAATGAAGTGGTGGACCGAATTCGGCCTACCACCAGGCTAAGACGAATTTTCGTTTATTAAAATTTCTAAATTTACACAATACTGTAAAAATCATAACTAAATAATTTCAACTGAAAAATTACTAAATAAATTTCTATAAATTCTGAAAAACTACAGTTCTCCAAGTAAAATATTTTTGCATAGTGAAAATTTCATCTTTCTCCAATTTATTAAAGAGACATATTTTCTACTTTTAGACGATGGTGTTTCTAGACTAGATCGGGAACTCGAGGTGTTGTTTGGTTCGACGTTTGAAGGCAAGTCCCCTTGCCGCATATTCTAGCCTTAATATTTGTGTGTAAAGTGTTTGTGAAATATTTAGAAATAAAGGAGCATGATTACTTTGGTTAATAGATAATTTTGAAACTCTGTTATTACCTAAAAAAGTAAAATAATTTCACCCTACTATTATTGTAACTCTAAGCGTATGAATGGTAAGTTGATATGCCCACAATTAGGGTTAAGTCATGCCAATGGGGTAAATATAATTTTGAAGAGCAGCAATGAATTGAGTACATGAAATAACGGCTACCATTTCATGTGGGCTAATGATGGAACCTAGGCTGGGTTTAATTTTACTAAAGATAGTGAAATGAAAAATGAGAATTTTTGGTTGAAACAAAATAACAAAAACCGTTGGGGTACGAGGTTACGCTACTAAATGCAGTTCAACTCCATAATCAGTGTAAGGACTGATTTCCTGTAAATCTACGAACTGGGTTCATACAATACAGCCTCGAACTTGTCTTTGGGGACGAGCCTAGCTTAGTAAGCCTAGGAAGCTACTGAAAACTTTTTCGAATTGAACTTGTGGAACCGACGCATATGGGTACTACCCTTGTAGCCCCAATATGTGGTCATTTAGGCAGACACCTCACATTGATAAATATTTGGACAGTAGGATAACCAAGCTCGGTCACGCTTGCTCCATAATTAATTATAAATATTTTTAGTAGATTTCTTGAAATAACAAGCTTCATGTTGTGCGTCTCTGGCTTTGTATCCCAAGATACATTGACAAGCACATACAAGCAGTTGAGGGTAAAGTCACTACAAGGGATTCTACCTATTGCCACACAGTTATTGCAACAAAATAAATTTCGTTGCTATAGACAATGCTATTGCCACATAATATTTTTTTTATGGTAAGAAGTTTCATATATCACAACAATCATGAATTATTGCATTATTTATTATTTTGTTGCAATAAATTGAATGTATTGCAACAAAAATGAAATTGTTGCATTAACTAGCTACTATTGCAACAAAAAATAAACTGTTGCAATAACTAACTTCTATCACAATAAAATTATATTGTTGCAAAAATTTTCACCTATTGCAATGATTACAGGTGGTTGATTATTGCTATGGGTAGCAATAATTTTCATTTCGTTGCAATATGTACATGTTACAACAATATTGGGCATATTGCAATATTTATTTCATTGCAATATGTTCATGAAAAAAGGTCAAAACGAAAACATGGTATATTTTAGACAAGTAGTTATGTGAGGTGAGTTGGTTAGGTGATATTACTTTAATTCAAGAGGTTGTGGGTTCGAATCCTAGAATCTACGTATTTATTTTTCTATGTGACTTATTGGTTGTCACAATAAGTTTTTACCACGAATTTCATTTTGTTGCATTATGATATTGCTATGAAATAATATCTGTTGCAACAAGTTATAGCAACTATTTCACAAACGTGGTAATAAGCTATTGCAACAACCATATTGTTGTAATAAAGAAATTTATTGCGATGATTTTGATATCGTTGCAACTTCTTATTACCACGGAGATTATTGCAACGATTTTAGTTTTGTTGCAATATGCACATATTGCCATAATTTGGGGCTTAATGCAACAAAAATTATCGTTGCAAATAGGTTGAATTTCTTGTAGTGAGTGTACACACTCTGCATAGTATTATATAAACTATCATGACAGTCACTCTCTTGGTTATGAGCATGCTTGGTGACTGTTCATATGTTAGCTATCTCCATACTTCTCATCCCTTTCAAAAGATTAAACATGGAGCATTGATCAATGAGACACTCCAAAGGAAACAAAAGACAATAGTCTGGGAAGATAGGAGTCCATCACTCATCTATGCTCTAATGATTGTCTAAAAAGATTTGTATATCCTTTTTAAAAGGTTTTTTTTACAAAAATTGTTTTAAACCAAACTCCTAAAAGCTATCCCTTGTATTGTGATACATATTGCATAATTCAGCCGGATTTGTGGGGTACATTTTTACTCACGTGTCTTGCTTTTACTATATTTTTTAAAACCTCTAGATGGAGAATCGTCCTAGAGGAGTGAGGAGCTCTATAAAAGTGGAGACTACGAGGAATATCTTGAAGCTTAGGCCACATTCTATAGCCATGTATGCCTGCGGAGTGAGGTCGATATTCTAAATAAATCATGTGTCGAAGACCGTACCTTAGCAAGTACGAGCATTAGTTTTTCCCTCATACATGAATTTGCGTTGGCCTACGTGTTGGCTTGGTTGTATTGATTTGTGCTACATCCCCTATATATCTATATGTTAAATAATGGCAATGAACATTCTATTCTAGACTGTGTGCATTAGCATTAATTATTGGCATTAGTGCATTACCGAAGGGCATGGTTAAATTGACCGGGTCCTAACAGAGGTTTCCCCATCCATCTGCGTAATCATCTCTCAGTCTTTCGGCATACCTGGCCGGGCACTTCACTCCTGAAAGTTACTTCTCAGAGAGTCGCAAAGCTCTTCCCTGTCGTGGATTGAACCCTCATGTTGATTGAACAACTAGGTATTGGCCGGTCCTTCTAGGACAATAGGAAGGTAGTTAGTCATGACTACCTCGTCCCACCGATCAGGCGATCACCAAGATGGGTGGCATAGAAGAAAAGAAAATTATCAGGATTATGCGTCCCGTTGAATCTCTCAATGTGCCTAGGCTTAAACATGTTTGGCTCGATGGCATATTGCGCAGTCCCCTAGATAAGGCCAAGCATCCTGTCGTCTTGGTCGAACGACGGTTCACCTCTTCGAGCAAATTTCTGCGGTAACCCCATTGCTCGAAGCAATTCAGGTTAGCGGACACGTCGTAGCATGAACCAGGCCAATCGAAAACTTGTCCTCAATTCGACCAGGGAGAACCTGCCCAACTCGGCGGCTTCCTGGTACTTGCGCCATGAGAACGTACCCACCACATTCTTGGAGGTTCAAATCCATCTTATATTAGCGAGGCGGGTTGCTCGGTGTACCGCACGGCTATCCGAGTTGTCCTGATGTTCCCGACGGTGAGAGGCATGAGTAGAAGCACATCATGTAGTCTGTAGTCGGGTGTTCGGACACTCGGATAGGCTACGGTGTGAGCGAGCTCAACCAAGGTCTGAACCCACACGATCAAATTCTTTCACCACAGCGTCTCCTATGGTGGGTAAGTCCCCATCACCTGGCATGTTGTGAAATTGCCGAACAACATTTAACATGCCCTTTATGTGCTTGGAGCTCTCCAAAAGTCGTTCTTCCGGAGGCGGAATCGGCTTTCACAAACTTGCACGGCTCACCACACAAAGCACCGGTGGCTCGTGGTCGACTCCTAGCCGTCTAGGAGTCCTCAACCTCCAAGAGTAACAAATGCTCACAAAGAACGAACTCGGAGATGAATCAAGTGCTCAAAGATCGACTTCTTCTCACTTAGCACTCACACCCTCTCCCAACTCTTCTCACAAAGAGGATCACTTAGATCTAGAGTGGAGGGGGCAAGAAGCCCTAGGTTGCTTGGAAGTTCTGCTCAAAAATGGTGTGGAAGGCAACCTTGCCCGAGGGGAAGAGGGAGGCCCTAAATAGCCTCACACAGAAACTAGCCGTTGGAAGCTGACAGATATCGGATAGTCCGATGTTAACATCGGAATGTTCCGATATTTTCGGAACGAGACAGAGAGGGGTCAATCGGAACAAGCATCGGAATATTCTGATCCATATCGGAATCTTCCGGACCAACATCGGATGTTCCGATATAAACATCGGATGTTCCGATATTTTTGTAACTGGAGACAGAGAGGGGTCAATCGGAACATTCCGATCCAACATCGGATAGTCTGATACAGCACACAGCTATTGACGGAAACGGGCGTAACTTTTGACTCTGAACTCCGATTTCGGTGATCTTGGGCTCTACGGAAAGCTAAGAACAAGGGCTACACAACCCACAAGGTCTCGCTACCTAAATCCCAAAGGATAGGAGCAGCAACCACAAAGGAAGCCACGAAAGACCTAAATCTCTCACTTTCCGACACTACCAACACTTCTCTCACTCGATCTCTCTCAAAGATTGATCACTTGAGCACCTGAGACATATCTAAGCCATTCAACGTTGCATCCCTCTTAATAGTACGGTAATCCTTAGACTCAACTTATAAATAAAGCCATACAAGCTATAGGATAAACCACTTGCCGTCTTCTTTCTTCATTTTGAGGTTCAACGGTGTTGTTAGTCTTGAGTACCCTTGTTGTATTGTGTATGATGGCCTTTACTAAATGATTGATGGCATCTTCGTCTTGTCAACTTTGACTTGATTCACCTCATAAGACTCTCGTCCCATTCGACTTTGACCCGATCATCCTCCTCGACGATCATCCCACCAAATCGACCTTGACTTAGTTCTCAACTCTTGGTGACATCGTCGTCTTGTTGACTTCGACTTAACCGTCATCCTTCAACGTCCCTTGGTCATCACACAAACTCATAGGACCTAATTCTTTTCAAATCACTCGTGAAATACATTAGTCCAAAAGCTCAATAATTATGGATCCATTTAATATTCGTGAGCGATTAAGTGTCCAAGTGTTTCACATAGAAAAACACAACACAAGTGAAAACACTTGGCACAAGAAAGGTCTCTACTAAGTGCATCATGGTAAATATGTGCTTGATTTACATGCACTAGAGAGATTATTTAATAATCACAACTTCACTTAATGATGCACATGAAAATATATTCATGACTTACACATGTGCAAATTCATATTCGAAGCAAGAGAGAAGTTGCGAACCAATCTAGATTAAACTTCACTAAATTAAGTGCATGTGAGAATATACATGGAAAGCTTACATGCACAAAGCCATTTAAACACGGTGAAGTTTATCTAGTGCACCGATTAAGATAATCACTAATACATGGCAAATAATACAAAAGATCTTGTCGAGTAAGCAACATGTTCATAATATATTTATGCTCAAATAAATACGACAATATATGACGAGCATAAATCTAATAAATCAATATCATGTGCTTACACAAAATAGTTACATACCTTAATTAGCAATCCATCTTATTTGCATAAATGAGACAACGGAAGATAAACAATCAAGTGTGTTAGTCTCATTGAAATTATTAGCATAAGACGTACCTTTTAGATGAATAGCTTGTCCACTTGACATATATGGTTTTCCTCTAAATAGGATGAGACTAAACCAATCTTGACAATAAACATATTAGTCTCATTGCAATAAGCATATTTGAGGTATGACATTAAATAAGCATTAAACCAAGTATTGTCATTAAATGTGTTTGTCATTAATCATCAAAATCACACAAGGTCACTTGCACTTACAACTTGTACATTTAATAGTTGGTCAAATAAGGCCATATATGTAATAGATTTTTTATGGGGTCCTTATCAATGTTGCATTATATCACAAATTGATCAATTTGCTATTGGATGATGCTTGTATCATGCTTCTTATGCAATTTTTTAAATCTAAAGGGTGTACACTGCTATCATATTACAAAATATTGAACTGATAGGGCCCTTATAAAAAATCTACTACATATATGGTCTTATTTGACCAACCGTTAAATGTACAAGTAATCTTATACAAATGTTCTACTGTAAGCATAATTTTTTTTTTATTGATTACAAGGGTCTGAATGCAAATATTGGGCCACGTGTGCTCTGAGCTGGTGGAGGACACTGAAACCACTTGACATAAACGGTTTGGACCTGTCATGAGACGGGGATCCAACATGTACTTACTAATGTCCAGTTTCATAGTTGATGTATTTAAGCGAGAACTCCAGCCAACTTTATGTACCTGTGATGCCATTTACACTTTTTAAAATAATGTCGAGATTCTAAAAAAAATTTACGGATATTGGAAATTTTTAAAATAAATATTGAAAATTCTGAAATGCAAAAAGTAAACTATAAAATTCAAAAAAATAATATTGAAAATGTGAAAATTCAAAATTTGAATATCTAAAATCCTAAAAACATAAAATTTTAACAAGAAGTACAATTTCAAAATTCATTTTCTTGAAATTTAAAATTTTAAAATTTCATTTTTGAATTTTAAAATCCTTGAAATTCATTTTTGTATTTTAAGGTCCCAAAAAATCAAAATTTAAAATTTAAAATCGTCACAATTCATTTTTTGAATTTTAGAGAGAAGAGGCAAGGGAGAGGATGATGTGTTCGCTTCGATGGAGGATCAGGTAGGCATTTAAAGACCTCACGGGCTACCATCTCAAGTGTTAAACGGTTGCCTTAACGGTTTTGGACCTCCGGTGCAAATGGCGACTAGTTTAGGTCACCGCAGAAGTAAAATGCAAGTTTGAGAGACTAAGTGCGAAACTGTGCAAGTTTAGAGGGGGCTACAACGCAATTTTCACTTTATTAAAATCATTGTCTCATGCACACACACATTTGAAAACTAGATATATAGGGTTGTTCTTTGCAACTAATATGCTTATTTGCTTATCTTGCTTTTCAGAATACATATGCTTTGAATTTTAAAAATAAGTCCATGTATATACCAAATAGGACTTTGAACCCCAATATCGGGTAACCATAAACTTTATGTCTTTCAAATAGATCAAAACGATCCTTTTATTGATCAAAACGGCTTTACAGTTTTTTTTTTATAGCATGGCGTGCACATTAATGTCCATGATGGGACATTGTTGACAACATGCCGAATGTCCACAATGTAAGTAGGAACTATAGTAACTTTTTGTTTTTTTTCCTTGTTTGGAGATATGTCTTGTATGTATGTTTCGAGTGATGTATAACTGTGACCCGATAACCCGTATTTTTTCTTTTAAAAAAAACACCTCTGCCGTAAATATTGGGGAATTATTGGTTGAATAATACACAAATAATTCAAAATTCAAAAAGTATATCAGATCTTTTCAATATTGAGATTTTGAGCTCCTTTCCACCATGCAGGACGGCGGAAACGGTGCTTCCGTCAGCTGGCACAGTGGAAGCGTGGCTTCCACCATCCCGCACGACTGAAACGGTCGGAGACCACCACGCGTCCCGGCGCTGCAATGGATGAGGTGCACTGCTGTGCTGGCCGCTATAGGCTGTTTGATTATTTAATTTGCTGTGTTGAGACTTGGAGTGAGTGCTGAACAGTAGTCAATTATTTAATTAGTTTCATATGCGCTTGTAAGAAAATATCTGTGCAGCATTGAAGTATGTGCAGCACCGTGTTTAATCAGTTGAAGATTAATTAGAGAGTAATAAATGAAGTTTGTGCATGCGCATGTAAAGCAAATCAATGACACGAGAAAAATTTATGTCATAATCTAAGCGGTCAAAACAAATCTGTCTAGTGTTTTAATCTAAGCGGTTTTTGTATATAGAGTTTATCTCTATCTCATAATCTATCTCTAACATATCAAATCGAATTTAGAGTTTATCTCTAATATATTATATTAGATTTTGTATTTAATTTGAATTTCAAATATTTTCTTTTAATCTAAGCCGCATAGATATTTTATTTTTTTCCTTGATTTATGTGACATGGAATACTACGATAAATGCAACGATTTTCGCATTTTAGGTAATGATGTACTCCCTTTATTCTTTTTTGTTTGACGCTTTTGACTTTTGTATACATGTTTGACCATTCGTCTTATTTAAAAAATTATGGAAATATGATTTATTTACATTCATGTATATTTTTTATTTTTTATATTTATTTTTATTCGTTTATGCAAAATTATATGTCGGATTGAAATTTAGACACAAATAGGCGCCGGTGGCACTTTGAATTCGCGACAGGTACCCTGTCTCACTTTGGGCGAACGATAGCTTGATGAGAAGACAGGCGCAGGAGACAGAGGCACCTATCGTGCGTTCATTTCGCGATAGGCCTTGATCTACAGTAAAACGCACTGTTCATCGGACTTCTTATACCTATTAACACTTCATACCATATCCAACTTACATGAAACAAATTTTAAAATTCATGTAAAATCCTAAAAAACCCATTTTTCAAACTTTTAAATTTTTTAATTTTTTTTGAATTTTGAATTTACACTTGAATTTGTATTTGAAATTTTGAATTTTAAAAATTCAAAGTTTGAAAAATGGGTTGGCGGCGCGCGGCCGGATCCGGCGAGGTGGCTGGATCTGGTGTGTTGGCGGCTTTACAGTGGCTGCGGGCAAGGGTCACAGCGGGCCTCGGCAGTGGCCGCGCGCGGTGGCGGTTGGGCTTCGCACCGGCGGTGGCCGGCCGGCTGGTTGCCTCGGAGACCGGCGCGCTCCGCGCCGTTTGTGTTCCTCTCAGCGTCGCCGTGGCTGCTGTGCTCTGGTCGGAGGTATCCGTCGCGGCCCTCCTCCGCTGGCTGGGGGCTAGCGCGCTTGCGCTGGCAGGCGTGTCAAGGGGGAGGCTGAGGCCAGGTTCCTCGCCAGCATCGACGGGCTCCAGGGCGCGGTGGTAGGGCACGGTCGGTTTTGTCCGCGGCGGCAGCACCGCTCCATTTTGTGGCCAGATCTGTCGCGTGTCCTGTGGGCGCGCCAGCGTCCTCCTCCTTCACACCGGCCGGCCATGGGCTGGTGGTGACGGGTGGCGGCGTCCGCGGTGGCCCTGCCCTCTCCTCTGTGGTGGCTTCGGCCAGTTTAACTGGTGGCCTCCAGCCTCGGCTAGATCTGAGGGCGCCGGCGGTAGTCTCGCCCCCCTCTAGGGTGGCCTCGATCGGCTGCGATTGGTGGTGGCCGGCGACGTCGTCCGATGGGTCGGGATCGTGACGGCGGCCAACGGCCGGCAGCCTGGGCTGTTACGCCTTTGGTCCTTTCCCCTCCTCCGTCCCATCTCCGCTCGCCGCCCTCTTCCCCGTGTCCCGTCCGCTCGCCGCGCGTCGTCCCTTGCTAGACGTACGGTTTCCCTTCTTCTTCGTCCCCACTTTCGCGCGCAGTGATGGAGCTCGGCATCGGCTTTCCCTCTTCCTTCTTCCCCTCCTCCTGGACCCGTCTTGGCGGAGACCGTCCGGGGGGACCGCTCTGTGAGAGGCTGGATCCGTGGGCAGGAGGCCCGAATCTGGCGGTGTGTTGGTCGGAGCGGTCGGAGTGGGTGTGTTCCAAAGTCGTGGGTCCGGTGGTCGTAGCTCGGCGAAGCTCGGCACCGGCTTCTTCTTCTTCTTCCTCCTCCCCCTAAGCCCGTCTCGGTGGAGGCCGCTTGGGGATCCGTTTCGGTAGCTGGCGAGAGCGGACGGTGCAGGTGGGCTCCAGGGGCGTGTGTCCGGCGGCTCCTCTCGTGGTGGCGTGGTGGGCCATCGCCTATCCTTCGGCGGCGCGGCGACCTCTGTCTCTAGCCTGGTCCCGTCCTCGCCTCCTTGCCCTCCCCTCCCTGCGAGGTGCTCGGTGACGTAGGTTGGCGTTTTCCTGGTTAGTGGTGGGGTTCGGCTTGCGCCGCTTGGGTGGCGTGGAGTCTGGTCTCCTTCGCTTCCCTACGCTGGCCACCAGGAGTGGTGGCCCCTCTCTGACGGCGTTGGCTGGCGACCTTTCACTGGCAGCGTCCCCGTTCTCTGCCTCCTGACTCGGTCCTGTCCCCGCCATTTTGACCCTCCCTTTCTTTGAGGTGTCGGGTGGCGGCGTTCGTGCACGTTCTCCGGCTCTGCATCTTCGGCCGGCGGCTCAGTTCTTCTGCTGTTTTCGAGTTCGGCGGCCTCTGCCTTGTGCGCTAGTAAGGCAGGTCCTGGGTGAAAGCCCTGCCCTTTCGGGCTGTGATGGCGTCACCTTTGGTGTCGTTCCCTCGTTGGAGGCTTCACTCTTCGGGTCTTCTCCTGTTCTGGGTGAAAATCCCTAACGGTTTTGCGACGGCGGCGGGTCCTTTTCGTCGCTACCTTGTTGGAGGTGTCATGGTCGCCGTTCTTGCGCATTGGGTTTCTACCGAGTCTGTTGCTCCAGAAGTCGCTAGTCGCTGTGTGAGTGTTGGTGGTGTTCCCCTTTCTCCCTCCCCTGTATCTCTCTCTCCTGTTTGGCCTTTGACCTAGGTCGCAGCGGTGGGGCTGCATTCCCTCTTTCTCCTCTGTAAGTGATGTTCCCGGCGGTGGCCGAAGGTGTGTCTGTCTTTGGCCGGGGTTGCAGCGGAGCGCTGTGGTTGTACCCAGTGCTTGCACAGACTTTTAATTTTTTTTCTCCTACTGATCAATGAAACAGGATGGCAGTTCTCCTGCCCCTCTTTCAAAAAAAGAAAGAGACGTCATTTTGTTGACTCGGTGAAGTCTTCTGAGCGCACGCGACTTCCCGTTTGCGTCTGTCAACGCTGTTGGCGTCACCCACCTTCACCTCCTCTTCCGTATCCACCATATCGCCCCAACGCGCATAAAAAATAAAGAAAAATCCACGTCCACACCGAAAATGTTTACAATGCCAGGGGTACTTTGTGTTGTAATATACGCGGTAGTCGCTCATACAAATCACACAGATCAATCAGAGGGATGAACTCATGAACATAGAGAAGTAGAGAGGAGACACAACACAGATCTTTATTAATCTCATCATCAGAATACAAAGGGGTGCCTCTCATATTTATAGTGCAGGGCTTCTTGGCAGACAAGAAACCCCTTATAGATATATTCGGTTTTGACCACAATACCCCTAGGGTTATAACACTCCCCTTGGACAAAATCGTGCTATACCAATGCCTCATAAAAAACTTCATCCAAAAACCAAGTGGAAAAAAGATTGGAGAAAAGAGTACATTGCACACGCATGCTGTATTATAATATTGCCTCGTTAAAAACCTTGCTATGAGAAACCCCATGAGAAAAACTCATACAAGGGAAAAGAGTACAATATATAATCTTCAAGGTCTGATCTTCAGGATCAATACTGTCAGTGTCTGGGAAACGCGCCCCTGAAGGGCAGCGGGTCCACAGACCGGCAAACGAGTTTGTAGTTGGTGTGAGGCCCAACGACCACCCTTCTTAGTAGCACCGGGCGGCTGCCGAGCTCACGGGGCTTAGGCCACGCGGTCTTCCCGGACAGGGCCTGGTGCGATTTGACGATCCGGGTACAAGTCCACCGTACGGAGAGGGAGAGAAAGAGAAAAGGAAGAAGGCAAGAGACACAAACCGTGAAGACACAAGCGATTTACCCTGGTTCGAGCCCCCACTGCCGGGTAATAGCTCTACTCCAACTCTTGTTGATTATATGGTGGAAAACAGTACAAATGTGCCGAGACCGAGCTTGAAAGCATCGATCCCGAGCTTACAAGGGAGACTAAGGACTACGTCTACTGCGGAGGAAGCTTCGGATGTGTGTGTTGCTTGGGTTGCCTGTCTTGTCCGATCAGGAGGCAAGGGGTCCTCCCTTTATAGGCGCGGCAGGCCGCCCGAAGCTGATACGGTAGGCCCCGCGCCCGTTCTTGCTTTAGTGGCGGTACCCTTGTCTCGTTTCGGGGCTCTGTCTGGTCCGGAGCCTGCAAAGAGAAGCTGGTCGGGTTAGTACTGGACGCGCGTTCGTCCAGGAGTGCCCATACGGGGAAAAATATGCTTTAGGGAGAAAGCACTTTTCCTTTATCCCCAATATGGCATCGACTGGACCGAGCCAGTCTCGCGCCACCCGTTGGGGGCGTCGCGTAGCGCAACAACCACCTGCCGCCTGCCCAAGGGAGCAAGCGACAAGGCGGGTTGTCCGCGTGCTCCTCCCCGGGCTAGGGATTTTCGGGGAGATACGGTTCTTCCCGGTCAAGGCGGGGGAAAGTGCGGTGGGATGCGACAGTTGTCGCCACATGCCCACAGATGGGCGGAGTACCTGAGGGACCCTCTCCCGGGCTAAGGGTAGCCTGGGTAGTGGCGCTGGGGCGCGGTCTGACCTGGTCAAGCCCGGGGGAGACCTCGGCGGGCTAGACGCTTCTCCTAGAATGGCCAGAGGCGGCCTCCTGGGCTCTTCGTTCGTGCCATGGGCCGGTACGGATTCGGCCCGAGGCCCATCTCGAGGTGGGCCGCTTATGAATCACCAACAAATACGATCTACTGGGCCTTTGTGCTATAGATCTTCTGGATCTATGTCGTAGTGCGATAAAATACTTTAATTGATCGTCATGTCACTACAACATAACTAGCCTATTCAAACACATACTTAGCATCATATATGGCTTGTGATGCAGAAAACTCAGAGTACATATCTACTCTAACACACGCTAGCATCACATATAAGTTATGATGCTAAGTAACAATCCTGCGTCACATAATATGTGTTGCTGACACAAATGTGCTGAATCATTGATTTTTACTTGTGAAAACCTTTCTTGTTCTACAGCATAGCCTCACTTAGGCCTTGTTTGTTTCAGCTAAAAATTGCTGAAAGTTTTAATCTGAAAAAATTGTGACCTCTCAAAAGTGGTATTGGAGAGTTCAAAAAATTATAAGAAAATTTATTCTAGTAACTCTAAGAAGAACTATTTAATTTAAGCTAAAAAGAACAAGGTCTTAATAAACCTATTGCTATGTATTAGGTATGTGTGGTGTGTTTAACATAAGACAAATTATCATATTTAGTTAATAAAATATAAAAACTAGGCCATAATCCAATTTTTAGTAAAATAACAATTATATGAGGACATTTTTCAAAACATGTCACTGTTTAATTTTGAACACACCTTTGACCATTCGTCTTATTTAAAAATTTAATACAAATATGTAAAAATATAAGTCATAATAATAAACCACATCACCAAAAAAAAATGGTATTGACATAACTTTTTCGATTAAGGCCAACTGTCGAACGTATGTTTAAAATTCAACAGTTACAAGTTTAAAAAAACGGAGGGAGGATTTTTTTTTTCATGAGCCCCACGATCCAGTGTGCTCAGTCACTTACCTTGGGCCCAGGCCACGGATTGTTCTGGCTCCTTCCACCTTCCTCCACTCCCGACCTAGCCGCCGCCCTCAGCCGTCGCCTGGTGTCGTTCCACCGCCGAGCTCCACCGTGCGCCATCCCTCCACCGAGCGCCAGGCGCTACCCCCCTCCGCTGCTCCCCCGCGAGCTCGACGACGCCCCTCCGCCGAGCGCCCCCCCCGCGCGCCCCACACCTCCCCTCCACCGAGCGCCTGGCGCAGTCCCTCCGCCGCGCGCAGCCCCTTTGCCGAGCACGGCACCCTTCTGCCAAGCCTGGCGCCGCCCCCCTCCGCCAAGCCCGGCGCCGCCCCCTCCTCTGCTGAGCCCGGCACCACCTCCTCCTCTACTGAGCCCGGCGCCTCCCCTCCGCCAGTGAGCAACTGAATATCGTGCTCTACTTCTGTTGGGATTTCGGAACATCGTGCTCTGCTTCTGTTGGAATCTAGCTAGATATACAGTCAAGAACCGATGTATGTATTAGGTATGGCCTTCTCTGAATCAACATATATGGTGAGCTTCATATGCCCAGAAATTCCACAAATTAAACTAATTTTGGAATATTCGTTTAATTGCCACGATGCATGATTAGTGAGTTGTTTATTCTTGAAATTTCTGTGTATGGTACAGAGCACCTGATTTGCTTTCCAAGGATGGGGTTGTCGAGGATGAGGAGGTTGAGTATAATTTTTTACTACAAAAACTGTTGTTATTCGTGAAAAAATTGTAGATTGTGCTATCCTTTCAATGCATTGCCGCACCTTGATATCTGAGTTTGCCTGTTTTGCAATAAAAAGTAGCCTTACTGGATTCTTGGATTACACATCAGGTCGACAAGAAGGTTGCTGATGGATTGCTTAGACTCATCTTCCTGAAAGGACCTTTGGGAAGCTGTGTTTTTACTGGCGATTATGACAGGAAAGCCCTGGATGAAACATTTCGTGCATTCTACAACAACTAATCCCTCTCAATGGGAACTACAGAACTTCTGTTGTATACTAGTAGGCGACATATCGTTTCAGAGAGTAGAGTGCTTCATATATTAGCTTTACTGATAGTCTTCTTTTGTTGACAAATAATGGAATATGGTTAGGGGTTTGGTTTCAGATTGTAGGGCATTGTCCCTGATCAATTGTGATCAGAGTTATCTTTGAATAATAGAGCTTCCTTGTGTGCTCTCCCTGCCACCAATTCTTGATAAGATCTTAATAAATCGGTTGCTGTTTAATGAAAGTGTACACTGATCCTTCCAACACAACTTTGTTGTCGCATACCACCAGAATTATGTGAGTAAGCAGCATAAGCGGAAGCCAAAGGCAACAGTGTACGAGGACCTATACAAATCTATAAGATCTCTCCAAGGCTACTTTTCAAGATGAAGGCAAGTAGTATCGGGTAATTGTTTGTTCCAAAATGTGTGCATCTTTGTTGGGACCATGTGTACCAAGTGTATTTACTTTAGCTAGTTTCTATTATGTGATTGACTTAATCCTTGTGTGGAGATAATTTGAACCTTTGTAAGTAGCTTTTCTTAGGAATACTGTTATGGCCTAGTAGATTAGTGTTTGATTAGTAGCCAAATGCCCTAGCGCCTAGTTAATTGAATGTTCATCATCAGCAGTTCACTGTTATCATGCACCATAATTACACTATGTAAAAGATACAAGACCATCTAAAGAAGAGCCTTCTTTTAAAAATTGTGGTGGTTCAGTTGTTTTAGCTCTTGTACCAATTATTTTTAATCATAGTGGGATTTAATACTAATTATTTTCTCTAACCATAGAGTTGGATTATAGCATTATATTTGGACCAAATATCTGATGGTAAAGCATCGAGAAGGTACATCTTAGAGATTTCTTACAATCCATATAGAGTCCTTGCTCATTCTTCTTATCACTAGCTGCATGTCCTAATCATTGTAGCAGCGTATTGGAATGACAAGGAATACATTCTTAGCTCAAAAACAAGAAGCCTGAGGTAGTTGTTTCTTTGTGCCTACTATCTAACTTAGCAGATTTATTTGTTTAATTTTTTATATTTTTACTCCGCAGTATATGTGTGTTTGCATAATAATACGATGAGAGGCGACATTTCTTTCCTCTGTAGCAATTGGTTTATTTAGTTTCTGAAATTATTTTCTTCGGGCTGTTGAGTTGATGAATTTAGTTACTGAAATACATTTACAAAGACTATTTGACATTTGGTTTATTTCTCTGAACTTTAGTTAAAAATATAGAAGACTTTCTAAGATTCCATTGAACACGCTTTGCGCCATTATTGACATAATTTTGAAAGTCCATTATTAAGATCATTTCTTGTAACTTATGTAAATTGTCCTTCCTGCAGGTTCAATTTCGTAATTTTGTGGTACAAGACAGCGTTGTTGACAACTATGCTTCTATTCTCGATCTTATTTGGCTAAGGTATTGTTGCAGTCACTATTTTCCCGCCATTAGATTAGCCTGAATTTACAAGCAAAGAAATCTTGCATTACATAATCTCCTCCTCTAATCCTTTATAGAATTCTTAATGTGTACTTGTGTTGATACTTTAAATTGACATTGGTAAGGTATGACAAGGGTTCATATAAAATAACTTTGCAGGACAGCTGGAAGCCCATGCCCAATTTGCTGAAGCTTCATCCTTAAAAGATGTAGGGCCTTGTCCAATAAAAAGATGGGTGATCTTATAGGGCCTTAAGAAGAAGAGGGAGAAAGTACATATTGTTTTAAGCCAATACATGATGATCGATAGGAAGCTCAAGCAGAAAAGAATAGGAATTAAGTAGACATCTCCATTGTATTTCATATTTTTAGGTAAATTATTACTTGTTAACTTATGTATGTATGGACAAAGGAGTTGTTTTTGTTTCTATGTGAAGTGATGTACATTATATTATATTTAAATGAATAAAATTTATTTTTTGATTATTGCGCATATTTAAAGATGTGCAAGATCAATTTAGTAAATTATATGTAACTACATTATCCATATCAAAAAATAATATAATTATATACACATGCATTTAATGATGTTGTAATAGACCGTTTAAGTGGTGCTATCTGATACGGCCAATTTATTGCATACATGTGATGCTAAATGCATGTTGCTAGCTAGCAACACATATACAAACAATATGCACCATAATATTTTGTGATGCAATATACAACTAGCAACACCACCTATAACAACACCTATGTTATGTGATGCTGTTGATGGCTGCAACACATATGCGTACATATAGCAATATAAGAGTATGTTGCTATAGCCCAGTCCCCTTGTAGTGTTAGTGCGGCCACAACGTGGACTAGGGGAAGGTGCCAAACTTCCGATACCACGGGAAAAAATCCGGTTTTCTCTTGCACCTCTTTTACTTCTTGCATTTATATTTCTTGCTATTGATCATGAGTGATGCTTGAAGTAGTCTTACCTAGTCCTTGCACTTAGCATTCCTCTAGTTGCCTAGTTGCTCGTTGTGAACTCTAGTGTAGGATGGTTTGAATTGGGCTATTGAAGTAATGATCGAAATAGGTTAAGGACCTTCGTAGAAATTTTTAATAGCCCAATTCACACCCCTCTTGGGCATCGATCCTTACAACGGTATATATTAAATTATATTAAATACAAAAAAGAAAAGAAAAGACCTCAATCGTTAGATGTTACGGTCTATATTAAACTATATCAAATATAAAAAAGAAAAGACATCAACCGTTAGATTTTTGAAATATATAACAGTATGCGTTTTTGGCTATAGGAGATCCATGCTGCTGCGTGCGGCGTTGGGCCCCGACGTTACAAAAATAAACCTCCTGCCATAGCAAATGATGGAGGAATCACATGAGGCGCCAGACAAGCACCACGGCTAGCTAGCTCCTCACCACCGGATCATGATCAGACCACCACTACCAGAACAACAGTTTTTGCCTAGCTATCCCATTCCCACGGATGTGCACCTATGCTAAACGAGTTCCCTGGACTGGTCTGCTAACTAAGAGTTGGTGTTCACACATCTGTCCACGTGGCGAACATTGGCAGGTGCGCGATGGACACGCCGGGCCTCGCAGACACTGGCGACGGCGAGACCCAGGAACCCAGCGGCACCGGCAGGCCAGCTTGGACGCCACCGCCAATGCGAACGCCCCAGTCCGGGATCCGCTCCCGGGAGTTGCTCATGCTCTGGCCAGCGATGTCGACGTTTGACATGCCCAGCCCGGCGGCGTCCAGGGACACGATCGATGTCGTGGAGAACGCCTCGCTCGGGAGGTCCTGGCCGCCGCCGTCTGGGTTGACGTCGCCGCCTCCACATGGGTCGCTTGTGCTGCTGCCCTGCATCGGCCAGGGAAAACAGCCGAGCAGCACACGACTACACGACAGCTGGCCACCTCACGTGAAAGAAATATGGGCAATAACAACTTTTTTAACCAAAAGCTAACACTATTAGGCCAATAATTTAATGGAAGAGATAAAAAAGGCATGATTTTTTTTGTGTCAGATAGGGAAGATTTAAAATTTTTGGGTCAAGAAAAGAAACTCCATTTTTTTTACCAAGGAAGTAGTACGTTATCTCTATATTAAATCATAGATCAAACACAACAAAAAAGAAATAAACATCTACACCATTGAATCTTAATGTTATGATCATTCAATGATCTAGAAGAAAGCAAATTATAACAGTCTATATTAAGTCATATATTAATCAATACTAAAAAAAAGCTCTCTTGGAGAATCAAAATCGAAAAAAGAAAAATCTATCCACCATTAGATTTTATAAACATTCGACGGTCTACATTAAAATTATATCAACCACTACTAAAAAAAGAAAAAGCCACCCACCATTGAATTTTATAAACATCCAACGAACTATAAACCATATATCAACCACAAATAAAAAAATCCTTTACCGTTGGATTTTATAAACATCCAACAACTGATATTAAATCATAGAAAAATACAACTAAAAATGAAGTATCCACACAGTTTTTTATTATTATTATCCATCGATCTAGATTAAATAAAATTCCAATGGTCTGTCTGAAATCATATATTAACCACTACTAAAAAAAGAAAAGATCTACACCATTGGATTTATAAGCATCTAATGATCTATATTAAATCATATATCAACCACAACTAAAAAAAGTCCTCCATAATTCAAATATTTTGTAACAAATATAATTAAAAAAGATACAAATCTTGTAAAGAAAAGGTAAACTCTCCACCATCTATCTATGTACCTAGAAATTACAACGTTAAAGTAATATCCAACAATCCAGATTGATTCAAATAGTTTGTACAAAATATAGTTAGAAAAGATACAGACTTTGTAAAGAAAAGATAACTCTTCACCATCTACTTATCTATTATTATATTAATATAGAATTGATGAAAAAAATCATAATGTTGCCCAAAAAGATCTAGAATCTATCTAGATGGTCGAATTCATAAAGATCAAAATTAAAGTTTTATGGGTGCACAAGCATAATCGCACCCTAAAGGAAAGTACACTCATGTAGCCAACATTGTACGCATGTAGTGGTCGATGGACCGATCGGCCGATAAAGTCACAATAATAAATGAAGGAACCAAAGTCAATCGATTTAGATATACATGGAATAATAAATGAAGGAACCAAAGTCGATCGATTTAGATATACATGGTAGATATATACTTCTATGCAAGTGCTCTACAACCATGTTTGCTCAGGACTCGAAAAGTACAATTTTTTCTTCTATTGCAACACACGAGCATATTTGCTATAATAGTTTAAGTTTTTAAGTCCCCTATATAATATATCAAAATAAGGTGGATTATATAATTAGCTTAGAGAAACAAATAATAATTAAGTAAGCCGACCACATAATTTTCTCGGTTGTTCAATACTCCATCCATTCCAAATTATAAACCACTTTTCTTCTATCCTATATCAAAGTTTTTTTTATAAACTAAACATCGACAATATGAAACAAATACACTATTAAAACATATTTTATAGTATATCTAATATAACTAATTTGATATTATAGATATCGGTGGCCTTTCTTAAATATTAAGATAAAGTTAACTAGAAAAAATATATGATTTTTTCAAGAACCAAATTACGCAATTATAAGAATCTAAATAGTATCTACAACTCTAAAATAAAAATATAAATAATAATATTATTTTAATCCCATGCACACATATATAAAAATACTAAATATTTTTTAAAAAATATGTCGATAAAATAGATTAACTCATTAAAATATGTTCTCAAAATAATACAACAAAAAGTAAAATTCAAGGAAACACGATGTATTATTTAAGACCAATAAATAAAAAATCAAATAAAAATAATCTAACAATATTAATTTTAAGTAAAATTAAAATTTTAATAAAAACTAGCTAACCGCACTATTAGCGCAGGCCATCTTGCTAGTTTCTTATATATGAGCATTTGGAACTCAATGTGCTTTCATTTTGGATCTACAGGGAAACATGCATCTATAGAAATTATTGTCCAAACATTGGCTCAAAATCCAAAATCAATCGATTCCCTAATTCCTCACTCGCATAGTTTTTTCTTGCTGCCGATGCCTGCGGCCGGCCATTCTCCCTCCTCGCCTGAGCCTTGGGCGCTTCCCTTTCCTGATCGCTCACCTACATCACCTTTGCTCCGCCTGGCAACGTGCACGTAATACGTATGATGTGATGGTGCCCTCGCGTCGCATCGCGACTATGGCGTCGGCACAGTCCAGTCAAGCTCGTGTACGCATCCTCATCCCACATTTTAGCGGTAGCGGACTTTGCGCAAGCGGTAAAACACATATTAGAAGTAGCGGATGTTGCGAACAGCGATGAACTTCGCAGCCACGGCCTTAAGCACACAGATCTTTCCTCTCTCTTTGCTCATGCACTTGTGGACTTGGAGGAAGGTGTGCGTATGGAGAGAGGGGCCCACATGTCATATTTAGTCTTGACGGACCAAGAATTCTTACTTGGTTTAATAATAAAAAATAGATAGATAGAAATAAAATATAAGCTCTATTTTGGTACATTGGCTCCGTCTTGTAGTGCAGATGAGGTTTGTTTTTATCTTACTAGGAAATATGCCCGTGCGCACTCGAATGATTATACACAATAGCGCAAGGAGAAGGTGTTCAGCTCCATATTTTCTCTAGGAGCAAGTTTTCCGATTGAGTTCTAATGAGAAATAAGTACCAGGCGAAGGCTATATAAATATATTAGAGTATGCTTAGATGGCATTCGAGTGTTCTAGGTGCTTTGAACACCAAAATTCTTTTTCACCACCGCCACCTCTTTCCTACCCTCCTTCCCCATCTCGAGCATCTTCCGCCACTCCATTGGGTTGCGCCGTGATGCCCTTGCCTACCACAACTCACCTGTCATCCTCTACCTTCCAGATGATGGTGTTGTGCTGCCAAATAGTATTGCAACAGGAGTGGACTCAGGCCTAGGGCCGTGGCCCATTAACTCTAGTAACTCTTCTCTCATTTTGGCCCATGTATTCATTTGCACAAAAGCCCACTCGGCAATCCAACTTCCCGCACGGGCGCGCCCTCTGGGCCACACGGCCACTGGGCACTGGGCTGCTAGCTGGCTGTGTGCAAGCCGCCGCTCGTCAAGCCACAGGTCGGCATACAGCGACAGCGAAGGGGGTGAGTGAGCGACGACTGGGGCAGCCTGCAACCACGAATCTGCCGGCCAGAGACCGATCGAGAGAACGAGAGCGAGACGAACATGTTGCAGCCTTGCACGTGCGTATGGTGAAATGATGAGCTCTTATTCTGTTTGGTCAAATCACGAGAAAGGCAAGGGAACGAAATGTTAGAATTAGTAGTGTCTTCTGATGTAACCGGGACACCAGTATGTTTGAGTCCTGACAGAATAGGAGCTGCTAGAGATAGAATCGATTGATGCCACTGAGTAGTACCTCAATTAAACTCTCGTATCCTGTCATATATATTCCATTCGTTTCCATAGAGCAAGGCAAGCTCGGCAGGCTGTATTCCACATCTTTTGCAAGAAAAAACACCCTAAACGAAAGATGCATATGCTCCAGTGTTTACTTTTGGAATACATGCTCATTTGATGTCAAATTCATTGAGGCATTTATATTGGATGTCAAATATCGAAATCTCTTATATAAATTAGTAGACAAGTGAAGAGGACCAAAACATCTATCTGTACGTGGTATATGAGATAGCTTTCACTATGAATTTTGGCCCTAGTCTTGGACAAATTTCTGGTCCGCCACTGGATTGCAACCTCAAAACCTAACTCATCGGAGTAGAGGAAGATGCTGGAGAAGGAGAAAAACAAACATGTGGCGTTCATAGAGTGGAGAAAAACAAACATGTGTATATTATCATTGTCCATGTGTTGCTAAAAATGATACTGGCCGTATGACATAATTATTCAATCACGTGAATTAATTTTATTGCTATTTAATACAATTCTAGAAAATAGTCAAATTTATTAATACCAGAATATGTCATTATTAAATTTATTTTTCATGCTAAATTGTTTTGGTACCAATCATAAAGGCTATTTGGGAGATTATTAAAACAAAAGACTACTCCATCTAAAAACCATCTAAAAAATAAGTCACGTTTGACTTTTTAGATCTAAAGTCTAATTTATTTTTCATGCTAAATTGTTTTGGTACCAATCATAAAGACCATTTGGGAGATTATTAACACAAAAAACTACTCTCTCCATCTAAAAAATAAGTCACATTTGACTTTTTGGATCTAAAGTCTTTCAAAAAATATACAAATACTTAAAAGTATCAATTATATATAAAATACTTATGATCATAAATCAAATCATAACAAATAATCAAAGTTCAAATCTAAAAGTCAAAAAACGACATGTCTTATGAGACGGAAGGCGTATTTCTTAAACCAACTCTAACATAGCCTCCACTATTTATTTACCATCTTATCCTTCTTTCTCTCTAATGTGTAATCTAATCTCTAGTTCTTGTTGTGAATAGATATGTCTCTTCATAAGAGACATCTCTTCACGATCTCATCCAAAAAGACACCTATTCAGTAGATGGATTAGAGTAGATTAGAAAGTTACTCATGTAATTAAAGGGTGTGTCCTTTGACAATGGATGTATGAATGATTGTCTCTTGGGATTAGACACCCATTCATCACATCAATTCCTCATGTATATATTCATACAATGATCAATGCAACACAACGGTTCTTCCATTCGTTCTCATTTACATTCCACTTTAACACGTTATCATGCACGCTCTCCTCTGAGCACCTAGAGGAACAGGAAAAGGAAGAAGACGAACATAGATTTTCGACCTTCAATTCATCCACGGTGAGTCCATGGCTAGAATTGACTTACCGTTCCGCACGTTCTCCATCTTGTTCAACGCCCTCCGTCGTGTTGGAGGAGCCCGTCTGCCTCCAATCCGTCGTCACGCTCCCTGGTCACCGTGTCCTCGCCACTGGATGTCGAACGCCCACCACAGGATGCCGCGTCCTCGCCAGTGGCCACCGCGGCAGGCTCCCTGGAGGCCGCGTCCACGGCATTGGGTACCAGTGCGTCGTCCTCGCGGCCACTCCTAGGCCCTCGGGAAGGTCCTCTGCAGCACCGGTCTCCAAGCCCAGAGGTCGTCGATGATGGCGCCGGCCCAAGCACCATTGCTCCACCACCGGCACAAGTTGTCGGTCCTGGTCCAGCAATGCCGCGCCCCTTCAACGCACCGATGTCGTGGACGAAGCCGGCCCAAGCAAGATTGCTCCACCGCCGGCCCTCACTGGTGAGGCCGTTCCACCACCAACGCACACACCGTATTTGTGCCCGACCCATGGATGGACGGAGGAGCCACATACCTTCTTCAATGACGTCGGCGCCGCCCAAGTTGCCGACTTGAACACGCTCCCGTCCCCGACTCCGGAAGATGGTGTCGACCATGTCTTCACCCCACGCCTGGGCGGTACCAGGGTGGCGCGCACCGGCGCTCCACGGCTCTACGACCACCCGCCCATCCCCATGGACGGCCGCACGGTGGAGGCCCCAGGCGTTGGCTTCCTCATCAACCCGGGTGGCACTACATGGATGTGGCGGTGGCCGGTCCTCCATCAACTCCGGCTTCACCGGAACCGGCCACACCTCCGCCTCCTGCGCTTCATCCTCCGCCGCACGGCCACCGCAGAGGCGGACCACCGGCCCGGCCTCAGCCGAGGCTCATGGAACCCGGCCGCCCTCAGGCTCCCGGGCGCTGAAGTGCTCGGCGACGGCTTCATCTCCCCCGATGAGGGGGAGTCCTCGCGGATCTGAAGGGGAGGCGGCAGCCATCCCGGCGGCGAGGTGGCGGTTACAAGGGGCGAGCGGTTAGGGTTGGAAACCCTAACCGCCGCATTTTATACCGCCGCCCCCTGGGTTGGACCGGATCTGGGCCGCCCGAAGGCCGGCACAGACCTGCCTTGCCTACCGCCACAAAGGCCGGCGCGGCCTGCTGCCCTTGCCCCTGCTCAGGCCTGCAGGCCGCTGTGCTTTAGTTTGGTCCAAATGGCCAAATATACCCTGTTATTTCAGACATAAATTCGCAAATAAACCCTACCTTGAGTTCTCTCCCCAGAACCAGTAGGGCAACAGGCGCAGCTACTCTCCAATCTCTACCTCTAGTCCTCTTCTTATCCTTCTTTTCATTCAGAAAGCGAGCGTTGCTCTTTTTTATTCCTTGACTGAATCGGACACACCAGCTCCCCAATCTTAGCAGCCCAGCTCCAATTCCCCTGAAGACTAATCCCAATCCAAGCAGCATGGCAGAGCTCAAGGTAGTATCTCCTCCCTGGTATGAAATCAAATGTACAAGTGAAGCAGCAAGCTTTGCTCCCCACCCCCATCCTCTTCGTCAACAAATCCAGCCATAGCATACAAGCTCAATCCTGCAATAGAAGATGGAAAGCAGGCCCTCATGCTCCTCCGCGTCGCTCGGGTAATCACACTTCTCCTTTCCTGTCTTCCATGGTCACTCAAGCAAGCACAAGAAAAAACCACCATTTAGGGACTCCGACGCCATGGATGGTTGCTTTGCTTTGTTGCCGCACACTTGCACCATGCATGGGCACCGGATGACCTCGTGTCCTCATCCCTCGTGAGCGATAGGTTTCCGCTCTCCGTAGGCATGCTTGGTCGCCACAACCATGTGGGTGCAACTTGTTCACTGGTTGCAACTTGTTCACGACGAGTTAAGCTTTGAGCGCGTGGCATGTCGCCGATGCATGTCGATGTCGATGTCGCCGTCGTTCAGCTTTGAGCGCGTCGCATGTCCCCGATGCATGTCGATGTCGCCGTCGTGCCGCCACTTCACCGTCGTGCCGGACTCCTCCGCTTGCTGCCTCTCATCTTTGCCTCACCATCGTTGACACCTTCCTCTTGCTGCCACTCATCTTTGCCTGCGTTCCCCGTCGTTGACACCTTCGCGCGCTCTCTACTTTCTCGATCAATTATACAAACGTGAACTTCACGGTATGTTTATTTGTTCAATTTTCTAATAAGATTGGTGCCGTCAATGAGATTGGTGTTGAACTGGGGCTCATCATGTGACCTAATTTTTTTGAAAGAAATAGGATTTGGAACTAATTTTTTTATAGGAAATACCGAAATAGGACTTGGAATTGATTCCTCAGTCACAAATAGGATTTGAAATTGATTTCACAGGTGTGGACCCACATGTCTGAGAGGTTGGATCCACCTATCAGATTTAGTATTGACAGAAGAATTATCCTTAGGTGGTTTAATATTAGGGGTAGAATAGATATTCTCTATAATTTTTTTCTTGAAAAAAATATTTTATTTATGTAATCGAATTTGAAATATATGGACATCATTTCAGTGTTTTACAATGTTAGCCTAAATAGAAATGCTAAACAGTCGGTCACTCTTCGTTTAGCGAATAATCAAATTATATGGACGATTAAACAAACTAAAAAATAGATTAAACGGATTAAATGACCTACACAATAAACTACTAAGTAGCGTTTAAACGGTGGCAACAGAGGTATTTTCTAGTAGAATCTAATCAAATAAAAAATAGACTTTTACTTTATTTTTTTCATCGGAATATTTATGCAATATGATTGTATAAATGTGGTGATTATCTTGTTTATTTTGGATTTATTATGATATAACAAATAATTTGAGATTTAATTCTAGTCTATAATTTAAACATATATAAATATATCAGGGTAAATCTTTTTTAAGAAAAAAGATACTATAACTCACAAGGACCTCAACAAAAGTTTGGATTGAAAAACACAAGATAAAGGCGACCATGACTCTTCGTTGACATGTCATATTTAGATACTAAGAAAGCTAACATAATCATAAACCAAGAAGCGGTAACAATGCATGAAGGACATATTTGCCTTCAATGCTACACATTTTTTTTTTTACATCAGGGTTTTAGACAGTCCAATCAATAGGTACTTCAAAACAAGACTGAAACATACTAAATTAAATTATCAGAAACATGAAAAGAAATGAAGGAACTAAAATTAAACTAAATCAATTCTTTTTATAATATATTTTTGACAAATAATAGTTTTGTTGTTTTTCATGATTCTACTCAAGGATCTTAGATTAAAAAAGGGGTTCGTACAATAAAGTACATACAATTATAAATATGATTAATGATAAAATTTATGGATTAAATGTGTCATGCCATATGCAATCTGTTGACTTTCTATAAGTGACTCTTACTATGAACACCTTAAATATGATTATTTCTGAATTTAATTACCTCAATCGTACCCGCGCAACGCGCGGGGTGCTTACCTAGTAAGTTAAGAAACATAGAGAATGGTTAAATAAGCTGTACAGAACTAACTTCTTAGTCTCTATGCATGAATCAGAAGCTATGTGTCGCCGAAAGTTTCAAAGAAACTGGTAAGGACAACCCAATATTGCCAGAACAAAAAAAAAGGTGCTGCTGCTGCCAGAACAAAAAAGGCGCTGCTGCAGTACTTCATTGTAATCTGAACTGATGAATCAGGTGGCATTGGGTATAATATGCAGGAAGAAATCTGTGGCAGCACTACTCATTAGTGATTCCAAAACATCAGCTAATATGTGAACACATGAGAACAGCTACGACAAAAAAAAAAAAAGCTCAAGTATTAAGTAAGGAATTTAGTTTAGGCAATTTAGTTTTTCTTTGGTCCAAGGCAGCTAGGCTAGGTCAGGTCAAGTTCTATTATAGCAAACCAACATGGTCCTGCAGAGGATTTTGTATGCTGACTTAATACAGGCTGGGCATCAAATATTAGCTCATGGTATATTTGATAAGCACCCATGAATCGAGGTGGGAGTGGATTTATGATACATCAGGGTTTTAACTAATCACAACAGGACAAATATAAAATAAGGACAGATATGACGAAATATTTCCAAGTGGTATTAGCTAGCACATGAGAGGCCTTTTAGGAACATAGAAGCAATAGAAATTTCTAAAACATTGCCAAGCAGCATTAGGTTGCACATGAGAAGCCTTTTAGGAACATAGAAGCAATAAGGTAAGTAGATATCAGTGACCTTCAGTATCGAAGCACAAGTCAAGTAGAACAAACTAATTTGCGACTCAGACAAGTTGACATGTGAGAGCCTATCGACCATGTATGGAACCATGAGTTTAGCATAGCACGCACAGGTCATTATTTTCTACATGCCATTACTTTGCCTCTAAGAACATTGACAACGCACAGGTCATTATTTTCTACAGGCCATTACTTTGCCTCTAAGAACATTGACAATTCTTGAGTATGGGCTGAGCATAGAGCATGACACAACACATGGGAATGAGGAACAGGATGGTCTATGTCTATTTGGTCCACCTATACATCTATGAAATTTAGCATACCTTGTCAAGTCTACGTAGCCCTGCTTCTGCTGCTGCTGGATGAGGCAGGAACATGTACTGTATCTCCCTCTCCAAACCAGAATATGAAGTCACTCAAAATAGTAGCAGCAGGCGGTCACACATCAAAAGGTCTGGCTGCAACTGGAAACACAAAAGGCACGCGTCCCTCTCTATGCAATTAAGCATCTTTGCTTGCACTGCAAAGGTGAAAAACATTAGAGATACATGGAGATATGCATTGCCATCATGCCATGCATTTGCTGGAACATCAAAAGTAAATTAAGACAAGACAGAAACTATTTATTTGTGGCCATCCACTTCTCTACGCAAGATCATGTATGGTTGACAAGTATAAAGCGCCCTATAGGCACCTTGACAGCCATAAACATAAAAAATAATAGAAATGTGATTAGCAACAGACATAATGCCTCAATAATTACTACACAACAACCACTTTGTATATTTGCATGTCTGCTCATGGTATCATACAGATGCACAATCATTGAAGCCATTGATATAAAGAAATAAAGACCATTTTCCTTGTCAAATTGACATGTTTAGTAAAAACTACAATGTCGGACCAGTACACCAGATATATAAAATAATAGCCTATTACATTAGTCAGGAGTCAGGACATGTGATGTATTGAGGTTCATCAATAACACGGTAAATCATTAGGCAAGCAGAACGTACTAAGTTGCTATCAGGCCAAAACGCAGAACGTACCAAGTTGCTATCAGGCCAAAACATATACACACGCCCTACAGCTAATATTCTTGGTCCTAGAAGGTAAAGCAAATTGCTGCTCTGCGAATATATATGATCAGTGCACAACTAAGCACCTGACTTGCTATTCTGTAAACAAGACTACCAAACTCTATGGCTAACAGTCATCAAAACATTTCAGTCACCGTACAATAACAACATAACTAACATATACTAATCATTTGAAGCAGCAAGAACATGTAAACTATAGGACGCTTTAGGCAAAATTACAAATGAGATGAAGGGAGACAATAATGTGGAGCCCAGATTTCTTTCCATATAAGATCATGACCACGTTGGGATGAATACAGCAACGCCGGCATCAGCATCGATGAGCGTATTCACTGGAACACTAACCATCTCTTCTATTTTTGGATCAAAAAAACAGCTTCATTGTTGGATGCTCCTGTTCTGCTTGCGATGCTCTAGAATTAGCAAAAATAACAGGGAAGTGGTATGCCAGCAACATTTATCTGCGCCTTTGACAAAACAAACAGCAACAAGAAGCACCGTCAATATTATATGCATTGAGATTTGAGACCAAGTTTGCATAGTAAACGGATCAACTCATAACAATAGTGCAGCATGCCTTTTTATTATTGATGAAAAGATCATTTATGTAAGGGCATCATTTATGTACATGCTAGCCTACAGAAAGAAATATGGTACGAATAGAATTCTTCTATTTCCTTTTAACTGAAATCTCACGTATCCCAGTAGGTTGCTGATCGCTACACTTTACTTTTGTCACTTTAACAAAGCATATTCCAATTATGCAGATGCACTGGAAACTACTATGACTTGCTTTTCCTCATCAAAATACTATTCCACATCTATTAAGTAAAACTATCCACTACTTGTTCTTATAGGTGACAAACTGACAATCTAAGGCAATAGTAGATAAGAATGAGGCTTCCCTTAGCCACCAGTGCCCTTTAAAAAAAGAATCCATTCTGCAAAATGTACATGTTACACAACATGCATGCAATAGGGAAGTCACGCCTACCTGGTGATCTGAGACTTTGCTGTTGAAGCTACTCTTGTCAGGAGCTGCAAAAGGATGGGGAAAAATAACAAAGGAACATTTAAAAAAGCCAGGATGTAATGCTATAGAAGATAATACAATAGCAGTTAATTAGACCAAGAGGCTCTGCACAGAGCGAGCCATACCAACTAAACCTGTACTGACTACCGAGTGTGATTAGGAAAATCTCTCCTAAGTTTGTAATGTTGAAGGAACCCGTAGTCTCTACTCAGCAACATTAACATGGCATTTTTTAGAGGAGCATGTGTGATGTGTGCTTGTTCATTGGGCAACCAATTTGCTGCTCAGAAACGCCTTGTGCAATTTGCTGCTCAATTGCCCAGCAATTTCTTACTGCTGTACAATGGAGATTTCCAAGCAAGCATTATATATGCTCAAAGTTGATCTAATGACCAAGGGCCTGTTTGTTTCCTTTCCAGCTTATGCTGAACTTTGTGAAGGTAAATAGTTTTCACATGTTCGAAACTATGCCCTGAAATTGTTTTTTTTTTTTTGGCTCATATCCAATACAGTTTGCTAAATCCAGATTTGTTTTCTAGTTAAATAAGGCTTACAATGGTATTACCAGCCATAACTATTGAGAATAATAGTAACATGACTTGGCAATGGACATAAAGGTTCAACATTTGCTATATATTCACTCATGCAATCACGCAAATGCACAATCCTCGTCGTGTCCAATAAAAATTAAAAAGTATATTTTTCCTAGTGGAATGGTTATATATAGCTCATCATTTCATTCAAATAACCTAACTAATTCAATAATTTTGTTCACAAAAGGGTGTCCAGAGTCAAAGTATCATCAGTAACATAATATCTTTCCATGCCTTGCATCAGATGCTCCTAAAACACATGCCAACTTGATAGCAACCACTTCGTTATTCTGTATTTTTTTTTTCTTGAACACTCGGGAGAACTGTGTATCATTTCATTAAGAAAGGAGAAAGTACACAGGGAAATGAATTCCCTAAACACCAAGATACACTATCAACACTATCAACCTGCTAACGCACTGACCAACCGTCCTGAGTAACAGGAGGCAAGCAAACAAAAAAAACAATCAGCTGCCAGAGGCGAAATCTATGCTTCATATCAACACTTAGTAGAAAGAGCAAGTTGTGAATATTGAATATGATTACTGATTACCCAGAGTTACATTAGGCAAAAATGTTATAGAGATAGCCTCCAATAAAACAATATCAGTTTAAAAGAACTGTCAATCCGTAGCAAGGCTAACTAATCCCCTCCATTTCCCCCTCTTACAATAGTGCTGAAAGATTAATGATGCAGGCAACACTTAGTCATTTTGGCTAAGTTCATCTGGATATATAATGCTACAAAAATATTAATGACAAGATAATTTGCTGATATAACACCCATCTTCTCTGGATTATTTGCTCATAGTACTAACATGGTTATCACAGCGCCCAGGATAGGCAAGTCGCCAGCCGAGCGCCTGGACGCCTAGGCGCCTAGGCGGGGGCCTAGGCGACAATTGGCGTTTGATTTTTTTCAGTTAACATAGCTACTAAGCTACATAAGCTTGCACATATACTCTAAAAGAAAAGGAAAAACAGGAGACTGGTGGGCCAGTTGTTGACATTAAAGGCCCATCAAAGCAGCCCAAGCCCATCTCTCATCAAGTGTACTAGCCTACTAGACTCCCAGGCACCTTATCTCTTCACGGTTTCCTCAACAAAAAAAAAACCGGCGGAGCGCAGGGCGCCGGCGGAGGCTGCGCGCGGGAGGAGCGCAGGGCGCCGGCAGAGGCTGCGCCCGGGAGGAGGAGCGCAAGGGGCCAGCGGAGGCTGCGCGTGGGAGGGGGAGCGCAAGGGGCCGGCGGCTTCTGCGTGCTGGCGGCGACTTCTGCGGCAGGCTAGTGCCATAAGGCGAGGCGAGCACCCATGGCGAGCGCCGCCGACCGACTGGACGCCTAGGCGGCGACCAGGCGACGCCGTGATAACCATGAGTACTAACCAAAAGATCAAAATACACGATGCTACATCCACCAGGTTAGAGGCTTTACCAAGCACGTAAGGCAAACCTACCCTCAGAATTCGTTGTAGATGTATACAAAGAGAACGCAGCAGCAGCTCCAAGCTTCACTCAGCAACACCAAACAATCTGAAAACTCAAATCTTCCTAAAGGAGAAAGCAATACTTCATAAGCAAAAAATATGTACGAAATAACATATTGTAAGAAAGAATGCAGTACTACATAAGTAAATGGCCATTTCTAGACTAACCTGTAAGACAGAGAGGTTTAGTAGTTGCTAGCTAACAGAAAACAATGCTATAGCTTGTGATGCAATTAGAATAGAAACATACTGAGAGGAAAATAGGATGTGTATTTATTTTACATGTAGGATGTAGCCAAGTAACTGGTGGACAATCCTTTTATTGACTTTAGCATAAGTACCGTCACATATTTAAAGGAGGATGGGGGTTGCAGGTTGCAGATGAGGGGAGGTAGGTTTCAGATTGCATAGCAGAAGCTCTTAAGGTTTTACGCTTTCTTTCAGTGTTGTTATAGTTCACCATGCCACCGCTAGACTCAAACTGAACATTAAAAATACAAAATTATTAACAGAAAACAACATGTCTTCTCTTGATTTAGGTTTTGTTATTGCCAACTATTCCAAGGATATGAGCTCTCACTTCTTGCTTGTGCTGCCACTCAGCAGAAAATATGCCGCCATATTAGTCAGACGCAACATATGCAAGGAAGACTGTTTTTACCATTTGACTTGTATGTGAAATTATTTACCACAAGGAGACAGAGTTGCCTGGTGCTACATCAGCACAGAATGTAGATGAGAGCTCACTTTTATCTGGGCCTTCGTACTAAGATTTAGGAGTCTTGACAAATTCGTGAGGGACGGTACTTTTAAGGATTTTTTTCATCTATTTGGATCCCTTTGAAAAGCATTTTTCAAATTTGCACTGTGTATATATACCATTTTATTTCAGCACAAGCTCATGGCATTGTTTTAGTTGTATAAAAAATAAGTTGAGACAAAGAAAAAAAAAGTAATAGAATCAGAATATTACAGAATTTGCAGCATAGATCAAATCACCACAGAATTTCTCAATATAACTATGTATGTAATTTTAATCCAAAGCCAATAACGAACATGCCATACCCCTGAGGTACATATGCGGAGGTTTACTCACCCATCAGCCCAGGCAAGGAGGCGGGAACGTGGCATCCAGGGCGTGTTGATCCAGCCATGTAGTCTGGATCCAGCCACAGTCGCTGTTGGACGCCATGACGGCAGGCGCCACCAGAGCTCCGAGCTCATGCATGGGCCCATGGGCCGACCTGCATGTGGAGGATGGCCATGACCATCATCCTTCGCAGCTGCAAAAATCAAGCAAGGATTTAGAGCC
>SPJY01028811.1:226987-295874 GCA_005191435.1 Raddia distichophylla | reverse complement strand
CCCCACCCGTCGGCCCCTCCGGCCCCCGTCCCTCCTTCTAACGCCGCCGCCTCCCTACCTCGGCTCTTCCCCACGTGACACCGCCTCCGGTCCGGCCCTTCCTCCTCGAGCACGACCGCCGCCCCAGTTTAGGATTAGTAATTATTATGGGATCTAGGCAGATCCAGTTTAGGATCCCTCTCGTGGAACCTAGTCTGGCAGCAAAAAAAAACAAAATTTTGCCCTGCTTTCTTGAATCATACATAATGTATTGGAGAAGGGAGCGACAAATGATGTTGGGCAGCATTAGTCGATCAATTATTTTCTTTTTTTTATTGTTTATTTCAGTAAAAAAGGATTGCATCATCAAAACTTGATCTAGTTTAGGATCCCTCTGTGTGAAACTGGTATGGGGGTTGTTTTCTTTTTTTGATTGGTTTATTTAAGTAAAAAAAGGATTGCATCATCAAAACCTGACCTAGTTTAGGATCCCTCTATGGGTGGAACTTGGTCTGGGTGTCCTGCTCTTTCGGACCTTTCGAACCTATGGGTCAGCATCATCAAAACTTGATCTAGTTTAGGATTCCTCTGGGTGGAACTTGGTTTGGGTGTCCTGTTCTTTCGGACCTAAGGGTTGGAAAAAAAATTTTGTGCCCTGCTTGCTTGAGCTTGCTTGAATTATATGTATTGTATTGGAGAAGGGAGCAGCAAATGATGTTGAGCAGCATCTAGTCGATTGGTTTATTTCCTTTTTTTGATTGGTTTATTTCAGTATAGTCGATTGGTTTATTTCCTTTTTTGATTGGTTTATTTCAATATAGTCGATTGGTTTATTTCCTTTTTTAACTACCAAAGCCCTGCTTGATTGAATTATATGTATTGTATTGGAGAAGGGAGCATCAAAATGATGTTGTGCAGCATGTAGTCTATCGGTTTTTTTGATCGGTTTTTTGAGTAAAATAAAGGATTTCATCATCAAAACTGTAATTATTGTGTGTATCTTTCATTAGTTATATCTATATACAGTAGGATATCCTCCTTTTTTCCATAAAAGTGGATAAAAATGTAGTATAAGCATGTGTGCCTTGTGGAACTGTAATGGACACTCAAACTAACACTATTTGGAGAACAAAAACTACACAGGTCATACAAAACACAAACACAAGCGTCAGCTAGAAAATAAAGTCAAGAAATAGAAGGCCTGGAAAGGATGAAAATTCCCACCTTAGGTGCCCCTACCGCTGGAGCATTCGTCCTCTTCCCAACAAATGGTGTATCTCCAACATGATCCTTCCTGTGCATTCCTCTCTCTCTCTTTCCCAGAATTCTGCAGCACAGGAAATCAATAAACATCTCATAGGTATAACTGCAATAATCTCATTAAAAAAACGTTGGAAGCAAAAACGTATAGGAAAGGGGCAAAGCCCGAGTCGGCAACGAGCTGATTGCAGCCGGGCCAGGAAGCCGCGGCCACGCCTGCTATATCCGCGGGATACCGGGGCCGGGGGAGTGGAGAGGTCCATGATTGATTGATTGATGTGCAGAGAGAGGGGAGGAGGAGTAAATGAGGTGGGGCCCACTTCCTTTTGCTTTGCAGGTCACGACGTCATCTTGTGCTGCGCCTCCCACGCCGCTCTCTCTCTCCATCCATGGTTGGGGTATATACTATTTTTAGAGCATCCCCATCTCACCCCTCAAATGCACCTCTATTTCAAAAATTTTCAAATGCAGCAGGAGGGAATTTGATGCATGTGAGAGGAAATTTGCACTGTAGCGATTACTGTAGCAGTTACTGTAGCGATAGAGGGAAATTTAAAGGCCCTGCTGGGGATGCTCTTACTGGTATTTTGCGTCCAAAACGCAGGAGGCTTCGCCTCTTCAAAGTACCGGAGCAGCAAGTACGTGGATGATCCTGGATTGGGCCCTTCGTTCCAAGTTCTAGGTGCTGCAAACACCGCACGGGGCACGGCACATGACTATGTGCAAATCGAGCTATGCATCCAGGAAACATGGCAGCAGATACCCTTGTTACTATTATTTCCCTAACAAGTAATACTGCACGTTAACAAATCCGTTTTACGGCTCCATGCTGTAGTAGAGCCGCCCGGCGACATTCTGGACGTGATGCATGTACATGTACGTATCTATTGGCCTTTCCTGAGCCTGCCAGCGAGCACGTACACTCTGTGTTGCGTGCTGATGGGTAGCTAGCTAGGAAAGCCGATACGTACGCCGCGCCTGCTTCATGGGTAGACATTATTTGTTTGTTTCTTTTTTGAATTCTCCTTAACTAGCTACACGTCGCCGTCGCCGATACGTACGTCTTGCTGGCAACGATGATCTCGTGTTCCTGCGCCTGCCTCCGCAATATGTGGTGAACTGATGATACGGCGTATCCATTGCTTCATGGCTTTGGCTTGGGCCGCGGCCTTGGTTCACGGACCTTTGCTGAGAATGAGCATACTTTCGCGACGAACGCAGTCCTGAGTCCTGACCTGAGATATCTCTCCTCCGCCGGGGTCGTGGGGCCGGCCGGGATCGAGAGCAGCAGGCAGCCATTGACTACTCCAAGAACCGCAACGGACCGTTTGAAAAATGCAGACCTTGGCCGCGCGTTTCTCCTCGCCCTAAAAAGGCCCGTTTAAACAAACAAGAAATCTAGTGCTTACCTGATCATTAATTTCGAAGCTCCTCATCACTCGATTTCGATCGATCTCTGACAAGTTTTTAGGTTAAAGTTAATTAGGGATTCCTAGTCGATGTTTGCTAATAAGGGTCGGTATGCTTGGAGCCTTGGAGGGAATGCCAGATGTAGCAGCGAGACTAGCTAGATGGTAGCATTATTGCCAAAGGTAAAAGTCACATGAGGATTGTGTGTGTGGTTCAGCAGCCATGACGACATCGGCAATAGCATTTTGCCACGGGCTTGTGCCTAACGGTGAAGTTTTGCTTGTCGAAGATGATGCTAGCTAGCGAGACAGACACTGCTTGGGCGCGCCGGGTGCTGTGCAGGCTCCACCTAGCTAGGCAATTAGTATACTTTTAACATGATAGCAGCATAGAAAAAAATTAAGAAAATAAAAATTTAGTTTATTAAGATAAAATTGGATAATGGATAGGCGCTGGTCCGCTTAGATCCGCTTTTCTAAACAGAGATCTTGGGAATAAAACTGCTGTAATTACACGATGTTTAACGTGTTTCCTCACATTTTTTTGTGACATAATATATACAACAGTACCAGACGTATATTTTCTTGTTCCGATCCACCAGGACAATTGTGTGCCTTAGGAAATGAAGACCTACGACTTGCATTGTAAAAAAAAAAAACCCAACAAGTAGTACATGCATGGGAGTTATTTTAAATGTTAAGTTTGGATTTAGTGCAATGTGCAGAAAGACATACTGTATATAGCTCTTTTGCAGATATACGCCTGAAAGAGTGATGTAAATACAAATAGCGCCCAGGAGTAGCAACTAGCATAGGTACAGAGAAACAAAAAGGCTAGGTAGTCTTAGCTAGTGAAGGGTAATCACGAGTCGTCGAATTGACCGGCGTAGCAGCAACAGCGCACTACCAGTGCCGACGTGGCCACGATCGGTGCGCGACGGAAGAGACGGACGGACGCGCCTCCTCCCCGCCGAGCCGAGCCGCTGCTGCTGGGCCGTCCGGTCGCAACGAGTCGCAGCCGGACCAGAACCAGTCCGTGATCATGTCTGCTGCGCGCGAGCACGCTGCACATTTGCTTCACGCCGGCGCCCCTTTGCTTGCTGCTGCGGGAGACGCACGTGGGAACCAAGAAGGCCGGAAGTTTTTCCGATCGAGCCACTTCACGTAATCACAGATAAATGTATACGAGTCGCTACAACATCTATATCGACGAGGAGAGAGACGCCACTTCCGGCCGCCGCCGCCTTGGAGCACCATGCTGGCCAGACGCCTACCGGCCGTGGCGAAGGAGACCGGCCTCCCGAGTCGTCGCCACCATCTCCACCGCCGCCATTCCAACCCCTCTCCTTTTCTTGGTTTGGGGTTGGGGATGCTCCAGAGGAAGACGATAGAGCTGCACGCCCCCTGCATGCTCTCGGCCGGCGCCTGTCCTCCCAGATGTCCAGGATGCGGCCAAGGACGGTGGAAACTCTTCGGAGGCCGGCGTTCTGCCCGCCAGCAGCCGCCGTCTGGCCCCTCTTCGACTTCTCGCCGCTGGGGGCAGCAAGACAAGTCCCAGCCGTCGTTCTACTCCGCTGACAGGCTCTTCATCGCCATCTACTGTACCAACGAGTCTACTCCGGCAACGCCTCCACGCTTTTCAACCGATCCAAGACCTTGCCTTTGGGGTCGTGCTGGTGGCAGGCCACGGACGCTGCCAGTCTGCTCCCTTAACGTGAGGATGGCCACCTTCACATCGTCTTCCGGACCCCTTCTCGCCGCTGGGGGCAGCAAGACAAGTCCCTGCCGCCGTTCTACTCCGCTGCCTGGCTCTTCATCGCCAGCTACTGTGCCAACGAACCTGTCCGGCCTCCGTCCTACTCCGGCGACGCCTCCACGCGTTTCAACCGATCCAAGACCTCGCCTTCGATCGGGGTCGTGCTGGTGGCAGGCCACGGGCGCTGCCGGTCTGCTCCCATGACGTGAGGATGGCCACCTTCACAGCCAGAGGCAGAGCCACATTCAGCTACCCTGTGTCACAGGACACCGGGTGCCTTGTGATTTTTAGCTTGTACCAGCATCTCTAGCCCATGTGTGCACCGCCCAGCTCGAAAATTGGTGAACCCTGATCAGCAAGCATGCAGCCAACGAAGTGCAACGAAATAGCCTGAAAAGCAACATAATACTTGATCTGTGTATCAAGTATTTAATGAAATTACTTGACACTGTTAGATATAATCTTGACATCTACTAGAAGATTGTAGAAGGAGTAGCTAGTTGGTAGCTATATGGAGATGCTAGAAGCATCTAGAATATTCAGTTCTATACTATTAGTTCATAGATGAACTAGATACTAGAAACATCTAGCTATTACTAGGGCTAAAATATTAATAGCTAGATGTAGAATGTTCTAGATATATGGGTTGAGCTAAGGTTAGTTTAACCTAGCCTATAAATAGGACATGTAGGAGCACTTGTAAGCTAAGCTTGAGAATTAGTTCAATGTATACTACAGCTGCAATATAGTGAGCCTCAATTGCTTCCTAAGTGAATATTCCTGTGAGATCTTATGAGAGCTTTGCTTGCTATTTGTGTGAGCTCCTGGGCTAACAAACACTTCTTTTCCCCTAACGTGTAGCACTGTTAGTGGATCACAAATAATAGGAGATCACATGTCATCTTGTCGATTTCATCTCTCTCCACATCTTACAACGCTGTAGGTTATTGTTACATATATCCCACTTAATGGATGTGATCCACAAATGGATTGACAGTTGCCATTTGTATACTTTTTTATCAATGTTTATATTTATTAATTCTAAAAATTGGAAACTTATTATATACCTTTACTCCTAAAAAGAGGTCCAAAATTGTTTGTCGTATAACAGCCCGTAAAATCCCTCTCACCACCACTAAAATTAAATACCACGTGTCATCTTATAAAACTCTTCTCCATACCATTAAAATTACCTACAATATTTTATTATATAAAACAGCTCGCTTCTGCATTACATTCTCCTCTTTTCCATTGATATGGTCTCCTTTTAAATTTCATTGGATTGGTATTTGTCACATATGAATGAATAAATATAGACATGAGTCAATGAAGAGATGAGCGATGCAATGTGCATTAGAGCGAGACACTGGGCAAAACATAAAATTATATTTGGTTATCTTTTTTTTTTCTATAGCAAAGTAATGCATTTGGTGGGTATAGTCATATGTATGTTTAACGAGAAAGTGGTGAACCCCGGTTATTTTAGTTCTAGCTCCGCCCCTGTTCACAACGTCTTCCGGATCCTGCGACTCTCCTCCCGAGAAGGTACACGCTAGTGATGCAATGTGTTAGAGGTTTATTCACTTGGTTTTCTAAGAGGTTGAGGGGAATAGATTGAGGTTAACTAGTCCATCATCTTGACTAGGAATTTTATAACACATTGCATCAAGTAAGATCATGACATAGTGGGGAAGGATTCGACTATGACCATGATGCAATAATAATTTGGGATAAAATGGCATACTGGGGCCAAGTAAGGTGCTAGGGAAAAAAAGTGGTGGCCTTGACCAACTTGAAGAGACCATAGTTACCTTAGGGCCCCGTTTGGGAACACATGATATTTTGGAATCTAGATAATTTTGTCAGATTCTCAATAGCTATAGTGTTTGGATGTTTAGATTATCTCAATAGCCATTATCTCACAATATCAAGGATGGATGGAATTTTACTGTGTTGCATTGGATAATGTGCCAAGATCCATTATCTAGATATCCATTATCTTACTCAATCCAAACACAGCCTAGGAATAGAAACTCATGACCTAGCCTAGACTGACCACCCTTTCCTCTTGGTGGTTTCATATATTCCTAGGTTTCAAATGAGACGGTTCATTTTTGCTTTTTAAGATAGATTGTAGTAGGAAGAAACATACTTCTTTTAAGACCGTTATCAAATCTCTTAAAAGCCAAAGTATAAGACGGTTTTTAGTACAAAACCGTCTAAAATTATCTTTTGTATAAGACATTTTATCTAATGCACCGTCTTATATTGTATTTTGCATAAGACACTTCTTCCAAATAACCGTCTTGAAAATGAACCATTATAAGTCACTCAATCTTATTTGAACTGTCTTGAATTTGCAATAGCAAAGGACATTATAGACCAACCATTTGGCATGATATTCTTCATTTTATCGTCATTTTCAGATACCATAGTAATTATTTGAAAACAAACCACAAAGAGACACACACATATATATATATATTTCTCATAGATGGGCATCATTTAGCATCATAGAAATAATATCATTTGTTATCCCATACATAAGGGTCATCTGAACCTTCTGTGCTTTTTTGCTGTGAACTTCAATGCTTCTTCTCTTTTCTGTCCTTAGTTTTTTATGCTTCCTCTTCTTGTTGTCATTGGAGGCACTAGTTGTCACATCTTTAGTGTTGGTACCCATTGTTGATGTAGGCAGTTTGTCACGTTTAGCTGAAAGGTCAAGTAGTGGATGCGATGTATGCACCGTTGCCTGCATAGAAGTCACAAAAAAGGAGATGCCATTAACCAAATTTTGATAGGATTAATAATGACAATAAGTTGATAAGTATTATGTTAGCCTGACTTCGGCCATTACACAAATGAATTCTTTGCCTCACCGATAGTGAATATGTCATCATCCTTAACTGGTACAGGGAGGGGGTACTCCATGAAGTTATCAAACACGAAATCAATCCGCACTCTTGTGTGCTTATCCTGCCGCTCAATCCTATGGACAGTATGAACATTCTTTTGAGTGAAAGCCTGCCCTCTAGCTACCACAACAGATTGTTGGCCTATATGCACCACAAGCTTGCATTTTGCCACCTCCTAGATTGTGAAGCATAGGAATAACCATAGGAAAATAGTTTAGTGTCAGAAATATATCATAACCGTTTTAATTTTTTTAGGCATTATTAATGGCGCTGTAGAAAGAAAATATTATTGCTACATTGTTAGTAAGTAGTCAAGATTTAGAATTATCAGGGCACAGTTCCAATAAACAGCAACTAAACATATATAGAAGTAGATAAAATATGTTCAGCATTCAAAATACAGTCTGTGCAATCCATTACAAGATAAAAAAGTTGTTTCAAGTATGTCAACTTAATTGTGGGCTTCCATAGAAACAAAAGGAAACTAGTCCAATTTAAGGAATCTTATAGCACAATTCTAGCAAACATGAAACTAAACATATGGAATTAGAGCTAGAGTGCTTTTCTACCACCAAATTAGAGCCATGATGGCTGCAAGACGACCAGGCCAAAGACAGTCCCTTTATCTATAAAAAGATGCCCTCTGTTTTTTTTAAATCACATCATGCTTATTTTTAGACAGTGTATAAGGCTCCGATGCTTCAATTAGTGCTCAGATAATAGATAGTGTGATGGCTCGACAAGTATGACCCCTCTACTCTAGCGATAGGTGGTGTTGCTGCATTGGCTTGAATTCTACTTTGATATTATATTCGGATGACGACAAAACCGGCCTGACTAATCATTAATCAAATATGCTAATAAACTGATTTATAATTTCTTGATGGGTATAATATGCAGTCATAATATGTAGTCGAGCCCGTCTCTAGATTGTCCTCTGAATCTAAGCTCGTCGAAGAGGAGCTACTCGGAGCTTCCCGAACCTGAGGACCCGGAGTTGTTAGTAGATGACTCAAGAGAGTTGTTAGATGATGACTCAGAACTCATTTGTTCCTACTGACAAGGGAAATGCTCGGTTAGTATAAACTTTGAATTAGAAAAAAAATGACTGACAACAACTAAAACTCATCTTGTATATATCACCAGTACCTTAATGCTCAATATATCACCACTGTAAGCAGCAAGAAATTTGGAAAAATAAATACCCACTAAGTTTCTAGATGATGAACAATGCTAATTTTAAATTCACCAATCACAGTGATATGTATCAGTGCCACAATCACAGCAAAAAAAATCACCACATTTGTGCAATTAGTACAAGAAAGAATATGTTGGTGTGCACAGGAAATCATTTATACAGTTGGAAGAGGCAATTATTAAAAAAAAATCAGGAAGTCTTTTTTTCTTATGCGGGCTTACTGTACCAACCAATTTGCCTTCAAATTTTGTCTGTAGGCTTTCAAGTAGATACCGTAGGCTATTATAAGTTCCCTAGCATCAAGAATACTGGTACCTTCACGATATTTAAATCAACAAAATGTATCCAACCGAGTGCAGTTATATAAGTATTTACCTTTTTGGGGCAAGAATGTTGACACGTGAAACAAAATTCACCAGCCTTTAATCTGCCAACCACTATAAAGCACAAAAAGGATATAAGCTCATATTACTCATTCAAACAAGAGTTTCTCACACCTTTATATTATAAATAAAATGACATTTAAACATTGTCTGCAAAAAAACTAAACTGACGAGAACGGAACAATATATCAGCATGTAAATTCTATTAGTTTACCTCCACAACACCAGTAACATTATGCTGTGGCCTTAGTGTTGCTTAACAAATGTTGACGACTGAGAAAGTATTTGTTTCAAAAGGCTATGCAATCCGTTTCTGCCATTCAAGAGTTCGACCCAAAGAAGCGTCAATATATTTTGAGAACAAGTTTATATGGGATCGGATAACCAAACAAGTAGGTTCAACTGAACACGAACCTAAACAACGCAAATCCATCTACTAATCCAAAGAAAAATGCTAGTTCCATGTCAAAAACTGAGAAAAAAAATTAGGGGACTGGTTGTTTAAACCATCTCACTTTATCCCGTCCAAACCCTTGGTTCTCACCTTTACTCCTGCATGAAGGAGTCAGGAAGGAGTGGCGGCTGCTAGGGTTATCAACCTGGAGGAGGACGATGCATGGGACAATGACGATGGCAGGGGTTAATCGACATGGGGAGGGAGGGCCAGATCGGAGGGGGTTTACTGACAGGGAGGCAGCGGCGGCAGACTCGCAGAGGGAGGTCACGGAGAGGGAGGGGTTACGGTGAGAGAGTTGCAACTGCAAGGGGTTATGTGAAGGAATTTGGTGGGGTACAATTCACAGTATCTTTTTATATATTTTTAACTCTATTTTTTCATGTGTACATAAACTAAAAACAGTACCTAATTTAATTTGGATCTAACATATCAATACTAAGAAATATAAAATAGTAATAATATTTATTACATTAAGTCTCCAATCATTCCATGTCCATTCTAACATAATTTGTCATCAATGCCACTAATAAAAATTAGGGCTCAACGATGCTCACAGCTTTGTATGTTGCATTCTATCAAACCTAATGGTTAATTGTTTTTTATCATCCGATGTGTTCTTACCTTTGCATGTTGCATTTGGACAGGTGAGAAAGTTTGCTAAATGCTGACTGGCGTAATGTGGTGTTTGTACTACTATTGGTACTTGCAAATTAACTATAGCAGTATTTATCTTTGCTAACATTGATTCTACGAGCGTAGCTGCTTAATTTGCATGTGGAAGAGAAACATACAAATGAGAGGTTTATGGATGGCCTAGTTAATAGGCTAGTAACCAATGCTAGCTATTAGATTGTGATTTTTTTTTTTTGAATGAGATTTCTATTTCAATTTGTAGATTGCCTGCCTGGTGAAGTTTCCTTGTTTGATGGGCTACACAAATGCAGGCCAGAGCTGGTCAATTAAGGGGAACTCGTTTACATTCAGTACAATGAAAAATTGGTGGGAATGGTTAATTTGATCTATGTTAGAACATGCTTAATGAGGTATTAGTTAATTTGCAGAACTGATTAATGGTCAAGTAGCAATGTACGTGGTCTTTTTTCTTTCACGGTCATCTCGTTAAGCAGCAGGCCTGCAGCAGGTTCTGCAGGCTGTGCTGTTAAGCCTGCTTCATCCCACGCCCAGCAGGCTGTGCGGGCTGTACGAAATTTCGTTGGTGGGCTCTGCGGGCTGCATGAAATTTTACTGATGGGTGGAGCGGCCACCTGCAGGATGCCTGCAGGCAGGCCCGCTTGCAACCTTATTTATACTCCAGCTACTGACAATACAATCATCTATTCCGCAATCCACTCTTTCCAACATGGTATCAGAGCCTATCATGAAACCCGAGATAGCAACTGACAAAGCCAGCAGACCTCAACAATCCTAATTACCATCGGTGGCGCGGGCTCTTCCTTCTGACCCTCAGCCGCTACGCTCTGGCAGACCACGTTCTCTCTCCGGTCGGTCGCTTCTCCGACCCTGCGTGGGCCAGTATGGACTACTTCGTTCTATCGTGGTTGCACGGCTACATCACTCCCGACCTTCTGGAGGTGGTCATGACCACCACTGCCACGGCCCGTGGTGTCTGGACCAGTCTCGAGGACCAGTTTCTCGGGAATCAGGAGACGCGGATTCGCGCAATTCGATGCCCTATCTCAGGGGACCTCTCCATCACCGACTATTGCCGCCGTCTTCGAAGCCTGGCAGACAACTTTGTGGATCTGGGTCAGCCGGTCAATGACCGCTCTTAGGTCCTCACCATGCTTCGCGGGCTAAATGAAAAGTTTTCCGTTTAGAAGCAAATTATCGAGAACAAGACGCCTCTTCTAGACTTCGGCCATGCTCGGTCCCAGCTGCTTCTCTATGAGCTCCAGCCCGACTCCGCTTCCATTGCTCCCTCCTCCGCTTTTGTGGCCACTGCTCCTTGCCCACCTTATGGTGGCTCCTCGGGCGGGAACAACCACAAGGGCAAGAACAAGGGGAAGAACAGAGGTAAGGGCGGTGGGGGGAGGCAGCACCACCAGCTTCAGTAGTGGGGCCAGTCGCCCTCCTGCTCCGTCCTACTACAACCCCTGGACTGGTACAATCCAGCTTTGGCCTTTTCAAGGCCTAGGTATCCTTGGGCCTGCTCGCCCTCCTGCACCGACTACTTCGACAAACGTCTCAGCGACCGCATCCCCACGCCCTCGCCGTTGATGCCGGCCATGCCGGGTTGGATCAGGGCTCTCTGCTGCCCTCTACCCCTGGTTCATGGAAACCGATGGTGGGGGGCAGCTGGGATCAGCAGTCATTGGCCGGCGCCTTCAACACCATGTCTCTCACTCCGCCCCCAGCACCGCAGAGTGGTACATGGATTCAGGGCCACCTCTCATATGACTTCAGATGCCGGTACTCTCCCCACCTCTCATCCACCCTCTCCCACCTGCCCGTCCAACATCATTGTTGACAATGGATCTCGCTTACAGTCACATCCACGGGTCACCTCACCTTTCCCACAACACAGGGACCCAATACTTTACGTAATGTCCTTGTCACCCCTCACCTCACTAAAAATCTCATTTCCATTCGTCAGTTTACTACCGACAACCACTGTTCTGTTGAGTTTGACCCTTTTGGTTTCACTGTGAAGGATCTTCGTACCAGGAGCGTGATCGTTCGGTGCAATAGCTCCAGGGACCTCTACTCCTTCACTCCAGCCTCCACCGGTCACGCCCTCACCGCCATCACTTCCATGAGAGAGCTTTGGCATCGTCGTCTTGGTCATCCTAATCATGACACTATCTCTAGACTAGCTAGCTCGATCTCCATCTCTTGTAATAAAGACAAACTCGACCATCTTTGTCATGCCTGTCAGTTAGGTCGTCATGTTCGTCTTCCATTTGTTTCCTCCACGAGTCGAGCTACACATAATTTCAATTTAATACATTGTGATCTATGGACATCTCCTATTGCTACTGTTTCGGGTTACAAGTATTATCTCGTGATTCTAGATGACTGTTCCCACTTCATATGGACTTTCCCTCTCCGCCTCAAGTCCGACACCTTCCTTCTCCCACTTCTTTGCCCATGTTCAGACTCAGTTTGGCACCACTGTCAAGTGTGTCCAATCTGATAATGGGCGTGAGTTTGACAACTCCACTTCTCGATCCTTCTTTCTCACCAACGGTGTTGTCTTCCATATGTCCTGTCCCTACACTTCTCCCCAAAACGGTAAGGCTGAACGCGCCATTCGTACCACCAACAATGTGATGCGTTCTCTTATGTTTCAGGCGAGCCTCCCTTAGGCTAGCTAGCTCGACCTCCATCTCTTGTAATAAAAACAAACTCGACCATCTTTGTCATGCTTGTCAGTTAGGTCGTCATGTTCGTCTTCCTTTTGTTTCTTCCACGAGTCGAGCTTCACATAATTTCGATTTAATACATTGTGATCCATGGACATCTTCCATTGCTAGTGTTTCGGGTTACAAGTATTATCTCGTGATTCTTGACGACTGCTCCCACTTCATGTGGACCTTCCCTCTCCGCCTCAAATCCTACACCTTCCCCACAATCTGCCACTTCTTTTCTTATGTTCGGACTCAGTTTGGCACAACCATCAAAGTGTGTGCAAACTGATAATGGTCACAAGTTTGATAACATCACGTCTAGCTCTTTCTTCCTTACTTTAGGTGTTATCTTTCGCATGTCGTGCCCCTACGCTTCTCCTCAGAACGGTAAGGCTGAACGCGCCATTCATACCACTAACGATGTGATTCCCTTATATTTTAGGCGAGCCTCCCACCCTCCTTCTGGGTCAAGGCCCTCCATGCAGCTACCTACCTTCTCAACATACGTCCCATCTCCACCCCCTCCCACTCCACTCCTCACTTTGCCCTTCGCGGCACTCACCCCGTCTACAACAATCTTCGCATGTTTTTTGGATCTTAAATCCAACCGTGTGATCATCTCTAGGCATGTCACCTTTGATGAGTCGCACTTCCCTTTTGTCTCCAGCACATCCACCTCCACACCATCCCCTCCTGATCTTGACTTTCTAACCGAAAGAGCCGGTCCTCCTATCCCTATCAGAGTTCGTGCCTCGTTGTCTTCTGCAGGAACCTCTGCTGCTCCACCGGCGGCCACGTCGGCTGCCCTTGCCCCACCGGTGGTCACGTCGACCACCCCCACCGTCACTGCTGCCCCTATCGGTTTCTCACCACAGGTTGCTGCTAGCAGTGCCACCCCACCGTCCTTGCTGGGTTTGGCGCCGGCACCCCTGCTGTGGGTGCTACCCGCGCTGATCTGCCGGTCCCTCTGTCGGCCCCGGCACCAGTTCCCGCTGCCCCCTGTTGGATCCCCTCCATAGGTTGCTGCTAGCGGGGCCCTAGCGCCAGCACCCCCTGCCAAGGGTGCTGCCAGCACTACCCTGCTGGTCCCTTTGTCGGCCACGCCACCAGTTTCCACTGCCCCTGTTTGACCCCCTCCACAGGTTGCTGCTAGCGGGACCCCTCTGCCTCCTGTGACCAATGCTCATCGCATGGTCACGCGTTGCAAGGCTGGCATTGTTGTCCCGCCTTGCGATCGACTGAACCTACACGTCGTGGCGCTGCCTCCCCCGCTGATGTCGTATCGCGCCGCTCTGGCCGATCCACACTGGCGCGAGGCCATGACCAGAGAGTTCGAGGCTCTTCGAGCCAATCATATGTGTTATCTTGTCCCACCGTCGGCCGGTGCCAACGTGGTCAGCAGCAAGGGGATCTTCAAGCACAAGCTGCATGCAGATGGCTCACTTGACAGATACAAAGCTCGTTGGGTCCTTCGTGGCATCACTCACTGACCGAGTATCGACTTTGATGAGACTTTCAGTCCTGTTGTCAAGCCTGCCACCATCCGGACAGTCCTCTCATTGGCTCTCTCTCGAGGGTGGTCCATTCGTCAGCTCGATGTCAACAATGCTTTCCTCTTTGGCGTCCTCACCGAGACCATCTACTGCGTCCAGCCGTCAGGATTTGTGCATCAATCCTGCCCAGATCATGTCTGTCTGTTCAACAAGTCTCTTTATTGTCTTAAGCAGGCACCGCGAGTTTGGTATAGCACGATTGCTTCACATCTCCAGTCCCTTGGTTTTGTTGAAGCTAAGGCAGACACTTCTCTCTTCATCCACAATCGGGGTGATGACACAGCCTACCTGCTGCTCTATGTGGATGATATTGTGCTGATTGCATCTTCAGATGATCTCCTCAGGTATATCATCACTGCTCTGGAACACGAGTTCTCTCTCAAGGATCTTGGTCCTCTGCACCACTTTCTTGGAGTTTTTGTGCACCGACAGTCTGGAGGTCTTCTCTCCCAGCGTCAGTACATCATCGACATCTTGGATCGTGCCGGTTTGAGTGACTGCAAACCGTGTGCTACCCCGGTTGACACTAGATCCAAGCTCTCCGCAAACGGATCTCCAGTGACTGAAGCCACTCTTTACCGCAATCTGGCTGGTGCTCTACAGTATCTGACCTTCACCCGTTCGGATATCACGTATGCGGTTCAGCAGGTCTGTCTGTTCATGCATGATCGACGGGAGCCTCACTTCGCTGCCTTGAAGCGCATCCTGCGATACCTATAGAACACTCTCGCCCTTGGCCTTCTTCTTCGACGTTGCACGCCTGTTGATCTTAGGGTATACACCGATGCTGACTGGGCGGATTGTCCTGACACCCGCAAGTCCACATCCGGTTATGGCGTATTCCTTGGCGACAACTTGGTCTCCTGGTCCTCCAAGCGGCAGCACACTGTCTCCCGCTCCAACGCCGAGGCTGAGTACCGTGCCGTTGCTAACGGTGTCGCTGAGGCCTGCTGGATTCGTCAGCTACTACAGGAGCTTCAAAGTCCTCTTCGCCAGGCTACTCTTGTCTACTGCGATAACGTCAGCGCGGTCTACCTCTCCACCAACCCAGTGCAGCATCAGCGGACCAAACATGTTGAGATCGACCTGCACTTTGTCCGTGAGCGCGTTGCTCTTGGTCAAGTGCGTGTTCTCCATGTCCCCATGACGTCCCAGTACGCCGACATCTTTACTAAGGGTCTTCCCACTACGGTCTTCACCGAATTTCGGTCCAGTCTGAATGTCTATGCGCTGACCGTTCCGACTGCGGGGGAGTGATGGTCCTTTTGTTTTGACCACGGGGAAGTGTGTGTGTTTACTTTGTATCAGTCTAAATTGCTTAGCGTCGTTCAGTCTGCAGAGGAGTGTTAGCGTATATTGGGCCCTTGGGGAGGCCCATTATCTGTACTATTTATACTTCACCTAATGGCAATACAATCATCTATTTCGCAATCCTCTCTTTCCAACAATGTGATACACAAAGAGTAATGGTTGTCACAGGTTGCCAACCGACCATGTGAGTAGGAGGATGTAGATCAGAGTGGGGACAGCAAAATGGGTGAGGATTCTGTTCAGAATAGGGTTTGGATTCGGGCTGAGCTTGAGCGAACTTGATCTGCAAAAGCCTGAGCTCGCTTAGGCTCAAGCTTGAATTAAGCCTACAGGATTTCAGTCGACTGCAAGGGAGTTAGTCTATGGTGATAGTGCAATTGTAAACTTTTTGCGATGAAATAGGTGGGGACTAAGTTCTAAATAAGGATCGATTATATCTTAGCTTGAGCGTACTTGACCTGCATGGGCTTCGCTTAGGCTCAAGCTTGAATTAAGCCCACGGGATTTCAGCCAACAGCTAAGGAGTTAGTTCGTGGTGATAGTGCAATTGTAAGGTCATGTTCTTTTGAGCTAATCTGAACGGCTGAACAGCTGAATGACTAAAATGACTGAATTTTAAGAGCTTGTCGAGGTAGTCTTAAGATTCAGATTCATTTTGTTTGACTTGTTTTTTAAAGCGTTAGGACCCACCTTCAAAACAGCGAAAAATAGACTCAAAAAACTTAAAACATTTGTCTTTCAAAACGTAGATAAATCGTTAAGCTGCTAAGTTGAAAAAAACAGGGTCTAAACTTTTGCCTTCCCATGACACATTTTATTAGTAATAAAATATTTTATCAATACTAAAATATGTTTTTTGTTTCGTTAAGGTGTTTCCCATGACACATTTTATTAGTAATAGTAATAAGTCGCGCTCTAAAAGTCGTACATAAATTTCACCCTCTCACACACGCTCTATATTTGTTGATTGTCTTTGTTTCTCCTTTCTCCCACTTCTATCCTCCCCCTCCCCTCGAGGCCTACGCCACAGCTGATCCGAGGAGTAACAAGAAGTAATTTATTTACTTTTTTAGGAAAAAACTTCATGTATTTTGCGAATATGCATGTGGAAGAGAATAAGGTTGAGCGTGGATCTCGACACACGAGCAAACTTATTAATACCGTTTCGATAACCATTCCGGTTTTACTATTGGGATGGAACATTTTGGTACCGGTCCATTCCAATATACCGTTCCGGACTTTTAATATAATAATTCAAATATTTTAAATAGAAATATATTTATCAAAATTTACCATGACATACATAAATCATTCAAACAATTTAGCACATATTTCATGGCGCTTCATTTCATAACTTGTTTGTATTAGGGTTCACAAAATGCAAATCACAAAGGGGATGGACCGGAGTGCATCAAGATGGGACGGGGAGTGGTCACTTGATTTTGGACCGGTACCGGATTGGCTCGGTACTGATACCGGCCGAAATGACCAATACCGGTCGGAACGACCGATACAAACCGGTATTTGGGTCGTTACGAAAAATGGCTCTATGTGTTCCGTTTTGAGTGGCAGAACGAGAAACACTGGCCGTTTCGGCCAAAACAGAACGGTATCGATAAGTCTGCACATGACCGGTGGTCGTTGACAGGGCTGGGAGTTCCTCTCCAGTGCGTAAAAGCTGCGTTCTTACTATTGCAGATTCTTCGGCCCTGTTTGTTTGAGCTGCAGCTTCTCTGAAAGCTGCTTCTGAGAAAAGCCAAAAAAAAAACTAGCATCTGGGAAAGCTCAGATCACAGTACAAATTGGGTTTTTAGTGGCTTTTGGCTTCTTTGAAGGGGGTTCCATAAAGCTGGCTGTTTATTTGAGCTTCTGGCTTCTGAGGTTAAAAGCTGGCTAGAAGCTCAAACAGCCTTCCTCTTCCTCGATGAAGCACGAGACTGCAAGTCCTTGGCTGCTATATATATGCAACTCTCACGGAAAGTCGCCAACGCTACACACGCGCGTCTGAATTAATGCAGTAGAAGTGTAGAACATAGACAGTTTGTAGCAGTGGCAGTGTGGTACACACACATAGCTAGTCGCTTGTGCTGCGCAGTGCGCACGGGGGCGCGCATGTAGGTCGAGATCGAGATAGTACACAATAGAAGGTCACGAGCTTGTGGGCGTGTATCGTTGTGTTGGTGACTTGTGTACGTGTGCATGTGTTGACATGTACAACCCGGAGCAGCAGCAGCAGCAGCAGCACCAGCTCATGGCGCCGAGGATGTCATTCTCCAGCGACTTCGCGCTGGAGCCGCCGCCGCCGCCGCCGGGCCGGGCGCCGGCCGGGGACGCCGACTTTGAGTTCTCGGTGGGCAGCCGCCCGATGATGGCCGCCGACCAGCTCTTCTCCAAGGGCCGGATGCTGCCGCTGCGGGAGGCGGCGGAGGCGGCCACGGGCGCCGCCGCCGCCGTGACGCTGCGCGACGAGCTGCGCGCACGAGACGCCGGCGGCCGCCACCGCCGCACGGCCAGGGCGCCGGCGCCCACCGCGCGGTGGAAGGAGCTGCTTGGGCTGAGGAAGGCGCACGGATGTGTTTTGAACCGGTTTTGAAAGTTCAGGGGGGAATAGTAGACCAAATCATAGTTTAGGGGGTTTTCTGGACCTTCGCGATAGTTCATGTACCTAAAGTGGACTTATTCCTTTAAAAAAAAGGAACGATTTTTGAAATAAGCTGCCTTCATTCAGAGACACGTATGCATTGTGGAATGCTTTCTTGTCATGAATTTCAGAGGTCAACACCAAATTTAAGGCCTCGTTCTCATTTGGATATGCGCAGTTTTTGGATCGAATCTACGGAATTTACTAGTTTCGTGCATGAAGCACAATCCGTGCTCCAAATTACTCGAAGTTTTGGGATGTAGGTGTCAATAAATCATTTTTAAACATTTCATATTATATTTAGGGATGGTTATAAATACAACATTTTTTCTGTTTTTAGCCTTATAGAAATGTTCTTCATGTTCGCTATGGGAATTATTTTCATTACCTATTCTCTTCTCATTAATTACCTTCCAGTATTTTAGTCATCTCTTCTATTTGACAACGATAGATATTTAGAAAGGACTAACATCATCGGATTGGAAGTAGTGCAAGTACTCCTACATTTTAGCGCAGTTTTGGTACTATAACTTTACTCTCTTTTTTTCTAACATATATAGACAATCTTACAGGATCTTGGAGACCATGGAGAAACAGCAAAATGAGGCAATAACCTTGAAGGAACAAGGACTTGAGGCCATATCAATTAATTTCCCTCTTTATCAGTTCATTTCTGGAGCAAGCTGTGAAGACTGATTTAGTGTGTCTCATCTTTTTTTGACGGTCCAAGTATATATTCGATGGGATGATGGATGAGAGGGAATCAAAAGTTAGTTCTTCTAGCTAATTAAATACTAGCTAGTTTTGCAACTGCTATTTTCCCCTCTATTATTTTGGTAGAATTATACTTGTCTACTAGTATCTCTCAACATGTACAAAGATGAAATCATGCATGTCTGGATTGGAATTTTTAAGAGGAATCTGTGCCGGTTAATTAATTCTAATCAATTTTGCACACTCCAATGACATCCTTTTTAGGCTGTTTGGTTGCTTTTTCAGTTGAACCAGGCTGTATGAGCTGAACCAGGCTGGTTGGAGCCAGGCTGAGATGATGCAAATGGTTGTTATTTGGTTAGGTGTATGAGATTGTATAGGCTATGTAGAGATGTTATTTGGTTGACTGCCCTAAAGAGAGAAAGGCAAGGAGAAATTCAAAAAAGGGATGAGACATATTAAAAAATAAATTCTAGAAAATCAAAATAACAAAAATTCAAAAGAAAGTCTCATAAATAAATAAATTAAAAAATGAAAATTTTAAACTTTTGAAATTTATATGGCAAGTGTGATCTAGTTTTGTTCAAAAAATATCAATAACCCATTTTTAAATCGGTTCGGTAATCGAAAACACTTACCAAAAGATATAGCGAAAAAAAGAATCAAATGTGTTGCGCATGTAGTTGTGTTGCTGCATCCACGGAGCCTGCACTACAAGTTATGGGGAAAAGCTCAATTTGGTTGTATTTATAGAGCCACGCTCAGAGGGGGTAATTGCATCTGGAGAGGCTAGTCTAGATGGGTGAGAAGATAACCAAACATCCTAGTTTTGTATATCTAAATGCAAAACTCCTTGGATACAGGCAACCAAACAACCTATTTATCGATCTTTCATCCGATATTTTCTATGCATAACTACAAATGAGGGCAAGCATAGATAACCTTTTTGTAAAATGGTACTTAATTGTGTATACCAATGGATAATTTCTGGACTGAGCCTTTTTCTCACCTGTACTCTTTCTTAGAGCACTTATGGCTAGTTAAATCATCAAATACTGCATGTACTATGCCAGGTTTCCGAAACAGCATATCAAGCAGATAGCTGACATACGTTGAGGCGAGTATTTTATAATTTGCATGGAAGTTCATGGATTTTTTACTTTACTACCTCCGGTTTTTTTGTTTGACGTCTTTGACTTTTTGATACACCTTTCACCATTCGTCTTATTCAAATTATATTTGTATATATCATTTATTTTGTTATGATTTGTTTTATCAATAGAGCTACTTTAAATATATCTTATTTTTACATCTTGGCACTAATTTTTTGAATAAGACGAATGGTCAAAGACGTGCTAAAAAATCAAAGGCGTCAAACAAAAAAAAACAGAGAGAGTATAATAATACAGCCGAGCGGCACCACAGATCTAGTCGAAAATATTTCACCAAGTGGTTTGTGTGAGGAGACGACGGACGACGTTGAATTTGTGGCGGGATTCTGAATGTTAAGAGTATGTCTTCGTTCATATTATTAGCCAATAAGATATCTCTTCAGGTTGTTTGAGGCGTGAATGAGGAAGGAGGAGAGTCTCGGCGTGGGATCTACTCCAGACGGCGGTGACGACGTGCGGTTGAGATCTCTTCGTCGAAGGATTATTCAAGGTGGAGAAGTCAAAGAAAATAAAAAGATTTGGTATGTATTTTGGTAGTCTCACATGCTAGTGGTCTCAATGATGACAATCACTACTAGAAATGTAACAATTATCGAACGTAAAGAGGCAAATCCTACGAACCTTCGGTAAAGAAAAAAGTGGCCGACGGTTTGTAGTTTTCCGATGGTTACGTTGAGAACGCTCGGTAATTATTACTTTCTCCAACGGGGCAGGCCATTTACCTAGAGTGCGTTAGTGGCTCTCGGCCATTTGACGAAATCACCGACAGAGGAAAATCTTTACCGTGTGTGGAAGTACAACCCTCGGTCATTGCAAACAGTTACCGACGGTTTTTAGAAAACCCTTGGCCATTCATGGGAATGGCCAACGGTAGAACTAAAACTCTCGGCCATCTAAAAGAATAGCCGATGGTTAAAAGAAAACCCTTGGTCATTCAAGGGAATGACCGATGGTTGAAATAAAACTCTCAGTCATTCATGGTGATGGCCGACAGTTAAAATAAAACCCTCGGCCATTTGAGAGAACCCTCGGGCATTCAAGGAATGACCGAAGGTTTAAAGCAAAACACTCGACCATTGTATACAAAATGATAGAAGTTAAAAAGGAATGCATGTACAATTTTCAACAACAAGTGTGTGAGGTGAGTTGGTTAAGTGGGAGAGTTTTATTCAATAGGTCATGGGTTCGAATCCTATGCAACACACATTTATAATTAACTTGATTTAATGGGAAAAAAATAATGTCAAAGTTCAAGTATGTATAGAGAGGTTCATCCTGATAGGAAAATATTTTTCCTATTTTATTCGTTAAATTTGGTCATATTTATTCTACCGCATTTCCCTAGTGTTTACCATTTCCGTCGGTGTGTTAAAGCTACTCACTCATACTTTTCTCGAGTGTTCTCTATTTCCGACGATAAGTGAAAGTCACTCACCCATGTATTTTTCGAGTGCTTCAAAAACTGTCGCTAAATTCATTCCCGAGGGTTTCGTCGGTAATTGCACGAATTACCCACCATGGGTGGCCGAGGGGAAGTTACCGACGGTATACGCTCGGCCATATACATGTCCTACGGTATTTTCTAATGGCCGACAGTATTTGCACACTCGATATTTTCCTATTTTATTCGTTAAATTTGGTCATATTTATTCTACCGCATTTCCCTAGTGTTTACCATTTCCGTCGGTGTGTTAAAGCTACTCACTCATACTTTTCTCGAGTGTTCTCTATTTCCGACGATAAGTGAAAGTCACTCACCCATGTATTTTCCGAGTGCTTCAAAAACTGTCGCTAAATTCATTCCCGAGGGTTTCGTCGGTAATTGCACGAATTACCCACCATGGGTGGCCGAGGGGAAGTTCCCGACGGTATACGCTCGGCCATATACATGTCCTACGGTATTTTCTAATGGCCGACAGTATTTGCACACTCGGTAAAAGTTAGAATTCTAGTAGTGAATGCCTGTGTCCGATAGCATCCTTAGATTCATCTTTCTCGATTGAGGCCATGGTGGGTATACAAGCTTTCAAATCTATTATTGATATTGGTCTTCAATTTCGTCTCCCTGTGAAGATCGATGTGGCTAGAGGAGATGAAGTTAGCATCGATGCGGATGGCAACAATCTTTGGATTCGATTATGGTGGCAACCGGAGTGAAGCTAGATATATAGATAATTTCTTAATTAGGTCATACAAACTTTTTGTTGTTTATATGTCCATTGGCCACATATCTTGCTGTAAAAGGATTTCAATACTAATGAATCATCATATTTTTTTTTCTCAAAAAATTTGAACTGAACACTTGGACTTAGGTCTTGTTCTTTTCAGCGTTGTGTACGTGGCGTATTACTATAACAAATTTTGTTATTTTTATATATCCTATATGTTGTGATAATTTATAACGATTTTTTTTATGGATTTTAGTAGTCATTCCAAAGATTCTAAAACTATTTTAAAATTATTTTTTAAATCTTTTTTAGGGCTCTCAAATTTGCTATAGTAATACTTCAACACAACGATAAGCTGAAAATTACAAGACCTTAAGTTGTTTTCTTAAATATTGTTTTCCCTTCACTCTTCTCAAAGATCTTGAAGTGACTCATCAATACCTAGATGTAGCTGGACCATGCAATCGGTTAGGGCATTCCCAACCCTACCTCTGACTTCCCCTGTCTCATTACTATTCATCCACTTTTCAATCCCTCACTATATTTTCCTCTCTTATATTTTATTTACTCTCTCTGCTACAATGATAGTTAGGGGAGAAAAAGAGATAGGGCTGAGAATGCCCTTATAGCCATTCCGAACAAGTCTACCAAAGGTTGTCCGATATCTAAAGCAGGTGCTCTATATTTGGCTAGCTATATATCCTAAATACTATCTTTTCTAAAAGATTTCTACTTTACATTTTTTGCACATCCAGCAGCATCTCCAAAAATGGATCTCTATATTATCCCTTCTATATTTTATTCGCAAACTGAAACTAACTCCCAACTATCGTATGGTCCTGTAATACACGTATTTATAAAGCATTTTGTACGTCACCGCAAAACTACTTGATTGCCTTGTGTTAAAATAAATAATAACGTAATAAGATATTTTGGAGCATAGAATATTTGTTTTTGACATAATTCGACAAACGGAAAAGAGCAAACATAATTTAAAATACACATGAGCTAGGCTCGGCTCGCGTGGGGACTGCTGGTCCCTACACAAGTGGCCCGACCGTTTACGGTAGCCACCCAGCCCCTCTAGGCACCTATGTTGGCTAGGGCGGCTATGCTGGACAAACAACACCACCACCGGGCACCTACGGGACCCAGCCAACCTTCGTCCCCACGCCCAACTATCCAAACGTCAAGCGTCCCTGATCCCATGATCCAGCGGTAAGTCACTTGTGCCAAATCAATACATTGTCGCATAGTGTATATATGTCAAATGCCTAATTGAAAAATCTCGCAGGGTTCGGGTTCTGCCATGTTTACGCCTCTGTCCTTCGTGCCACATCCTCAGGATGACGCGCAGTAGGGCGAGGACGCCTCTGGGAACATGGCTGTCAACCTCGCGGAGCAGCTCTTTGGGACCCCACCACGGCAGCCGTGATGTCTGTGGTATTGTGATTGTGATGTTGATATTGTGATTGTGATGTTTGCGATATTGAGATATTGTGATTGTGATTATGATGTTGATATGGTCGGACATATGGTATTAATTTGTGTTATATTGAAATTGCCGAATCGGAGATATATGTGTATCTGTGAAATTGTGGAAAATTTGAATGTGCGGGATTTTTGGGTGTGCAGGTTGCAGTAGCTGCAAAATTATTGTGATTTTTTACAATTTATAAATTTTTTTTTGCTGGTCTACAATCATTCTCAACGGCTAGGCCTTGGCCGTCGAGAAAGGTATCCATGGCCCACCTGCCATCGCAGGGCATGGCCGGAACCAGCTGCGTCCGAATAATTATTTTCGATGGCCGTGAAGCCATCGTGAAAACCTATTGGGCTGGGCCGTGGGCGGCCTGCAAATCATCAATCTCGACGGCCGGAAGCCGTCGAGAAAAGCGCCCTCCAGCACGTTGCGCCTGGCCTGCATGCTTTTCTCGACGGCTGTCCCAAAGCCATCGAGACAGATAATCTCGACGGTCAAGCTGTCGATAAAGACCTTCTCTCTCGACCAAGCAATCTCGACGGCCGGCCGTTGAGATTTATCTTTCTCGACGGTTACCGTATCTGTCTCGACGGCTTTGGCCATCGAGAATTTGCGCGATCCGCGTGGTGAACTAACTCCCAACCATCATATGGTCCTGTAATACACGTATTTATAAAGCATTTTGTACGTCACCGCAAAACTACTTGATTGCCTTGTGTTAAAATAAATAATAACGTAATAAGATATTTTGGAGCATAGAATATTTGTTTTTAACATAATTGGACAAACGGAAAAGAGCAAAAATAATTTAAAATACACGTGAGCTCGGTCAAAAACGAGCCAAGCTAGGCTCGGCTCGCCATTTTAATGTTGAGCCCCAAAAGTGGGGCTCGGCTTGAGCCCAGTAACACCTCCAAGCCGAGTCGAGCCCGAGCCGAGTCACGAGCCAAAGGTGTTTTCACGTTCAAAAGATGCCAACGAGCCAAGCCTGGTGCGACTCACTATTTTACCGAGCCCTAAATTAAAGTGGGCTCGGCTCGAGCTCGGTAGCACCTCCAAGCCGAGCCGCGAGCTATTTTTCTAGCCCTAACCTCAAGTAGATAACGAAGATGCAGTTCATTTAGTACTTCGTTCTCGATGGTTTGAGGGCCATGGACGTGGTATACACAGCTATGTTTGGACTGGCCGCTAACGAGAAGAAAGAAGATTCAGGCTCAGGTCGGCGCGGAGGTTGTCCTTGGAAGGAGGTTTATTGACCACAATAGATTGGAGGGTCATCAGCAGCTCTACAACGACTACTTCTCAGAGTCTCCCGTGTATCCACGTACATATTCAAAAGTTGGCTTTATGTTGCAATTATCTATGTTGACCACTCTTTGGCTCTGCGGGTTTTGTATGAGGAGAGGGTTGTTCCTACGCATTGTCATGGCGGTGGAAGAAAATCATGAGTATTTCACGCAGAAGAGGAACAATGGTGGAACTCTTGGTGTGTTCTTGCTGCAGAAGGTCACAGCGGCACTCCGTATGATAGCATATGGGGTTTTCTCTGATGTGATCGACGAGTATGTTTGCATTACCGGTTTAATCATCCTGAACAGTACAAAGAATTTTGCAAAGACTGCCAATCGAAATATTCATCCTAGAATACCTGTGAGCGCCCAACGAGGAGGACACCGGTCGTCTCCTAGCCATGGGAGAGGCACATGGGTTCCTAGCTAGGACTCTGGATGTCCTCTCGTTCGGCGCTCGCAGACAATCACTTGCCCAAAAGGTCTTTTTTTTAGTATAGTAGAAAACAATATGAGAGGGTATTATACATCATGAAGGCATCGATTAAAATGAATCTTTCACAGACAATTCAAACATAATAATACGTAGAGATGAAGCACATTCCATTGATGAAAATTGAATAGTTTGTCAAGAGGCTTACATTGCAAATCTCGCATAAAGCAGGAACAATAGTTCAATGACTACTTTAACATTGTGTCTTTGTTTACTCTACTTTAACAATAACAACAACAAGAAGAAGAACCATAGATAGATAGATAGAATTGGAGTCTTGAGGGTAAAATACAAGAGAGAAAAATATAGGGACCAGAGAAATAGGGCTAAGGTTGAGATAGACACGTAGCAAATTAGAGCTGTGAATAGTAAATGAATAGCGAAACACGGTAAAGAAACAAGATCAACATTGTACAATAGCCTAAAGGTACACCACGCCTTTCGAATATTCTTAGCCGAGAACTTGAGATGAGGGTTGATTGATCATGCGGGGTAAGGTTGTTAATTTTAGGAGCACATATACCGATATACGCGTAGAAGCATGTCCTCATCTGTCGTGCGTGCGGGCGTGAGCGTGCACACGCATATATATGGAGTGATTCTTACGGACAGAACAAGTGCATCGGTGCATGCAGCGCCTTGCTACCTATTAGTAGCAACGACAACGTGCAAGTCAAATCCGCGGTAATCTGCAAATATTCGGCGGGAAAGGAAGCTGGCCGATATGGATGGTCTCAAACGGGTCGGGCCAGATGGGTCGGCACGAGACACGACATTTTGGTTCGGCCCGAAGCACGGTTCGGCATGACACATGTTAGGCTCGGATCGGCCCGTGCCGGTCAGGTGTGCCGTGCCTGGCCACTAGGCTAGCCCGGCATGATTAATTTTTTTGATTGTTTGTTCATTAACATGTATATTACAATGTAACATGACACAACTATTATGAGAGAAATCAAGTCCTAATGGCTAGTATGTGTGATAATAAAGCTTTAGAAGTCAAGGGGTCTCAGGTTCAAACCCTAACACCAACATTTTTGCGCCTAGGTAGGGGAGGGAGAGGCGTGGAGTTGCAGTGGCTCGGCCATGGCGCCTAGCTAGGCAGGGGAGGGAGAGGCGTGGAGTTTACTGGAGTTTGCAGTGGCTCGGCCATGGCGCCTAGGCAGGGGCTGGAGTTGCAGTGGCTCAGCCATAGCGCCTAGGCAGGGGAGGGAGAGGCGTGTAGTTTACTGGAGTTGTAGTGGCCCGGCCATGGTGCCTAGGCAGGGGCTGGAGTTGAAGTGGCTCAGCCATGGCCCCAAAAGTGCTAACTATTCAGGTGGTGCCCGGTGTCCCTGACCTGATCCGCGTCTCCCACTCATCCCTTTTCTTCACGTCCTCTATTTTTTTGACACAGGGAACACTTAATTTTTTTTTTTACGCTTGTATTAGTATGGTTTGGGTAAACGAAAACATTTACCAGCTAGTCCACTATGCCTGAGATATTTTGAGTGGACCTTAAGCCCTCAAGGACCAGCCCACCTCGAAATAGTAGAAGTGGAAGGGGTGTGCAAACCCTACCACAAGCTTCTCCTGCTCCGGTAGCCGACGATGGAGGTGAGTAGGCGAGCGAAGAGTGCATGCGTGAGCGGCGATAGCTTAATTAAGGCGGGCACACTGCAGCAGAGGAGATCACGATGGTGAGACAATGGTGGGTGAAGACAAGCAGTCAAAACGCTATAGAGTACGTCTATCATTAGGTGACAGGGAGTGTTGCAAAAGCGAGCTAGTGACAAACTAATGATGATGCATACGGCTAAGGAAAACAGGATCTTGGTGAGGATTGGGCGGTCTCCGTCATATTTTATTTCTCCTCTTCGCATACTTTTTTTATTTTATGATTGTATTGGTCTAATAATATAACAATTTCCCAACACTTGCCAAGCAAGCGCCTCTCTTGCAACTACTGTATAGTTTTTCAATCTTCACTGTTCAGTCATCAGGGTGGATCTTCAGATTCTGAAAACCTTTTGTGAAAACGGCACTTTGGGAAAATAATAAATTATTCTAATTTTTAATTCCTAATAAAATATTAACCATGGTTTTCTTCATACATAATGGCCATTTTATGAAATTCAAAATTTTCAAAACAATAATAAAAATTATTGTGAGTGTTCTTTGGGGCGGTTCGCGGCGCCTATAAAAGAAGGATTCCCGGACATTGCAGGGGAGGCCAACTGAACACCGGGAATCGCTGATCCGATTCCACCTGGTCCAAGCACAAGCAACATTGGCATCCGAAGCTTCCTCCACGAGTAGCCTTAGCCTTTAGCTGTCACCACTGTAAGCTCGGGATCGGCGCCTCCAGGTCCGATCCCAGCACCTCTGTACTGTTTTCCACCATATAGTCAACAAGACTGGAGTAGAGCTATTACCCGGCAGTGGGGGCTCGAACCAGGGTAAATCACTCGTGTCTCCACGATTTGCATCGTTCCTCTCTGCCTTCCCACCGTACGAAGGATCTGTACCCGGATCACCTAGTCGCACCAGGCCCTTGTCCGGGAAGACTGTGCGGCCCTAGCCTTCCGCAGGCTTGGCCGCCACCCGGGCTGCTGAGAGGGGTTGTTGTTGGGCCTCACACCAACTACAAATTCGTCTGCCGGTCCGTGGACCCGCTGCTCTTCAGGAGCGCGATTCCCAGACACCGACAAAAGCCATATCGAGAAAGAGTTTCTAGAAGGAAGCCCCAGTGCACTGAATCAAAGGCTTTCGCGAAGTCTAGCTTAAGGAAAATGGATGGGATCTTTTGCCGATGATGCTTCCGGGCGAGGTTTTGGGTCGAGAGAAAATTCTCCTGAATGCTCCGCCTCTTGATGAAGGCACTCTGATGAGGGGAGATGAGCCCATCCAAGTAAGGAGCTAACCGGTTGGCAAGGACTTTGGCACAAAGCTTCCCAAAGCTGTGAGTAAGACTGATAGGCCTGTAGTCTGCCACAGCGTCGCAACCTTCCTTTTTCTGGCTGAGAACTATGTTCGTCGTGTTGAGCAGCTTGAAATTTGCCTGTCATCCAAGAAAGAAGGATTGGAAAGCGGAGAGAATATTTCCCTTGATGATATGCCAGTAGGATCTGTAGAAGATGTCAGTGAACCTGTCAGACCCGGGAGCCTTCTCCTATGTCAAGGAGAACACTGCAGCTTTGATTTCCTCTTCAATGAAGGGCTCTTCCACGCCAGAAAGATCTTGGGGTGTGACGCTAAGTCTGCTCCAATCCAGAGTAACCTCCCGCTGAAAGGAGGTGCCAAGGAGAGTGGAGAAGGCACGAAGGCATTCATCCTCCTTGTCTTCTTGGGATGTGGCAACCCCCTTGATGGTGCAGGTGGTGTATGAAGTTTTTGCGGCTCCTCCCATTCGCGCGAAGATGGAAGAACCTGGTGTTAGAGTCCCCCAGCCTATGCATCCTTGATCTTTGTCAGGCACATGCTTTGATTAGGGTGGTGAGGCCTAGGGTCCTGGCTTTGATTGCTTGGCGTAGGGCCACCTCAGAAGGGCTAAGGGTTCGAACATCCTGTATGCGATCGAGATAATTGCTGCGATTTTTGTGACTATTGTGGACCTCGCCGGAGTTGAGCTCGGTGGTGGTGTTCGGGTTAGGTTTTAGGGTTTCGGGTGGGGGGTTTGGGGTGCGGAATCATCACCTACATTTCATCGGGGAGGTGTTGGAACGGCAGTGGGGATGGGATGGGTGAGGGGCGGCGGAGGCGCCGGAGCCGGGGGAGGGGGCGAAGACGGCTGGCCTATGGCGGTGGGGGGGCTGCACCGACACCCCTCGGGTTAGGTTGGGCGGCGCCGGCGTGGCGGAGGGAGGCTGGGGAGGCGGAGCATCCTGCGGCGACGGCGAGCGGAGGAAGGAGGCGAGGAGGGAGGCGGAGGCGCGCAGAGCACGGACGGCGATGGATCTGGCGGTTGGGAGGAGGCGCGGGCGCGGATCCGACGGCGCCCCGGCCGCCGGAGATGGGGAAGAAGGGCGGTGGGGCAAGGGCACGGGCACGGGGGAGGCGGCGGCGCGGGGACAACGAGGCGTGCGGGGGAGACGAGCTCACGAGCGAGCTGGGTGAGGTGGGGTATCCCGTTGGGTAACGGGATCCCGTTACCTATATGCTCTCTTACGTTTAATAGTGTCTCAAGGTGAAGCTGCAAGGCGTCGGTGTCCTCTCTTCAACCCCAAGTTCAATCTTTATATCGTACTAGTATGGAGTAGCATTTTGTATTTTGTTTTGAGGGTTTTGGGAGCAAGTTCCTCTCGATTTCGGTGCTCCAGATGAGATGTTCAGAACAAGCAAATGACTGGGTTGTTGGTGCTCTTGTTGAATGATTAATTTGCATCCATGCTAATCAATGTTGTGGTTTGCATGATTGATTAGCATCTTAGGTTAGGTGTTGGGACTTGGGACTATTGTTTGAATGAATGCAACATTCATATATATAGTTCTGATTTCCCGCTGCCTGAAATCTTGCCATTTTAGCTTGTAGTACGTGTTTTTAGCCCTATGGTTTGATGGATACTCCGTATTATGTTGGACAGATTGTACTTACAGCAGCAGAGCATCATAACGCTATCCTTCCTTGACAGTTTCCCAAACCACTCGTGATGTCTTAAAGTACGTTGGCATGACTAAAGAAGAGGTTTCAAACATTAAGCATTTAAAAGGGCTTTCTGTCAAACACGACAAGGTTTGTAGTTGTCCATGTCTCGAATGTACTGGGTGAGTGGATACTTTTCCCTAAAGGAGATTTACTTAAGAAGGTCATGTAAAATTTAAACCCCTACATTCTTGCATATTAATCCTTAGAAAGAATATTTGAGACATCTTTCTCAAATCACAATGGAGAGATTTTAGAGCTAACAAGAACTATGATGTTCTTGTTGTCTTGAGTCGTAGCCTGAGAAAGAAAAAGAAAAGGAAATTAAAAAATAGGTGGGCAAGACTAGCGTTTAAGAAATATTGAGAAAAACATAGCATATGTAATGATGGAATGTCAAATAGTTGCATTCCATGTGGTTCATTTCACTGGTACTTAAACCACTCTAGGTGGGCATGGTAACCCCTGCATCTGACATTTAGGCCCTATTCTTTTCAGCTTAACAGTTTAATGGCTTATCTTTATGGTAAAAAGCATACATTTTATTTTTTTGAGTCGGTTTTTTCCGCTGTCTTGAAGGTATGTCCTAACTCTATAAAAAGCAAGTTAAACGAGATGGATCAGAATCTCGAGTCTATTTATGGAAGCTCTCAAAATTCAGTCATTTCAGTCGTTCAGTTGCTCGACCGTTTAGAACAGGCCCTTATTTCTTAATTTTTTTTAATGATGAATTACAATGTATATATGCTATGTTTTTGGCAAATGCTCCATGATTGGATCCTGTCATCGTAATTACATATCATGTTATTTTAGTCATTGAAGGACATTTTTTGAGAATCACTTCATTATTTCCAAGTTTAATGCTTCCTATTGAGTATATAGTAACGTAGTCAAGCAAAGTTGGTGTGATGGTGCTAAAATCCTAGTAGATTCTTGACAAAGTGTACCTCATATGCCAATTGATGTTCAACAGCTTGATGCAGATTTCCTTGTTGCATCCTCACATAAGGGTTTTTGTCATCAACTATCTGTTATGAAACATGATGGCTTCACTACATGTTTCTCCCTTAGAATTTTAGTGGAAAGTTTGTAATTATCACATTAACATGCATTAGGTATTTCTGATCTATCTCTAAGTTTACCTTATTTAGCCATGTTACCTAGCTTCAACCACAACCAGACAGCATATAGATTTTTTTACATCATATGGCAATAAGGAATTTCTTACTTTCAACCTTCAAGAATAAATACGATATCAGTTTTACACTTGTTATTTGCCCCTGTAATATATGATCCATCTAGTTAATTTAATCAAAACAACACTTCATAATATCATGTGTAAATGATTTCCATTTTCCTTACTCCCATTATATAGATTTTCACTGGCACAAATAATTTGGTACTGATACAAATTTTGCTTAGCACACAATATAACTTTTTTTGAGACAGTAATATAACTTATTTGGGAGCAAGAAAATGCACGTATCTGAAAAATGATATGTCAGGATCCACATTATTAGCAATCATCATCATTCTCTGCATTATCAGACAACGCATCCCATGCGGTTACCAAGAGTACAGAAAGAAATTGAAGGAGAAATTGATATGTTGGAACCCACGCCGAGCCTTAAACAATTTTGCCCCTTGAATGACCCATTTACTGTCGTTCTTCCTGTCATTGAAGATTATGGAGAAATCCTCAACGGTGTCATCCTCTATCACCACCCTACTCTTCCTCGAATAGCAAATGCACCCATGCATTCCATTTGTTTTTCAACAGTAGCACCACTACCACAAAGTTTACTATCATCGTAGAAATACCATATATTCTTATGCAAGAAATCTATGAAGTATAGGTCTTTAAACTAAAAAGTAGCAGAATGTCTTGGCTCGTCAACAAAACCTCTGCGCCTCTAAATATCATCTTGAAAAAGCCATTAAAACATGAGAGGTAAAAGGTAACCGGAAAGGATTACCCTTCTTTACAACTTAAAACACACTCGTTTTCTACGGTTTCATCCAATCAAGATGCGATTGAGCCATCTCCTCCCCATTAACCATGGCAGTAAGCTGCCATACATAAGTAGGCACCTATCATACTATATGTTCCCATACATAAAACCCAATAAGTAAAGATCTTTTAAACTGAAAGACTTTTTACTCGTCAACCCATGAGATAGGAAGTATTGTGCGTAGGTGATTTGCCCATTGTGAAAAACGAGTGGCAAGACACAGACACCGATGTTAAAGAGTGTTATCTTGTTTATTTATATGGAGCCTAGGGTAATTGTTAAGGGTTTCGACAATGAAGTACAATCGTTTTAAAACTGAATAGAAATGGAATATTTTGTGACTTATAAAGAAAACCATCTGGCCCTAAAAATTAACTTGAAAAGTTCATCAACATGCGAGTTAAATGCGAACCGGTAAGGAGCGACATCCTCTAACAAAGTCTTTCCTAATATTATTTAGGAACTAGAGTTAAACTAAATTATATAATTATAAATCTAAGTTTATAATGTAATTTCTAATTACTTAATGTATCAATGCTTATCGATTTTATATTGAAAATATAGATAATTTTAGGTGGCTAAGGCATCGATTAATTTATATGTTTTGTAGCCTAATCGAAAGAGTCGCTATTGTAAATAACTACTACATTAGAATAACAATACTAAATACGATTTATACACTTTGTCCTACTCGAGTCTATTTCTATTTGGTCACTCATGTCATTCTGACACTTATAAAATGTAGGGGTGGAGAGAGAGCACCTAGACCATATCAATTTATAATACTTTACCACTTTTAGCTTATTGACACATGGCAATATCCATTTTATTTCTATACAAATATCTCTAAAAATATCTACATTCTATGTAGTTCTAAATATTATAATAAATAAATAAATAAATAAAATTTTCTATAAAATTATCAAATAGACTTTCTAAAAACTTACTAAAAATATCTCACTTTTATATGAATTACACAACCTATTATGGGGTAACCAGGCTGTGTTGGACATAACGCAATGGAGGTCTGTAGGGCTAAGGTCATCTCTAGCTTGTGGAGCATTAGCGCGATGCATTACTGTTCATGCCGATGCTCTGGCCGCTAGAGGCGCATTGGCAGGTGCAACCGTATAAATAGTGCTACTAAAGTAGAGATATGGTGATGAATAGTGATAGTCTGTTGCATAGTGTTGCTCGATAAATAGTGATGCTCCAGCTGCTAGAGACGGTCTAAAGACATGGATGCCTTCATTCCACCATCATCTGTCTAGGCGTTGGTTTCACATACAACATGCATGCCTCCCGCTTTATTATGTTGTCAATTAGGCGAGTTCATTTTGTTGGTCGCTAGTTATTTGTGCTTGGTGAATGTTAATAAAAGTTTCTTTAGGAAAAAACAGTAGGGTAAAATTCCTATGGTGCAAAGAATGGATTTATTTATATACAATATTTATAGAGTTCTTACAAGTATCTCTCTACCCATTGTGAGAAGTAAATATGATCCTGCTCTTTCATTCTGGACATATGCAGAATGATATTATTCCTAACATTAATCTTCCAAGTAAATAAAGAAGGTTGTATAGCTCTAAAATGGAGATTATTTCTAATCTTCTATATCTCCCAACAAGAGATAACAATGATGAGGAACAAAAAAATCTTGATTGGAGGCTACCAATTTATTAAGTAACTGGTTCATAATTTCTGTGTTGTTCCATCTGATTTCTATGACTTCCTAGCAGATTTTACTTAAAGGACAATGGAAGAATAAGTGTGATTCATGTCCTCCAACCATCCAGTATTGCAGAGTGTACAATTAGTACCATTATTGACCAAAAAAGTTCTTTCAATGAAGAAGATCCCTTGTATTTAATCTCTCTATAAGCAATAGCTAGAAATAAAACTTTTATTTTTAGTTGACAATGTATTTTCCAAAGTTGCTGCAGCAAAGGAATGTCTTGAAGAGAATTAGACAATGAGAGTAGAATTTCTGTTGGCAGAAAGATGCATTTCTCATAAAAAGCCAAGTGTCATTGTTTGTGGCCGATATTATGATGTCATCTAGGATTTGATCATTTAAGAAAGTCCATTCCTGAAATTTGCTGTCATCTTACTGTAGCGACTGGAAAAATTTGCTCAGTGACACTTGCTTCTTTTTTGTTGTAGAAAGCAAATTATTTAGGGAATCTGATAACTGTTTGTCTGACCATAAATCATCCCAAAAAGCAATAGAAGTTCCATCTCCAATATTAACTTTAGCAACACCTATGAAAGTATCAGGTAATTGACGAATACTTCTCCACTAGAAGGATCCCCAGAAGGATCCACAATGTTTCCTGAATTGGGGCAATTTGTGTTGACAATAGCATATCCATGTGTGTTTAACCCTAGGAATATCAGCTTTATTAAAGAAGTTAAACATGTGTTTCAACAATAAAACTGAATTCTACAGATATACATTCTTGACACCCAGTCCACCTTTGTTTTTTTTAGTAAACATACCACTTCCCATGAAGCAAGGCATTTGCCAGCATAGCCATGATCTATTGACCACTTCCATAGGCAACATTTCCTGGCCTTATCAATGTCTTTCATAATGGTGATATGCAATCTTAAAGAACACATATAATATGCTGGCAATTGAGAAAGGAAAGCATTGACCATTGTTACCCTACTTCCAAATGAGAGTATAGATGAATATGAAGAAAGCCAGATTGCTTTGTTAGCAACTGACCATTCTCATCAAAAGTTTCGAGGGGAATAATACTTGATTTTTTATGATTCTCTCCAAAAGAATGAAGTAATACTTCAAAAAAGTTTAGCTATTTCTAAGAGGCTTCCATGTTGATCGAACTACTTTAAATAGCATGTTAACTGGATTCAGTTACTACCTTTTAGATAATGGCATTAGTGAGTAAATAGTCTAGTACACTATACACGAGAGAATTCCCTAAAAAGAGCTTATACAACACACATAGTGGAATTCTGATTGGCAAAAGGCTTACACTCCAGTACCCGTAGTCTCTCTTGAGATTTGATCTTTTTTGTTACACCCTTTTTGTTATGGCAGTAGTGCTGGGGTGGGTACTGTATCACTGTGAACAATACCACGATTAGATTAGATTGGATAAGATTAGTTTGTTTGTTAGGGAAGAGATAAGATAGATTCAGCTAGGATATTTACTTAGGAGTCAAGTCAGTCGTCTCTATAAAAGAGACCCTTGTATCAGTTTAGATTAAGCGGAGAAATAGATCAAAGAAAGCAGTCAGAGCCTCCAAGGGAGGGCGACTAGCTGATCTATCTGTTGTCCCTAGATTTACCATATCATTTGGTATCAAGAGCCTTCGATCCTCCGACCACAAATCCCACCCATTCTCAACCCCCAACACCCCACCAGGTCAGATCAGATTAGTTCTTCCACCCCACCCCACCACTGTTGATCTGCTAATCTGGAGCCATCAGCATCCACCACAAATCCCACCCAATTCCCACCCCTAATCCAAGCCAGATCAAGATCCTATCTGCTCCCCATAGCCACCACCAATGGCTCACTGCAGACGTCACCAATGGCTCACTGCAGACGTTATGATCTCACAGAGTGGCGAGCCGGCAGCTCCCACTTTTTGATGGCAAGGAAGACCCAAAGTCATGGTTGAGTCACTTGGAGAAATTTTTCCAGGATAATCAGACAGAGGAAGAGAATAAAGAGTGGATCGCCGTTTACCATCTGGCTGGGTATGCCAACGAGTGGTATAACATGATGCTAGAGTCCTGGGGTTTACAAGGGTGGCCAAGATTCGTGCAGGCAACGTGAATTTGGATCTACCCTGATGCATCTGCAAGGGAGATGAGGGATGCTTTAATTCAGTTGTTGTCACCAGCAGCCCCACAGACCCGTACATCAGCAGCACCGTCTATGGTTTCCTTGGCTACCTCACCAATGATGGGGGCCACATCATCTTCAGTAGCATCGCCTGTACCACCATGGCTTCCTCACCATCTGCCAACACAGCGTCGGTTGCGTCTGCATCTGCGCCTATTGTGGTTACAGTTGCATTGCTGGTGCTATCTGAACTTGATGCGACCAGCATCTCCGCCGCCAATCCAGCCAGTCATGACGATGCCATCTGCAACCCCATCGTCACCTGTGGCAACAGTAGCACCTCCAGCATCGCCTACACCAGCAGTCTTATTGCAGCCATCGGCGCACCAACACAGCAGCACCTCCAGCATCGCCTACACCAGCAGTCTTATTGCAGCCATCGGCGCACCAGCATTGACCAGGTGGCACGTGCTACTCCACTAATTGCATTGGCACCATCAACGACTATGGAGACAACGCGCACCAGCACTGACCAGGTGGTAGGTGCTACTCCACTGATTGTATTGGCACCATCTACGACTATGGAGACAACATTAGCTGTATCTGCATCTGGAACCTTGACATGCCTGACGCCAGCCGTACCTCAATGCCATCCATGCCATGGGCGCCATCCCTAATCTTGGCTAGGGAACCTTTCCTACTGGCAGTGTCACCACCGGTTGCAGCCACCGCTGCCCTAGAACCAGCGAAGACCCAGCCTGCAACGCCACCAACACCTTTGGCCTCAACGGTGCCCTCTTCCCTGAATTCCACTACAATGCTTTCAGCACCTTCAGCCTTGATGCCTTCTAGCATGGCGACAATGACAACACCCTCTTCCCTGACTTCAACGCCGCTTTCACCTATAGCACCACCAACATTAGCATCAGCAGCACTTCCATCGCCACCGTTGAAGGTTCTGCCTCCGCCGTTGTTGATGCCGTCCAAACCAGCAGAAGAACTGACAATCCCTCCAACAACAACATCAACAGTTGTCGCTACACTGGCTGCTCATCCAATGACTTCATCAATGCCATCACTGTTGCTGGATGTAGCTGCCGCATTGGTGGCGACACGGTTACCGCTCATGCTGCCTTCACTAGTGGCATCGCCTGCGCCACCAGCAACGGAAGCAGCAGAACCAGCTCTGCTGCCAGGACTGAAGTTCTCCTATGCTCCAGTGACTGTGTCTTCTCTTCCAATATCGCCGCCATATACACCACCAACTACAGCCAGCAACCTTGACACCCGCTGCATCTTCTCCATTGGTGACCTCACCAACAGTACCGGCAACAAACACAGTACCCCTGGTTTCCACGGCTTCTCCACCGACACCAGCAGTATTGCCTTCAGTGCCCCTGGCAGCCAAGGCTGCATCTATGGCAATTGTGTCTACAGTCATGGTACTGCTGGTCTCGCCAGACTCCCCACTGGCACCGGCGGCATTTTCTTCACCATTTGCGTCGCTACGTCATTTTCAATGCTGTCGTTGCTTGTGGCCATCATGACCGCATCAACTCCATCTATGCCTGAATCTGCTATGGTGGTGACACCACATGCTGCTGTGGTTACATCTACAGCCACTTGCAAGATCAAGATAGAAGAGCACGGCAAGGAAGTTGTCAGCGTCCCTGGGATGGGATACCCCAGGGGCGCTGCCTAATTCTGCCTCCGCGAGTTTATCTGGAAAAGTAAGGTTTGCGGCCCCCACACCCGTCGCGCGGGGATCAAGAAACCAACTAAGCTGAGAACGGGGGTCCCACCCCCCGAACTCTTCCCGAAGATGGCACAAGGCCCCGGGGGCCGGGCTTGCGTCACCCTTGACGCCCCGGACCCCGGGATGATGTCACCACCGTGGGGCGGGCCTCTCCCGGGGCCCGCCACACAACTCTACAACTGTACGCGTCGGCCCCGCTGAGTTAATGTGACGGGGACGTTGCGGTCGTATGGGACGCGCTGCACGCTCCATCCCCCGGACTGTGGCGCACTGTGCTTCACATCACAATGTCAGGCGGCACTATTCCACTGTGCAGACGTGTGCGGACAAGACGGAGTCCATACTACATGCTGTGTAACATTAAATGAATCCCTGTGTGCCGAACCCGCGGCACACAGATCTGTACGCATGGCTCTCACCTTGTGCCTATAAAAGGGGGAGGGGGTGCACCTTAGAACGGGTTGGTTGGTCACTAGTTGTTGAACTCTCATACTCACCCACACTTGCGCTGCTAGGTTGCAAGCTTCCCCTAGCCAAGGGCTTTGTTCCAGATTTCTGGCTTGTAACTTGGCTGTGCTCCATCCACCAATCAATAAATCTCTAAAGAGGACGTAGGGTATTACGCTTAGGCGGCCTGAACCTCTATAAACCTTGGTGTGTTAGCTCTAGTCGTGATCTGTCTGACCCTCAAGAGCGGCTAGCCCACGATTCCCCCTCTTCTCATTGGGTACTCCGTGTACCCTGGTGTTGACACCAGTCGACAGAAATGGATCAGCATCAATTCCTACTCGTGCACACAGCCAGCAACAAGCACACCAACCACCAGGCGATGCTCACCTTCATCAATAGCCACGCATGCTACCCAACATTGACATCGGAGCCGATGTTTGCAAGCAGCCACCATTGGAGATTCCATCAGCTTCTATCATCCAAAAGGAGCTGGGCTAGGGTTTGCGGTTTGGTTACTGTCAGCCCTGCATGCCTCTTCACGTTTGGCCATGACAGGCTGGAGCATTCAGAGCTCATATCGCCATGGCTCATCCAGGCTGGGTTCTTGGGTGGACTGCTGCCAACATGGCTTGCATTGGACTGGCAGAAAGGCCTTCAAATTGGTTTTCTGTTCTGGACCCTCACGCACACAATTGGTTTAAGGTTAGAAGATGGCCTGCTGGGAGTACTACAACAAGGGTGGCCTCCATTCCTTTGCTTTGTGGAGGGAGGAGCCAAGCCATCACTATTAACGCCTATCAACATCAGCGGCATTCATGCCCTGCAGCTTTGAGCATTATCCCAGCTCGAGGACGAGCTGTCTTCGAGGGGTGGAGAAGTGTTATGGCAGTAGTGCTGGGGTGGGTACTGTATCACGTGTGAACAATACCACGATTAGATTAGATTGGATAAGATTAGTTAGTTTGTTAGGGAAGAGATAAGATAGATTCAGCTAGGATATTTACTTAGGGGCCAAGTCAGTCGTCTCTATAAAAGAGACCCTTGTATCAGTTTAGATTAAGCGGAGAAATAGATCAAAGAAAGCAGTCAGAGCCTCCAAGGGAGGGCGACTAACTGATCTATCTGCTATCCCTAGATTTACCATATCACTTTTACAGATGTGCAAGGCTGATTGGAATGAATAATGGTGGTCTCTCCTGAGATTTGATCTTTTTTGTTACACCCTTGCAAGGCTGATTGGAATGAATAATGGTGGAAGGGTGGGCAGGGATTTGGAGGTTTTCTCGACAGTCTTCTTAAAAAAATTAATTGGTAAACATAGACCTCTGGATTCTTGGTCCCCCCCTCTTGCCGCCTATGGGTGAGAGAGAATCATCCGTGGTTGTCAGACTAAAATGGAAAGAGGTGGAATGAGCCCCGCCAGGAAAGTAGGAAGATTGCACCTGCTCCTAGGGATGCTTTTTTCTCGGGCCCTTCAAATTTTTCTCCTAGTAAATCATAGATTGTGTGTTTCTGGGGATTGCTGAGCAACTGATGGTGACACACAGCATTGATCAACAGATACAAGAACTGGATTTTTTTTTTTGGGGGGGGGGGAGTCTAGGTGGAATGTAAAATTCGGCTGTGCAGATAATCAATGTCTCGAAACAATGCGTTATAATTAGGATTGAAAGAAAGCCTCATTTTGAACATGCAACAATATCTCTTGCTTCCTAGCTGATATTGCTATCACAACCTCATATGAGAAATTTTAATTTCTAACGGTGTTGTTGAATTCCTTCCTACTTGCTGAGTTAACTGACAAAGAGTTGAGGATTTTATTCATTATAAACCACAAAGACAATGGATCAAAACTCCATATGCAATGAATGAAACGATAATCTTTGCAATAGAAGGTGAACTGGAATGGAAAAAAAAAGTGAGAGGGAGGGGTGGGCAACCTCGTATGGCTCAGAGATGTGCTTGAATTTGGCCTCTGCTTGCTCCTTATTGGTGGAGTTGTTGTCAGGGGGCCATTGCACGGCAGCACGGCGACGGTATGCTTTCTTGAGGTCGCCATTGCCCTCACTGTGGTAGATGCCGAGGACCATATGCAGTTGTCGACCCTCACCTCCCTGGCCCATTCTTACATTCCGATGTAAAATAGTTATCTGTTTGTTGCTGTAGAGCTACATTCACCATGTTCATATTTTTCCTATAATTTTTTTTGCCTTTCTTGTTTAACGTTTACACGTGACCCACTATCATTCCATTTCTATTTTGTTCGTCTCTCATATGATCGCTTTTCATCTCGAAATAATCAGACATTTAGTGTACAATTTTCCATGTGACCCACTAATTTTTTTGATATTTCTATCTTGGAGAAGGGCCTTACCGTGTAATTTAGCCACCCATCTTGGAATTTTCTTAGCTGCCTCGAAGAATGTCATGTAGAAGGTATGCTCTGATTTTCTGAGACAATGTACTGAGCTGTTTGGCACCTGTTACTCTCCTCTCTCCCTCCCCAGTTCGCTGTATGGGCATCTGTTTCAGGATTTCAGCTATTACTAGAAAAATTTAGTATAGTCCGTGCTCTTTTCTATCCGGTATGAATAGGCAGATTCATCTTTTGCTTGGTCGGATTTGTTATGAAACAGAGATCCGGATGATCTCATCCTACATAACCACACCTAGGGAATGACGGCGTACGGACGCGCCCCGCTCGAAGGTGGTTCCCCGAAGAGACGCTCCCATGTTCTCCCGAATGGATGGAAACCTTTTCCACGATGTCCATTAGAGATGCATAAAGAGTAAAATGCACCGTTAGTTCATTAACTTTTTTGAGATAACCAACACATCAATTCAAGAGCAGCTGCTGGCGAAGAACTGAGAACCAGCCCCTGCGTCGTCCGTGCTGGGCGACACGGGCGGCGCCCCAACCCACCTCCCAACCCACCACCGGAGCCCTAGCCCGCCGCCGCCGGCCATCCCTTCCCCTCCTCCCTTCCTCCTCCCTCCTTCCCCCTCCTTTCCACCCTTTTCCTTCCTCCCGTTTCTCGCTCTGCCTCTTGGCCTGGTCCCGTCCCCGCCGTCGAGACCCGCCCTTTCTCCGAGGTGTCGGGTGGCGTGGGCGGTTTCTTCCGTGTCGGGTGGCGGCGTACGTGCTCGCTCTCCGGCTCTGCGTCTTCAGCTGGCGGCTCGGTTCTCCTAGTGCTTTCGACCTTCGGCGGACCCTGCCTTGTGCGCTAGTAGGACAGGTCTTGGGCGAAAGCCCTGCCCTTTCGGGCTGGTGTTGGCGTCACCTTTGGTGACGTTCCCTCGTTGGAGGCATCACCTTTCGGACCTTCCCTACTCTGGGTGAAAACCCTAGCAGTTCTGCGACGGCGGCGGGTTCTCTGCGACGCTACCTTGTTGGAGGCGTCGTGATCGCCGTTTTGCGTATTGGTTTTCGCTGGGTCTACTTCTTCAGGAGTCGCTCGTCGTTTGTGTGAGTGTTGGTGGTGTTCCCCTTCTCCCCCTTGTATCTCTCTCCTCTTCGGCCTTTGGCCTGGGTGGCAGCAGTGTAGCTGCATTCCTTCTTTCTCCTCTGTAGACGGTGTTCCCGGCAGTGGCCGAAGGTGTGTCTGGCTTTGGCCAGGTTGCGGCGGAATGCTGTGGTTGTTCCTCGTGTTTGCACGGGTTTTGTATTTTTTTCTCCTGCTATTAAATGAAATAGGACGGCAGTTCTCCTGCCCCTCTTTCAAAAACTTTTTTGAGATGTTCGATTAGGCCGATCAACTATCAAAGTGTATTTTGGGGTCCATAAACTTTTTAAGTGGTTCACCGCAGGTCCATACCGGTTCGGCGAAATGTTTTTTTACAATTAGCCCCCAGACTACTTTGCCCCCTCACATTTCACTCCACCGCCCGCTCCTTAACCTCATCCGCCTCCACCTTTGCCTCCCCTCTCCACATCGCGCGCCTCCAGCTTCGCCGTCCCCGTCCGCCCCCCGCATGGATCTGGCCACCGCCGCCGACCCCGCCTGCGCCCCACTTCGCCGTCCCCACCGCGGCGCTCCCGCTCCGCCCCCGCTTCGTCATCTCCATCCGCCAATGCATGGATACTGCCGCGGCGCCAACCCTGCTCCAGCACCCTGCTTCGCCGTCCCCGACGCAGCTGGGCTTGGCGGCGGGCCCGGTGGCGTCCTGGCAAGGCGGGGCCCGGCCAAGAGGTCACGATGGGGCTCGGTGGCCAGGCCGAGGCGGTAGGGCTCGGCGGCGGGATTGGCCGTGCGGTGAGGCGCCACCGGCGGGCAGCGCCGAACTAGAGGTGGGGAGGGATGGGGCGGGGCACGACGTCAGCGACTTTAGTGGAGGGCGGGGCGGGGCGACGGCGAGTGGATGCTGGACAGCGCGAAGAGGCGGCGTTGACCGAGGCTAGGCGACCGCGACCGCGAGCTTGCCCAACGTTCACTCGATCTGATCCACCATGGATGGAGGCGGCGAGCGTGGCGCTAAGCTCGGCTCCATGGCGGGCTTGGCGCTGGGCTCGGCTTGCCTTGGCGCGGTCGGCGCGGCTGCGGCGGCGTGGCGCGAGGAGCGGCCGCGGAGGCGTGGCGCGAGCAGGAGCCGGGCGGGCGGCGGCGGCGGCGCGCGGCGCCAGGGCGCAGCGAGGTCGGGCGAGCCGCGGCACGAGGAGCGCGGTGGAGGCCAAGGCGAGAAGGTGCTCGCTGGGCGCGGGGCCGCGGGGGTGAGCGGCGCCAGGGCGCGGCCAGGTTGGGCGAGTGGCAGCGCGAGGAGCGCGGTGAAGGCCAAGGCAAGAAGGCGCTCCCTCTCTTCTCATCGCCGTTGCTGCCCCGCGGGCGCCCTGCCCACCGGCGGCCCTCTCCTCGCTCGTGGGCGCTCCGTCGACCAACCTTGCCGCCAACGCCAGCCCTCTCGCTGCCCATGGGCATGCCGCCCCTACCATCACCTCGCCGGCGCTCCAGGAGGGGCGGGGAGGAGGCAAATCAGGCGACAGAGGCCCGCCGGCGACTGGATAGGGGAGGCACAGGGAGGCCCGGTGACCGGTACTTTGCACAGGGCCACCTTCGTGCCGACGGTTGGATCCATGCGGGGGCGGAGCGGGCGGTGCCACGCCAGGGATGGCGAAGCGGGGGCGGCGCCGGCGACCTGATCCATGTGGGGGCGGAGCAGGCGGCGCCGCGCCAGGGCCGGACGATGACGACGGAGCGGGGGCGCCGGCGGGGGCGTGGTCGCGCTGGGTCCGGCGGGAGAGATGGAGTGAAATGAGAGAGTGCAAAGATGTCCGGGGGTCTAATTGTAAAAAATATTACGTCGAACCGGTATGGACCTGCAGTGAACCACTTAAAAAGTTTATGAACCCCAAAATACACTTTGATAGTTGATGGATTTAATCGAATAATCGAATATCCCACAAAAGTTAATGGACTAACGGTGCATTTTACTCATGTACAAATATGTACACAACAAATCAATGAACCACCAATGAAAACAACTTACAATTCTCATTCTCGCTCTCAGGTTACATTCAAACATGTTAGAACCACCATCCAGAACGGTACAACATGCCTCGATTCGTACCTTCTGTTTTTCTTCTCGTTGCGGCAGTCCTTGCAGCGCTCTGCCGCACCCATCACCTCGGCGTCCGCCATCTTCGCGACGTTCGCCTTCGTGCGTTTGTCGGGGCAGCTCTCGCTAGGGCCATGAACCCGGCTCCAACGGCTCTGGCTCGTCGCCGCGTTCGCGCCGCCCATGGGATGCCTCGACGAAGGTTGACAATGAACATCGGCGGCCGTATCCGTGCGGCCCTTCTCGTCGTGGAGTCGTCCACACCCTACCACCATCTCCCGATGGAGCCCCGCCTCCGACGTGGCCGGCCAGGCTTGTGGACTACTGCCATGGACAGGACTTAGCTTCCCGGCCCCTTCGATGAGGCGCCTTAGGAGAATGGCGCTGACCATTCGATCGTCCGTTCCACCGGTTGCCCCATTTTCAACTCCTGCAGTGGCACCGGCAGCACGCCTAGTGGTAGTGGGCACCATGGCTGCACGCTGTGGTGTTCCATTGCTGGTCCGTGCTCGCTTGAATGGATTGTTTTTCTATGTACACTGGAATTTCTTACTCCTCTTGCTAGGACGGCGTGTTCTTTTGTGCTTTTTTTTATTTGATTTGATATGGATATTTGTCTCCGCGAGTGGTAGGCGACGCTGCAACTTGTGAATTTTTTTGGATGCGTTTACTGGTAGCTCGAATAGCTCAGTCAGAACCAAAACATCGAACCAAACTAAGCGAAACCTCTCACTACAAAAAAAAAAAAGTAGTACTACCGCGACGCACATTTGCTTCGTGGGCTAAATGGGCTGACCAAGTGGAAAGCTCCCAATTAGTCGGCCCGTTTACCTGAAGCCTCTCGTCGGTGCTCAATCCTAGAGAGACGGGGGAAAATATCTCACCTCCCAATGCCCTTTTCCCTTTCCCCTGGCGTCCTCTTCTCGCACCACTCTCGTCCGCCGTTCCCGGGAAAATCGGATTTTTGCCCCAAAGTTGATGCGTCTTTGTCTTTTTGCCCAAAGTTGCTCTGCCTTGGTATTTTTGCTCTGTGAGACTAGGTGGGGATGGTTTTACCAACAAGGGCTTTCTAGCAAAATTACCACCGACTCTTTGTTTTCCCCTGTCTGTTGGTTTCTCTGTATCGGGATTTCTCCGTGCTTCCCGCGACCTTCCCGTCGCCGGGCCATGGCGCCGCCCTCTCCACAGAAGCCGGCCGCGCCGCCCTTCCCGCCGCCGGCGAGGACCACGGCGCCGCCTTCCCATCTGCAGGCGCGGCAGCCAACCGAGCTGCCCAAGCTAACCGTGTAATGATTTTTGACTTTTGAGCTAACTGTGCAGCATGGCAAACCGTATTTAATATTTTGTAGCTAACCGTGTTGAAAATATTTTGAGCATATCATGCAAACAAACAAACAAACAATGTCTTTAATCTGAAACTATAGTGTTGTAGCTAACCGTGTCTTTTGAGCATATCATGCAAACAAACAAACAAACAATGTCTTTAATCTGGCCGCTGGCACGTTGGCATTGGCCACGGCGCTGCTCTGCTCTGGTCTGTGCCATGCATGGCCTCGCTTTGACCCGGCTGGCTCAGCTGTAAGCTCGTACGATCATGCATGCTCTAGTCCTAAATAGAAATTTTGTACAAAGCCCCCTGTTGGTAAAACCATCCCTACCTAGTCTCACAGGGCAAAAATACCAAGGCAGAGCAACTTTGGGTAAAAGACAAAGACGCATCAACTTTGAGGCAAAAATCCAATTTTTACCCGGAGCTAGGCACATCTCGCAGGTAGGGCTCCCACCTTCGCTGGCCTCCTCTCTCTGTACACCTCCTTTCGCGGATTGCTGCACCTGTCTCCTCTTCTCCCGTTTGCATCGACGATTGTCCGGCAATTTTGTCTGCGGATCGGCGTACTCCCCCCATCCGACCCAGCTAATACAACCCTCACTGGAACTTTTGCGCTCTAATGTTTTTCTTTGGATTTGCAAAACAAAAGGAAGCCTTTTTCTCCTACAGATCTGCTGTCACTCGAGTGTAATTCGGTTCCTTCCTTCTACAGGCCACTCTAGTGTTAGTAAGTTAACTCGCAGGTTATTTGTTGCCCTCACCGTTGGGCTTCTAGATCTCGGTTGTAGCCTGTTCTGAGGATTACTGGCTGCCTCAACGTTGGGCTTTACGTTCCTTATTAGACTCTCATTCTTCCCTAAACTCGATTGTTGATTCATTCGTCTAGTAATCTTCAAGGACCTTTCTAGTGGAAGAAAGCTTAGTATGCGTGATCATTTCCATATTGCGATTTTTGGTTACTATCGCATCTCGATTCTCAGCTACTGCATTCACTTTATCTTTTCTTGACTGTGTCTGCTCTGTATTCACACTTGCGCATTTTTTTTCAGTCTCAAAATTTTTTGGCTTTTACATGTAAATGAAGACTAGTTATTCCTGAAACTTGTTGCATGTTCAGTTTTTTTTTTCCAGCCTTAGTTCTTATCGTTGAAGAACCCATATGCCTGAATTTATGATTTCTGATTCCATAGTTGCTATTGCTGTAGTATTTCAAATGCTCCATTCGACTTATGTACTACTGTTGCAATATCCTATTGTTCAGCTCAATTAGCATGCTAGAAACAAACATACTGGTTTGGTTCATGTTTGGCCCTTCAACTCCTGATGCTGCTTAAAATTTCGCACCGAAATTCACCATTGTTTATTTTTACCTGGTTTTGGTCCTATGTTGCACCAACTAGGATCTGATATTAGCATTGACACCTGTGTGCTATCATATCAGTAAATAATCAAACCTAAGTAAAAACAGGCCATTTTTTAGCAATTGACATGCAGGCCTGCTGTGCACTGGAGGATGGCACGTCGGAATTGTTGGCGTGTCTGACTAAGTGACCCAAAACTACCCATCACAAACCAGCTTTGTGATCTGCCTTACGCAGGTTAACATTTGTGGATTGTTTTGGGTGGGTGAAAATTAAACCTCGGTGTATAAGGCCCCAATTTTTCGTTAAACAGTCTCCATGATTACCATTTGACCATTGCTTTGAATTGCAAATAATGTTTCTGTTGCAAAATGAATCTGATGGCACTGTTTTTGTTGGAGCAAAATCAACATAAAGTTTAAATACTGGTCAAAGCTTTGTGATGCTGGCTATATTTTATGAACCTTGCAGTTTGAAATGGAGGTGTTGCTTTGTAACTATTGGTCAAAGCTTGACCATCTTGTAATGTCTTTTATGCACTCCATAGAAAGCCAGCGTTCCAGTTTCATATTGCCTTGGCACAGATGCTCTAAAAATTGAAAAATCAGAAATGGTGAAATTGGCTTGCAGTGTATTGCAGGTTAAACTTGCTTCAGTCCAACAAACAGGGAGATCCAGGGCACTCCTGCAGGAATGGAGACAGCACACAAGGAGGAAGTGAAATCAGCTTCTCACGAAGATGGTGGACAATCTATGGATGAAGTGGATCCATGGGATCCTCCTGAACCTCCACGCCGTCCTACTCCTCCTGATATTGACTTGACGACCTATTTAGAATTGTTTAATGAGGTGTGGTAACTAACAGCGCTTAGGATAATCCTTGTTTTGTGTTTTTTTCCTCAGCCATGGCTGTTGATACTGAAACATGTTCTTTCTCAGTGGCTTGATGAAGTGGATGAAGTGATTGCTACCTCGAGAAGAACAAAAATAATCACTCGAGACCCTACTCCTAAGGTTTGTAATCTTCATTTCTAGAACTCCAAGGATAGATATTTTGGCTCTATTATATCAATTCTTTATTAATGCCTGCAGAACCTTCTATTATTTAACTTGTCTGTTTCGGCTTTTGTGTTTTGTCGCTCTGTGATGCATTAGAGTGAGACTTAGTTTATTTTGTTATGTTTTTTTTCAGATCAGTGACTCTCTTTTACCCTTTTCAATTGTGAATGGATCGATCTAGCCACTGGATGTTGCCTTCTTCTGTGATCGACTTCCCCGCTTGATGCCCATATTTGAAAAGGATAGCGCCCGGAGCTTCCTTCGCCTATACAAACAGAATGCTTGTGGCATGGTATATGGTTTCATCATCACCCCAATAGCCTTCACCCAGATAGTCAAGCACAATGCGCTGCAATGTGCTAAAGTTGTCTTGGAGGGCAAGGCTCGTGAGCTTCGTGGGTTCCGTGCCAATCCCAACTGCATGAACCGCCATGGATATTTCCCCCTCCATGAAGCTGCTGAACTGTTCTCTGTTGACATGATCAAGTTGCTCCTCCGCTATGGCGCGAGTGCAAATCTACGCACAACAGGTGCTGCAGTCGTCATCGAGGGCCTACTCCCGCTCCATGTTGCAGTCGAGAACACTTGTCTGCATAAGTATCTGGAGGGCAATGCATTTCCTAATGAGGAGGATCTGCATAACAACCAGGCGACTGTAAACTATATCTGCAAGCTCATCAATCTTCTGTGCCTGCCCGAGATGGTATGTTACATCCATCCCTACTTAAACTGCTACTTTCCCAGCATAAGAAAACAAAAAAAACTATTGAGCCCTTATCTCAAACCATTAAGTCTGTAACCTAAGGATTGACTTGCATGTCCATTTGTTAAACACAAAATACAGAATGTGTCATTTTCTGTACGTTTTAAGATTCTTTTTTAGTTGCTAGCTGAGTTGGCAATTTGAAGTAGATGTCATCAACGCCTTAATATCAGGTCTTGTTTTGCTTGAATGAGGCAAGGCAACACTGTTGGAAGTTAATAAGCTCTATGTGCTTGTGTATAAATCTAAAACCACTTGGATTATTTCTGGTTGCCTTTGCAGAAGATCTTCTTGGACACAATTAGACTGCTTGGCCAACACACAGATAGTCTTGTTGATGAACTCTGGAACTACATAAAGCATGGACAGCTTGTCCAGACTGCAATTTTGCTGCTGGCAACTCAAGAGCAAATCCGTGGGGGGTTACCTTGCAAGATAAATGACAACAGGAAGCCAGATGGGTTTTCTATTATCATAAATCGTATTCTGAACCACACAATTAGCTTGGGGACGGATCAAAAGGGAAAGAAAAAGAGGCAGCTGGAGGTGGAAAAAAAGCTCATTCATGCTGCATTACTGCTTGTTCATGTAGTTTCCCAAGTTGGCGAAAGACTTAATAAATTTATCCTATCACATCCAGAGGTAATGAATTATTGGTAGTTGCAGCTACAACTTAACCTTTTTGCTAAATGTGTAGTTCATATTAAAATAGTAGGAATTGACTTGTACTATAAAAATGTGGCTCATGCATTCTTCCCTGTGTTCCAGAATATCTTCCCCCTTCTACTCTGGGTCGTGCATTAACTTGATCAATGAAAATATGCTGTAACTTATTGATTCCATTGAGCCGAAGATTTAATATTTGTGTGGCAGATTTCGTAAAAACTGTTTTCAATGGGCTAGCCATAACTTGGATAAAATGGTTTGTTTAGGCCATGTTGATTTTTTTTGGCTCAGGTTAATGGTGCCAGAATGTGAAGTCCCGCCAAAAGGGACTCTGCTTATCGGCTTCTCAATTAAATTTCTTTGCTTTAGATACCCATGTACTTAGGGCCAGTTTGTTGTAATTGACTAAGATTAATAAATCAAAAAAAACTTGGGGCCAGTTTGTGGTGCTGTGATGTGCTTACTTTAAATGCATACCATGAATGAAAACATGATTAGTAGATTTGTAGATGTGGCATACCATAAACACGAAAACACTACTGACAGCCCAATGCTACAGGTCCAGTGCAGAATATTTTTTCTTAATAAACGTGTTTAGTAATTATGCGTGATGATTAGTAGCGATATATGTTTTGTGTTAGAACTCTGGCAACTTAAAATATGTTTTTTCTCATAATTTCTAGTACTGCTACCCTAAATATCTGTCCTCATTACACTGGCCTCAAGCACTCAATATATTCTTTGCACTTGTTCAGACTTGCTGCTAGAATAGATCGAGGGCTTGCAGTTGAATCATCTGTGAAACCAGATTTCTGTGTATGCCTGCGATTTCCTTTATTTTAATTTGTTGCTACCTGTTATATTACATATCAATTCTGTGTGTGCCTGTGATTTCCTTTATTTGAATTTGTTGCTAACTGTTATATTACATATCAATTCTGTATGTCATCTGACTTGTTGTTGGTTATGTGATGATGTGTTATTACAGTTCCATGAATTGATTCATTGTTCCTTACACCCTTCCATTCACCTGAAAAAAAGGAATGAGTTGTCTAAAAAAAATTAATCTGGCATGCAGGTGCCCTATAACATGCAGGTGCCCCATAACGAGGTATTTGAACATGTCTCATCGATTCTCAGCGATAATGGTTTCTGTTCTACAGCAGAAGGCATCAACCTTGGAAACCTGTACTATTTTAAGCCTTTTTTGTTGCTTTAATGATTAAGCTTGACAATTAGACAATCAGTATGTATGTTCATTTATTTATTCTACTTGTTCTTGAAGCTCCCGCTATGAGAATGTATTGTCCAAAGGAGAGTCACCTACCGAAGATGGTATGCTCATGCTTGTGTTGGTTGAAAATTTTCAAGATTTGAGAAAAATAATCCCAGTTGTTTTGTGATGGAAAACAGGGAATGTGCTTGCAATTGAGGCAGCTATAGGGACACTTTGTCAGCATTCTAAAGCAGAAAAGGTAAATATATTCATTTAGTGTTGTAATCTTTTGGGTCATACGCACGACTGTTGGTGTTCCTACTTCTCCATTGCCTTTTGTCTTTAACTTAATCTTTTGGAACTGGATGCAAAGTGCTCTCAATTTGGGTAATTTTCTTTACGTGTTTGAAAATATCTACAATTTTCTTTTAGCAAAGGAGCACTGTAAGTTATTACTTTTAGTTGTGTTTCCTTTATCTTTTGAGTTAAAACCCATAAGGCTCCATTTATAAGTAGATATTCAAGCTATTGGAATTGAATTTGGTACCAATGCCAAATCAGATCGGCATTGGAAATGAGTTACAATACCAAATCTGCCGTTTGGGTATAGATGAAATTCAAGTTGGAATTTGAAGAGGTCTTCAATACCAAATCTTGTTTGGTTGTAAATACCTTTGATTTGAGAATTGGCTGGCCTTCTTCTCCTCTGCCATCCCTATCGCTCTGCAGTTTGCATCTGTCCAAGTGTGTGGAGCTCAACACTCATGAGCTTAGCACCTGGATGTGCACCCGTCCATTCTAGCCAGCCATGGATGCGCACCTTGCTCTCGCAAGCTCAGCACGCCACGGTGTTGCCAAGCTCGTGCTGCCGCCCTGAGCTACTCCAGCAGTCCAGCGTGCAGACTCAGCCATGAAGCCTCTCACCTCGCCACCGCCCCTCACTGTGCTCCCTCCGGCCAATAGCTCCCAGAGCTAGCGCCGAGTTCTAGGCCTTGCGCTCGTTGCTGTCAAGCACGCATACCAGCGCGTCGCCACGGCGCACTAGGCGCCCTGCGAGCAGGCGTTGCCCAAGGCCTGGAGTCCCCCACGACCGGCCTCTTGGCACCGCAGATGAGGCGAACACCTAGCGCTAGAGCCTCCTCTCGTCGCCGGTGTCCTGCTCTTTAGCACCGAAAGAACAGAGCAAGCAATGGCCAGTTGTGGGCACCGGAGGAGATGCCGGGCGTGGGGAGCAGATCCGGGCGACTCCACGTGGGGGGGAGATGGAGGCAAGGAAGGAGACGCTGGTTTGGGGAGGAGAGGACGGTGGCCGGTGGGGAAGAAGACGGGGGACGGGAGTTCTCGAGGATGGGAGTGGTGGCGGACTGGTGGCGGGATACGCGAGGGGGAAGGGGTCGGCTAATTCAGAGGGGCACAGCTCGGATTTGTGGGAGGAGGCGCAGCACTACGCCGAATACCATTCGGTATTGGAGCAAATTTCCAGCAACCAATTCTCTGGCCTTCCAAACAGCAGAATTGGATGTTTTCAATGCCAATTTTGAATTCTGAATGACTACATCCAAACAGGCTGTAAGTGTTTAGTGTAGTTTTCAGACTGCTATCGTTTTACCCTTTGACTAGTTGATGTGGCATTGTGCCACTGAGTTCGGTAGTCCAATGGAGCTTCATGTAGTTGGGTTGTATATGTCTAGCAAGGGGTTTTCTTATGCTTTTTTTGTATCAAGTAGGTCAATTTGGGATGGTAAAGGAATGCCATGTTATCTTTATTGTGGTTTAATGTGATAGATTTGGCTCTTCCACTGCTGAAATACCTGGGTTGTTGACAAAACATTAGCTGTTATGAGGCATGCTTGTAGATTTAATGCTACATTCTCTTGTTGCTTCTACCTCTTGTATTCTCTTTCTTATGCTTTCATGCACGACCACCCATGCCAGCTACTATCTTTCTAGGCTACCCGAATACATTCTCTTTTGTGGATTCTCAAATGTAATCAGAACGTTCTTGTTGGGACTGGTCAAAGCACTCCTTTTTACAAAAAGGTTATGGCGATAGTACTGTTTTAGACAGAACATCTGATCCGAGAATATTATTATGTGTTCTTTAAGTGATAGTGCATCAGGTCATACTGAAATATCTAAAGATTAGGGATTCCTAACATATAAATCTTTTTTGCAACTATGAGACAGGTTGTCAGAAACACGGCTTGTAGGGGATGGGAGCTCAAATATGCACGGAGAAGTTTTTTCCCGTATTGGCGGTCAGCGCTAAAAGTCAAATCGCCTTTTAAGATGTTCCCATCACTACTGACTCCTGACATGACTGAAGAGTATGAAAAGACTTGGAATAAATCTGCGAGCCAAGGATCTTCCTGGTTTTCAAATCTCAATCGAAATCTGTTGGAAAGGGCTCATCAATTTAGCAACCATCAACCCAAAAGGATGTTTTGTAGTGCTGCATTGCCACTGCTGAAGGTCCTTAGGCGTGCATGAGCGGGAGGGTATGCCATGGGTATGTTTTCAGTCCTAATTTCTGTAGTACTTGAAACATTGGAGATGGTGGTGATGGTGTGCCTGCGGCCTGCCATCACCACTACTCTGCCCCTACAGTACTGTTTTATTTACTCACCTCTGCCCAGTGTTTGATTGTTGAGAAATTACATACTGTCTTATTTCATGTGCACATAACAGTAATAATCTTCATGCCATGTCATTTGTATTCCATCTGACACCATTTCGTATAAACTATGTATGCACATCTTACTTTTTTGAGCTGTTGTGCTGGTCAATTTTGCTAGTATTAAAAAAGAGCATGTAGGGACTTAATGTACCTAAAAACCTTTAGAAGCTCACTAAGATTTACTATATTGTCCTCGTCCTTCATAGTTCCTTGTACCTGTGTGAGAGATGTTGCTCACAGCATTACCTCATGGTTTTGTTTTTGTTCGCACAGGTGTACGTATGTCGTGCAACCATGGCGGTGACTGGGAGCCGCATCTGGACTGCTGAGTTATTTTGCCAACTAGGAATGCCATAACCTTGTCAGGCGTCATGGACTAATGTGATTCTAAAATATTCAACTGCCCATGTGTTGGGCTGGAGTACTAAATTATTTTGCTCGCTAGGCATGTAGTAGAGCCTTATTCAGCGTCGTGGACTGATGTGGTTCTACATATGTGACGGCCTGGTTGAATTTGCACTGCTGTTATGCAGCTTCTAGTATCAAGTATCATGTTGAACGCTGCTGATTTGAACGACTGTAAGAAGCTGTCGAATCGGTAAGAAAATATTACGTAGATGATGGAATTGTTGTTGCGTTGCCATCTGAATCGCATGTAATTTTATTGTGGAAGGCATTTAGCTGCCACTGGCTGGTTGTACCTGAATTTGGCGTGTTTGTGATTCTCAAGTTTCACATCAGCCTTTCATGACCCGGCATGCACCGAAGAAGAAGCGTCAGCAGAGTACTCTTTCTATGAGGAAGAAGGCAGATGCGAATGCATAGACACGAGTAGTAACTCGAGCTTGAGTACCTGACTCGGTGAACTTCCCTCCCATGTTTTCACAATGGAGGCGACTAAATAGAGACCCCTCTCCATTTAGTGCTAAGTGGAGACCCCTCCCATATGCATTATCTTTTTAAAGGAACCCGCCGACCCGCTCGTACTGTACTGTCGTACACATGCGCTCGCGCTCCCACGTTATTTTACGGCGCGCTCCAGCCGCAACGGAACAACGAAAAAAAAGACAAGGGCCAAACTAAAGCCCAGCAGAGAGACCTTTCATCCCTCTTACGTCTTGTGCCCCAGCGCTGCCGCTGTTCCTCAAAGACCGAGGAAAAACACCAGATCAAAAATACTGGCAAACACACATGTAGATCTTCAAAAATAGAGCCACATCTAATAAATTCAACAAGTAGCAACCTGGGGGGTCAAAAAGATCAATCCTGTTAAAGAAGAAGGTACGTGCCCCTTCCCAAGATCCAAAACACGAAAACATGATAACATTTTTGGCCTTCACAAAATCAAAGCACCGTATCTTTTGTAGCATGATGATCCTACCTTTTATGTAATTACAAAGCATCCTAGTTACACTTTCTCCTAGCATGATCATGTAATTACAAAGCATCCTAGTTACATTTTACATTGCACAAAAAAGTAAGGGCATATTTAATAACGTGATTCTTCAAACTGCAAGTACCAGGCAACAACTATATACAAAGACCCATGATTATGCAATTTCCACCGGTTTATGCTCACCCCTGGTCCTCTTGGTGAAATAAACACCCAACAGCCTTTCATCTCTATCAAACAAAAAAACAGAAAAAGTAAGATTCAGTCCAGAATACTAAAGTTACTTCTTGTTTAATGAACTTTCTATGATAAAATTACTTTCTATATTCACAAACTTACATACAGAAGATTGCTTTGTTGTTGATGGAAGAAGTAATAGTACTGTAAAAAGCTACCTTATGTTATGCATACATGACATTACTTGCGTATGAACAAAAAGAAACATGATCTCATAGTTGTCTTTGAATGTCACCAAGACAAGTACAGTTTGTTACACTCAACTGTATTATTTGTGAAAGTTTATGCGCAATGCACTATCAGATTGCTACGGATCCTTGATGGGGAGAATACTGTCACAAAAATAGGTATTTCCTTCTAGAAAATATGACCTGATGGGAACCCGCCGGCTCACCCCCTCAGGTTTAGAAAGTCATAAACAAATAATTTGTCGGAAAGAAGTTCGGCGACCATCGTTCGAATCCCAGGCTCCGCTGTTTCTTGCGCATATTTTTCGCGTACGCGCGCTCGCGCCCGCGTTGTTTGCTCAGCTGCTCCCTGCTCGCGTGCAGTTCGCCGCGCCTGCTCGGCCTGTACGCTAGCGCTCGCGTGCATACGAACGATTTTTTTTTCCACTGCAGGCTTGGTGTGCACGGGCCACTGGCCCGTTTACTTTGCTAGTTTTTCTTACATGCCGTGTGGGACTTTTAGCAAAATGCACCATTTCCTGTCGGAATTATTATACCAGTTCCAAAAAAAAAATTCCAATTTTTTTTCCCTGCCCGCCAGGAATCCCGGGTAGAGTGGTAGTCATGGACTGTCTGTTGTCCAGGTACCTAGATTTTAAAGTAAGAACCGCCAGCCACCAGGATTTAGAAGAAATCACAATCATGCATCGGGGTTTGACTTTTGTGCTTCGTTGTTTCGCCTGTTTGCATGCTTAGTAAAAATCAATGCAATCGGTTTATAGGACCTTCTGGCTGTTTTCAAACACATATTACGATATTTCTGGTCGTGGACTATAATAAAGGGAGTATTGTTGTGAGCTTATATATAGGATTATGGAACTTATTTGAGAATTTTTAGACAAAGTTGTATGTCAGCCGTTTAGTTAGCCTGCTCTCCGTATGCAATAGCTTAATTATACATTCTCATAGGTCACCCTCGCTACATAAATCCGAGATATTTATGTCAGCAAACATAAAGACCAGTAATAAAATGGGACTGACTTATCATCAGTCGTCTGAGAGTAATTTGTCTCTCAGTCGATTTTTTAGACCGTTGATCAAACGTCTTTATAGGACATATAAAAGATTTAATGGTTGAGTCCAGCTATATGAAATCGACTGAGACTTATTTAAAAATCAGTCACCTGGGAAGCAGCAAAACCGTATAAAAATTTACAGATTTATGAAATTTTTTAGATAAATAGTTTATGAAAAACAACTAGAAAACACATGTGGTACGCCGGTCCTCTAGCAGGTTCCGTATGGCAACTCTGTACATTAGCAAATGGGGGAAAAATAGCAGTATGCAGATTCCATTAGAAGGTAGCATAAAAGTAAAAAACCGATGATTAATTGCTGGAATTTTCATTGTCAAATTTTTAAGTCAGACTTTTAAACCCCAAATTATATTTAATTTCTGGTTTAAATGCACCAAAATATCATTATGTTACACTCAACTGTATTATTTGTGAAAGTTTATGCGCAATGCACTATCAGATTGCTACGGATCCTTGATGGGGAGAATACTGTCACAAAAATAGGAATTTCCGTCTAGAAAATATGACTTGATGGGAACCCGCCGGCTCACCCCCTCAGGTTTAGAAAGTCATAAACAAATAATTTGTCGGATGGGTTCCTGTCAAAAAATTTAAACCTGATGGTTTTGACAAGAAGAAAAATTCAAAATTAACCTGATTTTCTTGATGGTTTTTCAACTGTTATGAAAACAAATCGACGTCGTTTTTTTTATGGCTAAAATCACTCTAGTCCCAAAATAAAAGTGCAAATCTCCTCCTAACGACCATTTACCTGTACTTCAATTCCCATATATAGTAATGGCTCCAAACTCACATTGTTGAATACTAGAGAATATTCGGAGGACCTAATGTTACCCTGTTTGCGGCTATCACCAAATCTTTACGGAAAAACTTTTTATTGACGGCTGACATTGCTCGTCGCAAAAAATACATATTTTCCTTGACGTGCCAAGCTGAGCAGTCATAAAAATACATATCTATTCTTACATACAATCCGCTACCAACCGGCCTCCTCGTGCGTCCACGTCGCCCCTCGCCCTGCGCCCGCCCGCTAGCGAGGCCACGTTGCGGAACGATCGTCGGCCGTCCGATCGTCTCGTCGGCCAGTATCCAGCCGTCCATACCAATTTAACTTTTAAAAGAAAAAGGTCCGTTCGTATTGACGGCTAGTATTGGGTAGGACTAAAAGAAGGGAGATAGGTGACTGAGTCGGATATAAGTCTAGGGTTAGTATTGGGCTGGGCCGATTGGGCTATATGCCTAGATGTTGAATTCTCAACTTCCTTCGGCTCGTTAAAAAAACACAACGAGCCGAGCTTGCCACGAGTCGAGCGAGCCAACAAGCTTCGAGTTTTTCGTTCAGCCCTAGCCGGGAGCTATCCTATTACATGGCCTTTAGACCGACCTAGTTCAGCCCAGACGTGAAGGGGTTGGGCTTGCAAACAGTATCCTGATTTCTTGCCTCCCTCGCTCTGATTGCATCTTGCTGCTTGGCGCATGTCCAGTACCAAAAAAAACCTCTTTAATCTCTACCTAATATATAATTAATATATAATATATAATAATAATAATATATAATAATAATATATAATAATAATAATAATATAAAACAGCTGAGGATTCTTCTCCCCGCTCGTACAATGATAGGTGGGTCTAAGCGGTCCGCCATCTCTCGACACGTGGATCCGCTGAGTCGTGACTGGACTCCGGCTCATGTTAGCGCCGCCGCGCCCCACAGGATTAGCAGGTCCTCTAATACATCGAATCGAAATCGAAATCAAGAACCGGTACAAGATGTCAATACTGATACATAAAAATCAAGGCCCAATACCTGCAGCCTTATATAATATCCTGGCCCAATCGGCACTTATATAACAAATATACATGGCAAACAATAACAAGTTTAATACCACATCGCCTGAGAAAATACAAATATGCTTGTTCATAACTGGAAGAGACTTCGAAGCACCTTGTGGCAAGCAATGGTAAAGGAAATAAAAAAAAGGAATAAGAAAGAATATAAAGGCATTGTGATGAATCACGAAGGGAGAAAAGAGGAAAAAATCAAAGGTGTGATGAATCACAAAGGGAAAAAAAGACTGATCACCTGGTAATTCAGTGCGAAAAATCAAAGGTGTGATGAATCAAGCCGCTCCCGCTCGTGCTGGCTGGGCGTTGACGATGCCCGCACCGGATGCAAAGGGACGCATTGGCCGCTGGAGGTACAGGTACCGGTGTGGATACATGGATTTGGACCATATGCCACCTCTGGCCTGTACCGGCTGGACTTTTTTTTTTTGCAAAATATGTATCCACTCGGTCAAGAATAAATGTTCCTTGCTCATAATATATTACTTAATAAATAGAACTTCACTAATCACATTTTAATGGTCTCGGCCAAGCACATTTTAATGTTATTAAAATATAGATCAAGCATAAATAAATTCATTACATCTATTAATTATTAAACATATTGTAACATATTATAAAGATTATATTATATTGGAGAGGTGGTTGAAGTGATATGAATAAAATATAGGATGGTGGGGTTATGGAAGATGTGGTATGGGGGGTGTTGTTGGAGAGAATTTTAGTACAGAGGATAAAATATATTTAGGGGAGGCCAGTATATTCCTTTAGGGAATAAAATTTATGAGAAATTGTTGTGGACAGCCTTAGTAGTAGTGTAGGAGGGGTGGCTGGCTGCTGTGAGCAAGGGTTGTGCGAGTCTACTCGGATCATAGGCCCCCGATGGTGTGCGGCTGGGCAGTGGATCCGTCTCGGCGTCCGCATGTGGAGGAGGGATGCTCGAGGAGTGGAGAAAATGTGCTAGGGTTTGAGGCTACTACCATTTTCTATTTAGGAAGGTTACGGTGTCACGTGCTGTGTCACGTGCTGGTGGTGTTGCGGCGCTTAGCAGCCGTAGGAGGGGAGGCTCGGAGGGTGGCCAGCGGAAGGCCAGAATGGAGAAGCTACGTGAGAAGAACACGGGAACACAACGACCAAAAGAATACCCGGAGCAGAGCCTCGCGTGAGGATAGGATAACATGGGCTAGGTGTGGTCTGAACTTAATGCACGCATGGGTAGGGTCGAGCCCTATAATACCCACTCAAAAATAATTAAATTAATTCTCCAGTCTTTTTAGCATGCGTGCAAAATTTCAAAAAAAACCACCGGAACATTTCTCTTTTTATATCTTTTATTGTCTGAGAAGTTAAATGCTGTTTTACAACCATAAAAAATGGAGCAAGAAATGACGTGGCCCAACTTTATAAATTTTTATATTATTGTCTTCTAATTTAGATGAGCTTTTCAGCAGAAAAAATATGGGACAAAAGCGTTCTTGCCCCTGGTGTAAATGTCAATTGTGATTTTACCCCCGTTTTTAAAACTTTGTGATTTTACCCCTGTCAGTTGAGAACGAATGAACCGTTTACCCTTGTTTTCGCCGTCCTTTGGAACGAGCAGCATTAAACGGATTAAAAAAATGAAAAACGCTTAATACACTGGGGAAAAGACCACACTGCCCCTTATCCATCCAAAACGTCCCCATCTCACCCACCGGTCCCCATCCGACTCGTCTCCATCCAGAGCCATCCTCCCCACCCGTAACCCTAGGCGACGGCGACGGCCGGCGATCAAGCGGCGGCGCGCGCGCAGGCAGGCGAGCGTCGGGGCGTCGGCGCGCAGGCGGGCGAGCGCGGCGGGGCGCGTGCGGCGGGCGCGCGGCGGGCCAGCGTCGGCGGTCGCGCGGCTGGCGCGCGTCGGCTCTACAGCAATCTCGGCCGGCGCACGGCGGCCGTGCGCGGGCGCGGGCGCGGGCGCGGCGGGCGAGCGTCGGCGGTCGCGCGGCTGGCGCGCGGCGGCTCTACAGCAAGGGAAGAGGCCGGCGTCTGGGAGCGTCGGGGAAGCACGCAGACCAAGAGAAAGGTGAAGCAAGGCAGTAGAAAGGCATGGAGGAGGCCTCTTTGAACGCCGAGGTGGATAGGTAATTTCTTAACTTCTTGTAATACACCAAATCCAATCTAACTCCATTCGTAGGTTGTACTAGCTTGAATCAGTAGATTGTCTTACATAAATGTCAACTATTTGATGTGATTTGTAGGCCAAATCACATGAAGTTAAAACTTGTGGTTAGAGTGTGGTCGTTTTTCAGCTTGCTGGACAAAGGCCCAAAGTCATGGCAGCAGGGTAAAACTTTGCCAACACAATTTATTGACATACAAAACTATGGGCTGAAGCAGTTAGTTGATTTCGTAGCAGACCATTACATGTGGAGTTTTAAGCATGTTGGATGTACTACTAGTTGATGCTTTTGTGCAAACTTGAATGCTAAGTTGACATATTGCTATGCTAGTATGTGATTTGGTTGATATATATTGTATCATGCTTCAATATGTGCAAGTTCTACAATAATGCTGTCGAATTTTTTAATTTTTTTCAAATCCTGTCAATATTTACTTACTTTTCAAACATATGAAAATTATCTCATTTTGTTTTTTTTGCAAAATTCCTTTGTAATCTGTCTACATACTGTCCAAACCATTATGCCAAAAGAGGGGTATAATCACAACCTGTTACTTAAAATAGGGGCAAAATTGCATGGGCATCATGGTCTTTTCTCACCTGATTTCACACCGATACCAGGCCTTGACGGAATAGGGGTAAACATCGTGTTCGATTTGAAATCGCAGGGGCAAATTCACAAAGTTTAAAAAACGAGGGCAAAATCACCATTAGCTTCCAAAGTGAGGGTAGAAACGCCAGAGCCCCAAAAAATATATGTATATGCAATGTATATTTATTGTTAAAAATATATTTTTTTTACCAAAATAGCATACCTGGAAGCAATTGATGTTTCATTTGCGTTGCCGTTGTCGATTAACGCTACAGTAAGAACGACATTCAATGGTTAGAATTATTAGCAAATATTGCTACGGAACCATATTAACTCAATGTCTTCGTCGATTTTTAGCTTACAAAAGTGAAAATAACTAAAGAAGGTACACTATAAAAAATATTGGGATCCCAGTACAACACACGGGCACTTTTCCTAGTATTAGACAAAATATATAATAAGTAGAGATTCGGCCTTTTGTTTTGGAAAGAGTTGATGTTAAGCTGTTAATACTATAACGTCGTTAATTTTTTTAGTTAGGAACTACACTCCTAGATCTTGAAAGAAATTGTTTTCTCAAAATTTTCTGCACAATTTTTTGTATATGGAATTATATGTTTGTGCTTCCAAATCAGATTTTAGAGAGGTGTCACGTAGTAACGTAGAATTGCTTAATCATTGGCGTTGCATTCAAACATGCGTGCAAAATCTTGGCCAGCAACTGCGAATTGGAGGGTGCGTCGGTTTTCCTCCAATTGCGTCAGATTGCAAGATTGCCAATAATGGAATGCTAGCGGGAATCATTATTGCCTACTCTGTGCAGCAGTATTTAGCAAGCTCCTAAGTTTGCTAATAATGGAACGCTAGCAGGAATCACTATACTATTGCCTACTGTCTGTGTGTGCAAAAGAGATCCTACGCATCTAATCACCGAATGCCTTGTTTCGCCCATGCCCTTGTATGTAAATATGGGCATATTGAGCATTACATGTCAGCACGTGATGTATGATTCTGCCAAGACACGAAGATTGTAATCTGTGGATAGTCTTTGGCAACTTCAACGTCACCAACTCTTGCATCAACAGCGATGAAGCCACCTCAAAACAATCACCCCTGATATTCAGCTGACATGGTGCTCTTCAAAAACAATAAATTATTGCCTGCTTTCTCGGTTGCATTGATTTCTTCACGCCTTTTTAGCATATATTTGGTCATATAATGGTTGGGGAAGCCTGGTAATGCGGTCAAATCCTCGTACACAAATGTGTCCTGCATACATCACAATGTATTAATTTTAAATTTGAATTTAGACCATTTCTCTTAAATAACTGGGATGTAAGTAATAAAATCACCATTCCATTCTCCATATTGGAAGAAAGTTGACTTAGTAGCTGTAAAGGAAAGCCACTTATAAACTAGGTGATGAGTGCCAAAAAGATAGATTACTTCCACTCCATCAAGGAGATGGTCCCAAAAAAACAATCATTTAGCTAAGTGGAATGTGCTATGCCAACCAAAAGACTAAGGTGGTATAGGTATTCATGACATGAGCATAAAGAATACTAGAAGTACACCTGTTCATGAATAAGAAGCGATTGAGATATACAAAACTTAGAAGAAGCAAAACTTTTATCTAAATACTACCATTGTCTCTTCTTCGATATTTATTGTAAATGTGTGTTTTAACGAGGGATGACGTGGATACCTTACATGTTGATACCACACTAACTGAACTTAGTGAAGAGAGATGATGTAGATTCATAGATGACTCTAAATAGCAAGCATACCACACTAATTGAACTTAGTGAAGAGGGATGATGTAGATTTAGACCTGATCATGGGCCATCCGACCCGACCAACCCAACCCGAGCAATGCGTTGGGTGGACGCGGGCCGTAATTTTTGACCCACAACGATCGACGGGTCGGGCACAGGCCGTGATTTTTAACCTAAAACCAGACCCAAAAAAACCAACCTGACAGGCCAACCCGTGTTAGGCACGAGTCACCCGACCTCGACCCGACCCGACCCGACCCGACCCGAGCTATGAGCAGGTCTATGTAGATTCATAGATGACTCTAATTAGCAAGTGGCTATTTGCACTCCCCACTTTGCATTTCTGGCTAAGCAGCATATTTTGAGATTTGGCTCCTAAGTGGGTAAAAGTTGGAATTTAACCTAAAATGGGCAATTCTCAGCCCTACTTCACGTGGACATACCCAACCTTCATAAGCAGCTCTTGTAGTTAAGGGTGCCTTCGAAAATTAAAATCTTCCTTTGGTAACTCCCGAGAGGTGCTATTCTTACAAAAGAAATCTTGCCAAATTGGGATGGAAAGGTTGCATAACACATTGCTTTTGTTCCAAGTTGGAGACAATTGAGCATCTGTCGCTTTACTAGGGTGGTTTGGCCTCTACAACCTCTGCCGCCTGTTCTCCCAGTTTCCCAATTGCCTCATCCCAGACAGCTACATCTCCCCCACCGTGCAGCGTCAAATCACAAATGGTGGATAGGATATTGTGCTCTATCGTGTTATGGGGTGGCAGCAAGCCTCGAGAAAGGAAAGTGAATTACTATGTTTACTGCTGGTGTAGAGATTCAAGGGGTGATCGTGCCTCTGAAATTGACAAGCGCAATTCAGCCCATTATAGATCATGTCGCTGATCGCCTCCCTGGTGGAAGGCTGAGTTAGTGACTCGGGCAGGCAGAAAAATTCGGGCCCAATTTGTACTTACATCCATGCTACTATACTTGTGCTATTCTACCTGGCTATGGCAGTTGATCTCCCCCCTTGGGCTATCATGGAGATCGACAGAATTCGGAGGAGACTCCTTCGGAGAGGAAGAAAAGAATCAAAGGGTGGGCATTGTCTTGTGGCATGGGTCAAGACATGTTGCCCCTGAACTGGGAGGTATTTCAATTCTAGGTATTTCTAATCTCCAAAAGATGGGGTGAGCTCTCATGTTGGTTTTTCCATTGCAGGTTCAACATTGTGTCAGGAGGTTGGTGATGGGGTTCATACCCTCTTCTAGATGGACATGCCATGGACCATGGTTTCAGGAGGCATGGCGCAGTGGTGCCCAGGCGAGGCGACACCTAGGCGACAAAATTCCAAGCCGAGCAAGTACCACCAGCGACACCTTTGAAACAGAGCCATGGACAACACATTCCTGATTTGGCTAAGACTTTTTGCTCAGGTATCCAAGAGAGAGGCTAATAAGCACATGGTGTTTGAGGCTCTCAGGCTCCCCTACTTGCAGGGGCACGAAATGTAGGAGCACTTGCTAAACATCAGGAGCTTGGGATATCCTGTCTGAATTCATCTTGCCGCCACAAAGAGAAGATAAACATTTTTAGCGCTTGACCACTCTGGTACTTATTTAGGGCTATTTGGTAGCACCTCACTTTACAAAATTCAACTCCACTCTACTAGCTCACCTTAAAATCGGGCCGGTGTTTGGTTTGCAAATTAGATCCAACTTTAGAAATAGATTGTTCTCATGCGGTAGTTTATAATGCCATTGAATGCTGGGTAGTTTCACCCATAAATTGCCTATGGTGCAGCCCATTGTTCAATTTTTTTTGGCAAAAGGCTAGTGGCTAGCCGGCCCAGCACGTCTACTGTCTTTCAGCTTTTGCACTTTTGATCACCTGTGTTGATCAGTAATTATCATTGCAATTTTTTTATCACCCACGTGAATGCAGAGCTTGCTGGCCTGAAGAAGAAAGTTTTGTCATCTAATGCATGAATTAGCACGGGTACTGCAAGTACCCATACGTAACTCCTTTCAGCATTCGCTTCCTGGGCAGTCAGCCATGGTCGACGCCTGCAGAAGCTGGGCAGGCTCGCCATGCCAGGCCAGATATGCCTGAGGAAGTTGAGCGGCCAGGGGGGGTTATGTGTTGGACTCGGCAGGCAGTATAGAGGGTTCTAGGGAGTCCACCTGAGTTTCTTAGTTGATTAGATCAGGAAAAAAGTAGGGGTTTGTTTGGGAATCTACGTATAGGAGCTGAGCTTCTTTAGGCAGGAGGCAATAAAGAGTTATTTCGTTCCCAACTATTCTACCGAGCCCTCTCTTGAAGCCGCCTAAAGTGCGACATCGGGGGCCAGGGCGAAACCAGCAACATCCCACAACTACCCTCTACAGCAATCTTCCCTCATATTGAACCACAACAACCGGAGGTAACTCGGGTTCTGATTCTGTGGCCAAAGCAATGGATCCCATGGATCCCGCTGAGGTGATGAAGAAGGCCTTGGAGGACATGACGGCACCCCACACGCATCTGCCCTGGACAAGCTAGAAGCGGTCCACCGCCTGCAGGAAGACGCGAAGGAGAACCGCCACCAGGTCATCGCCCTAAACCTAGCCTTGTCCAAACTCGAGTCTGTTGACTCCCAGATTGGCTCCACATCCAAGCAGAAGGGCATGAGCAAGGATGACGCCATCAACGACTCAGGGGTGGGAAGCTGCTTTACTCTTTCCTCATCAAAGACCCCGCCCACGGTTCCCCGCCTGTACCCTCAAATTGGATTTTTCCCATCTATGATGGTACAGGTGGCCCTCTCCCTTGGCTCAATAGATGTGAGTTATATTTCAGGGGTCAACAAACTCCAAGCATCTGACTGAGACTGCCCAGTTGTGGTATTACTGCCTTGAGACAAATGGTGGTGAGCTTCCTGGCGCCGTTTACTGCTACAGAAGTGTTTTGGTCCACCAATCACTTAGTCCCTGTTGGGGGAGCTTGTTCTGCTGTCCAAGACTACTCCAACCAATTCGTTGCTTTAGCTTGCCCCAACTCTGATCTGACAGAGATGCAACAGGTGCACCTCTTCATTGCCAGCCTCACAAATCCTTTGAAAACAAATGTGACCTTTAACGCCCTACCAATCTGGATGATGCCATCATGTTAGCCAGGGCTTTTGAGCAGTGCTTCGCTTTGGAGTCTGAACCACTTACGCACCAATTTCAGGCAGCACAGCCTCGCCCCCTGCCCAAGCCGTTGTCCTCCCCTACAGCGATGAGGTGTGTCGTCTTATACCAGCTGAGATGGCTCAATGCCGAGCAGATGGCATATGGCTCAACGCCGAGCAGATGGCCTATGCTACAATTGTGCCGAAAAGTTCTTCCTGGGTCATAATTGTAAACGCCTCTTCATATGAGGTGGTGCCACCCAAGGACGAGGAGCCAGAAATTGCTATCCTTCTGGTTCAGATTCAGCTCAAGGACGAGCTGCAGGGGGGAAGAGATGTTACGGAGTATGTGGCAACGGCAGGCAGTATACCGGGCGCATGGGAGTCCAGCCTGGGTTTCTTAGTTGATTAGATCAGGAAAAATAGGAGTTTGTTTGGGAGTCTTAGGTAGTTGCATTAGATATTTAGATTGAGACTTAATCTATCTGTAATTAGCTACACATAGGAGCTAAGCTTCTTTAGGCAGGAGGCAGCAAAGAGCATTCCCAACTATTCCACCGAGCCCTGGGCCAAAACCAAACATTGAAGGGAATGTATAATTTCTAATTGCACTGAAGGGATCGTTATAATTTCTGATGGCATTGAGGGAGTTTACTCATGTTTATTCACTCGACTAGACCTGGTCGGATCAAGTGCCATTCAACACTTTCATTGAGTCTAGGGAAGATGGGAATTATAGGCAATAGTGCAAAGTGGAAAAAGAAAAGGAGCATACGATGCCTAGTGAGTAGTGGTAAAGCCAATAATGCAAAGTGAAAAAATTGGGTACCATTTAAAAATATTTTTTTAATAACTATGTAATCAAGTAACTGGAAAATATGGGTGAATGTATCAATGTACCTTCATTGAAGATCATCTGATCCTTTTGTCGTGTTTGATCTGAAATAATGAAAATTAAATGATGAGCTTAGTACGTGGAAGAATCTATTCATCATTTTAGATACTGTGAATGATTAAAAAATTATATACATTACTAATTTGTGTTTCTATTTAAAGCAATATATTTCTATGTACTATTAGTCAAAGTGAAAGTAGCTTTTGAATCATATCATACCTTTAGTAATGGAAGCTATCGAGGAACCAAAATATATCAAAGTTTTGCCATAGTTAGATGTGGAGCCTTTTTCTATTTGTATTGGGGTGTGGCTAGATTTATGATCCGCAAAAACCTAAAAATAATAACAATATTAGTTTTACCACTACCAATTTTATTTGTGCATTGCATAAATATGAAACATGGATAAGTACCTCGTTTTCTTGAAAAAATGTTCCTGCAAGTGGGAAGATTCCCTTGTTTGCTGTGTAGCAAGGTATCTGTTGATTTACATAAATACGATTTATAGAAAGAATAAAATATAATATTATGGAAATAATACGATTGAGTTCTTTCAAAATAATATTCAAATAATCAAATAGTTGTTTTTTAGTTGTTTTCAAAATAAATATCTTTATAACATAAAGAAATATTGTATATAATATTACAATGCAATCATATCTTTATGGTAGGTTTATTAAAAAAATTGTTTCATGGTTTTTTAGGTTGTTTGTTTATTTTACCGTAAGAATAGATTATTTGAGTGAAGAATAATAGATTATAAAATCATTATATATATATATACCCACCATAACTGTGCCAGTGTCTTTTGTGCTATTGTTGTCATTCGTGTGAAGTAGCAGCAGATAATGATTTGGATCGTCTGGTAGCCTTTCATCAAAGTCACCATACTGGCACACATAGATATTAAATTAGTTGGTTAAGAGATAAGTAATTAAAAGGATATGTAACTATTGAAAAACTATACCATCTTAATATCCCCATCAGGAATTATATATCTGCAAGATGGAACAAAAATAAGGTAAGATACATATGTATTGTGTGTGCATGTTTCTAGCAGAAGGAAAAAGAACCAGACAACAATAAATTTAGCATACGCAGTGTGTCCACTGGGTGCTCCAAAATCTTCAATATCATCATCACGTATGTAGCTATGCCAACAATATAAAAAAAATCACAAATCAGATAATTTTCATGTTTTATTAAAAACTAATATAACTTGCAGCTTGTAGGTATGCAAAGAGGGAAAATTGGCTAGGTGCCATAAAAGATCTCTTCTGGGCTATATACCATCAAAAGTCTGTTTCTCTTTGGCCCTTAGTTAGGACATGTATGCCCCCCCACCTTCCTCTCTATATCACCTTAGTAATGATGCATCCTCTCAGGCAAACCTCTGTGAGGCTGGTGCCACCTCTGCCGAGCAGGTGGGCCAGAGGAACTGCACCATGGATGTCCGCCCATGCCTCCTCACATACTCTTGCTTGCTGCAGTGGAGAGGGATAGAGAGGGGAATAGGAGGGGCTGGCATCCTCACATACTCAAACTTGCTGCAGTGGAGAGGGATAGGTAGGGGAATAGGCGGCCTGGCCTCCTCATATACTACCGCTTGCTGCAGTGGAGAGAGATAGTGAGGGGAATAGGATGGGCTGGAGCTTCAAGGAGCACATGCCTAAGAGGTTCACCACCAACGATCCATCTGGACGGATCAGGACGGACTCTCATCGTGTGGATGAAGCTATTTGATTTATTAGGCAAATATGGTATATCCCTAAAGATGGGTTCTTTTAATGGTACCCATCCAATCTTCCCATGCAAAGAACATAAAAAATCAGATAATTAACATTTTTTATTAAAAAACAAAAATAACTTCCACGAAGCTAAAATTGTCATATTATGTGATGGATCTATTGTATATGTGTATGAAACAAACCTTCCTTTTTTACTAGCATAGTATTTGCAATTATGTGTTAATGGACAAGCACGGCAATTTGGGTTATCCTTGGTGCAAATGATCTGCCATGAAAAAAAATATGGTGTCAAAACTACAAACCATATTGAGTAAGAAAAGGAAAAATGTATATTACCTTTCCAAATGCTATTGCTTGCCGGTGTAGATCATAGCTATTTGAAGGAAATATGCTATACCACACATTAGTTAAAATACAACAACAACAACAACAACAACAACAAAGCTTTTTATTCCCAAACAAATTGGGGTAGGCTAGAGTTGAAACCCAATACGAACCGCCATCAAAGAGAGAAAGGGAAAAGGACCAAGAAGAACAAGGCTTAAAAAGGATTTTTTTTCCCTTAGAACGAGGCAAAAGCCTAATCAAGGTTCAGGCACGTGGATAGCTACTTTCCAAGCACTTCTATCCAAGGCTAACTCTCTCGTTATATTCCAATATATGACAAAAGGTAGCAATCACAAACAAGCGAAAAAACAAGGGACAATATACAACAACAACAACAACCAACAACAACAACAACAAAGCCTTTTAATCCCAAGCAAGTTGGGGTAGGCTAGAGTTGAAACCCAAAAACGAGAACCGCCAATAAAGAGGAAAAAAAGGAAAAGAACAAGCCTGTCGACGGTTGAGATATCGATCTCAAGTCGCTAAGGTTCTTGAAGATTGAGATAGGAGACACGCCAAACAATGCGAACAGCAACGAACAGGAGACAGGGGTTTTTATCCTGGTTCAGGCCTCTCGGGAGAGATAATAGCCCTACGTCCAGCCTTTCTTATATATCAAAGATGAA
>SPJY01028811.1:154651-224339 GCA_005191435.1 Raddia distichophylla | reverse complement strand
CATTGTGGTGTTAGGGGAGGGGAGGTGTGGCTAGGGAAGTTAGTGGCACCGGGCAAGAACTAGTATGTTTGTGGCATTACCACGTCACCACGAACCTCACATGGCACCTATCGACGTTTGTTTAACCGGGGGGTATCGTCGGCAATGATTATATATGGGGTTATGCACTGGATCCAAACTCGATGGTAACACAAGATAAGGGGTTATACAGGTTCAGGCCCTCGCGGTGGAGGTAATACTCTAGTTCTGTGTTCTATGATTATGATGGTGATCTGATGATCAATGTAGAGAGGGATGTCTCTCCATGGATGTGTATGGAGATGTTGATGAAGGTGACGAACCAGGGGCTCCCTGCCCGTCTTATATAGTGGGGGGTAGGGTTACAAGGTATAGTCCTGATCGGTTACGAGGTAGGATTCCTATCTCTATCCTCTATCCAGATACGTAGTTAGCTGGAATTACAATTGTATCTTCCTTACTAGGGATAAAGTTCTATATATCTTTAAGCCTTTCCTTGCCGGGCAAGCCTTCTAGAGTCCGAGTGTTACCCGTCCTCATCCACCTGACTTGGTCCATCCCCTGTCGGTGTCGGGTGGTTTTTTAGGCCCACCTTGTGGGTACCCGGGGTCTATGTTATCCACAGTAGCCTCCGAGTGCTTCATAGTCGAGTTGCTACTTCTCTTTACCTCACTTTGGATGAGTCATGCTTCATGTCGAGTGCTAGTAAATTATTGATATTCCTTCTTGACTAGTTTCTTCTTTGAAGCCGAGTGCTCTGTTGCCTACAAAGAGATTGTGAAGGGCTCAGTAAAGCTCCTTGTTGAAATTTCTGAGTGATCCCCAATCCGGTATTGCCGAAGTTCTAGCATTCGGCCCATTATAAGGCACATCACTTTTGATTTAGAAGAAGTGGTACCTGTATACTAGTCTTTTGATGCACAGTTAATGACCCAACATGGGATATACCAAGAGATGGGTATTTTTTGTAGCTCTGCCGATAGTCGACCCAACATGGGACGTACCGAGGCTTAAATTTGGCTTAGTCCAGCTGCACGTGTAACCACTGAGTATGATGTGCAGCTGAAGGCCTTTTTAATAAGTGTAGCTCCCGAACCGGTCCCAAGCCCAACGGAAAATCAGCATAATACTGGCCGAGTGGTACCTGTACCTGACTGGCGCGATGTACAGCTAGAGGCCCAACGTGGGGCGTACCATTTTAGTCGAATAATACTTAGCGCTCAGGGCGCAAGGTGGCTCATGGCCAAAGGCGTAGGCTTGTAACCGAGCCGTAGTAGGCGCTCAGGGCGCAAGGTGGCTCATGGCCAAAGGCGCATGTAGCGCTCATTTTTTATATGCACTCTTCCTGACTAGTCTAGCCCCCGAGCGTCGGGAGTCGGCTCATGGCTCTATTTCCCAGGCACGCGTACTGAGTGACTAGAGTTCACTGTTCGTGGGTCAGAGCTTCACTACTTGGAATAACCACTCGGATTCATTTGCGATCATTAAGAGAAAGAATCAAAAGTGCACGCAAGTGCACCTATTAGGTGTAGCCCCCGACTTACTGTTTAGTTGGAGACCAACTAAATAGCAAGTCAAGAAACAACTTAGATTTATATAAAAAGATCAAGATGATGAAAACTTAGCTTATAAGCTCTTGGCCCAGGAGTAGTCCGAGCCATAGACTTGGACGCGCATGGCGGAGGCATTGGCGTGTGGCCGACCTGTTGATTTGGGAGCTCGGGGCGCCGGCGTAGGCGTGTAGCCGATCTGTTGGCTTGTGCGCTTTTAGCGCAAGCGTAAGCGTGTCGCCGAGCTGTAGCCTTGGGCGTCGGCGTAGGCGTGTCGCGGAGCCTTAAGCCGTGTAGTTGCGGCACCTGTCTTGCGGTGTACTGCGTTTAGCATATTAAGTGGTATGTGGCATCAAACACCCAATTCTGTCTTGCAGAATTCAGCTCTTGGCCTAGCGTGGGGCGCGTTTTCAGCCTAGTGGTACATGTCCCAACCGGAGGAGGGATCTGCTGGCGACCCACTTAAAGGCGTACTGTTTGGATAAAGTTTGGCCGAAAGGCATTTTGTATCCTGGTTGCGGTATACAACTGGCGACCCATAAGGGGCATACCTCCGAAACAGTATCCTAGCCTCATCATCACTCAACCTTGAACGTGCAAAGTTGACTAGTGACCCAACATGGGGTATATCATGAGACACTTTTAATGGGTGGCGATTCCGGTCATATGCCCTTATTGGGCATACCGAGGCCAAAATAGGCTCGATGTCAACAATGTATTGTCACTGTTTGTGACGTATTATCGAGAAAGCTTGTTAAGGGGATCGCCCTTTGCTTAAATGGATTTGGGCCTCCGAGTGCCTTTTAGGCGTAAGCGCGTGGCCGAGCTGTAAACTTGGGCGCTCGGAGCCGAGGCGTAAGCGTGTGGCCGAGCCGTACACTTGGGCGCTCGGGGCGCCGGCGTAAGTGCGTGGCCGTGCCGTACACTTGAGCTCTCGGGGCGCTGGCATAGGTGTATCGCCGAGCCGTAGAGCTGGTCGCTCGGGGCGTGGATGTAGCCCTATCGCCGAGCCGTAGACTTGGGAGCTCAGAGCAGAGACATAGGCGTGTCGTCGAGCGGTAGACTTGGGCACTCAGAGCAGAGGTGTAGGCATGTGGCCTAGCCGTACACTTGGGCGCTCGGGGCGCTGGCGTAGACGCGTGGCCATGCCGTACACTTGGCCTCTTGGGGCGCCGGCGTAGGCGTGTCGCCGAGCTGTAGAGCTGGTCGCTCTGGGTGTCGACGTAGCCTTGTCGCCGAGCCGTAGACTTTGGCACTCGGGACCTAGACGTAGGCGTGTCGCCGAGCCGTACAGCTGGTCGCTTGGGGCGCGGACATAGGCGTGTCGCTGAGTCATAGACTTGGGCGCTCGAAGCAGAGGCGTAGGCGTGTGGCCGAGCCGTACACTTGGGCGCTCGGGGCGCCGGCGTAAGCACGTGGCCGAGCCGTACACTTGAGCTCTCGGGGTGCTGGCATAGGTGTGTCGCCGAGCCGTAGAGCTGGTCGCTCGGGGCGTGGATGTAGCCTTATCGCCGAACCGTAGACTTGGGAGCTCAGAGCAGAGACATAAGCGTGTCGTCGAGCGGTAGACTTGGGCACTCAGAGCAGAGGTGTAGGCATGTGGCCTAGCCGTACACTTGGGCGCTCGGGGCGCTGGCGTAGACGCGTGGCCATGCCGTACACTTGGCCTCTTGGGGCGCCGGCGTAGGCGTGTCGCCGAGCTGTAGAGCTGGTCGCTCTGGGTGTCGACGTAGCCTTGTCGCCGAGCCGTAGACTTTGGCACTCGGGACGCAGACGTAGGCGTGTCGCCGAGCCGTACAGCTGGTCGCTTGGGGCGCGGACATAGGCGTGTCGCTGAGTCATAGACTTGGGCGCTCGAAGCAGAGGCGTAGGCGTGTGGCCGAGCCATACACTTGGGCGCTCGGGGCGCCGACGTAGGCGCGTGGCCGAGTCGTACACTTGCCTTTGGAGATACCTATGGTAGGCTTCCTATGTGTAGAAGAAGACGTCAAGAAAGCAAATTTTCTAAGATAGCCGGAAGAAGAATGAGTTATGATGGGAAGACTTTCTGACATTTTAATTTTAAGGCCTACACCTTTCCGAGTGGCGTGTTCACTCGGGATTGAACCGAAGGGTCCTCCTGGCCCTGTTGCGGCTTTCGGAATAGCAAGCGGAGGCGATGGAGGGCTTAGAGCTTGTTCAATGGGGGCAATGCCAGACTTTGGATTTTGGCGGTGCCGATGCAGAAGCGGTGTGACATCTTCTTCTCCGTGAAACATTTGATAAACTAGCGGAGAGTCTCGTTCTTCCAGCGATGTAGTTGACCAATCTCCCACCTCCCGGCGGGTCTCCGTAGGTCACTTGAAAGTTGGCAATAAGTTGTTCCTGGAGATCATCCCAATATTCGATGGAATTCTCAGGGAAACCTGTCAGCCAGGTTTGGGCGGTTAGGGTCAGAGCGACCGACAAATAATTCACCATGACGTTCTGATCACCTCCTACCGCGCTGACTGCCAGGGCGTAGACCTGCAACCAGTTCTTTGGGTCCCTCTCGCCATCGAACTTGTTGATGGCTTTGAGGTTGAATCCATCTGGCCAGACCACTCGGCGGAGATCCGGGGTGTACGCCTGAATTTCTTCCAAGGGTTGTGGTTGTTGGCGCCGCGGAGATCTGTTGCGACGTTCGTGATGTTGGCCCTAACGAGGATACCCGCCAAGATGATCATGCCGACTGGCAGTGCTCTCGGCGTAGTCGTCGTTGCGCCAACTGAGATGGCTATAAGAAACTCACTCGCTGTTAGCGTGTTCCCTCCTTCTGGCTTCTATGTGATCTTCCAGCAGCGGATGCGCGCGCCTTGCTCCAGTTGCGAGCGGAACGGCTGTTAGCTGTCACTGGCGCAGTTGGGGCCGGGTGCGCATCGTTCTGCTGGATCACGGCCATCTCGACAATGGCCGTTGCTCGGACCAAGGTTTGGATGAGGGGACTGTCTTCTGGGAGTTGTGGAGCCATGGTCTCCAGAAGAGCCTTCGAATCGACGATGTTGGCTTGTGGAATCGACGATGTTGACAACAATACACTAACCTTGCTGCTAGGGATCTTCTTGACAAGAAAGATAAAGAGAGAGGCAAGATATGTTAGCTGTCCATCCCTAGATCAAATGAAATGCTGAAAAACCTCAAAAACAGATGGACCAGAGACAATGTTAAAAGATCAAGCCAATGTATCATACTAGAGAGGTTCATAAGCCTCTGGCACATGGCATTTGGTTTTTCTGTTTTGTGTTTTCATTTGGTTCTTGATACACTGATTGTCCGTTTCTTAATGATGATATTTACATTGGATATATTTTTATTGGATTTGATACTAAAGGCTCCAGTTTTGAATCCATGGATGCTTGTGGAGATCATTAAGAACATTCAATATACAATGCGATCATTAAGAACATTCAATATGGGAAGAAGTTAGAAATACTAGTACAATGCCCGTGCTCTGCCACGGAACTAAAGGGGAGAAAGGGAACATAAATTATAGAAATATAAAAACTATAAAGGTTTAAATTAGCAATGCGTGCATTCGTCTGCCACAACATGATTTCAAAGTAAAATAAAGAAATCAGCGGTGAATTCGAATAGGAAAAAATTATTTTGAATATAATGGCAATTGAATTTATGGCTATATAACATCATCAGCACTAAATAAGAGCACTTATAATATCTACTAATGTTACCCAAGTTACACCGGCAAAAGCACAAAATATAGAAAGAACACCGGCTCGATAGCCCACATCCAAAACAACCTGGAAACCATAAAAACTAATAGAACCAAAATCTGTATCCTTATGATATGTAGCCAAGAGTACCACATAGTCCACAAAACATATAAACTGCTGCTAGATGCCTCTTACCTTGCCAGAAATTACAAAAGTCTTTATAATGCCGAAAAGGTAGCATTTGATTATTTTAAACAGACTATTAAGTCTTCTAGATGGTACAAAAGTCTGCTCAGCGGGCAACAAGTATCATAAGATAGCTACATCTACGGTCAAACTTTCTTGCTCTACTTAACGTCAGAATGTTATAAAAATAGAAAAGGCAAATCCACGCGTACAAGGATTATTGTCGTGCAACTTTGTCGGAATCAGAATCGACCTCCTGCTCCTGAGGTTTAGACAGTGCATTTGCTGGATCTTCAGATGGTAGGAATGAAATAGCTTTAGTTCTTGATCTGCTCGTAGAGACGAATAGCTTCCTTCAGCTCATCCCTAGCACTGGGACCATGGCTTTGCCATGATTCAACCACTTGCTTTTGGAACTCCATAGCCAAGGTATAGCTGAATTTAGATAAAAGAGGGCATCACTGATCAGTCAAAAGTCAAAACAATGAAAATTTAACAAAACAGTTACTGTCATTAAACTGAAGCATTGCAGCTCGGTTAGTCTCACAGTGCAGGTGCAGCTAACAGAAAGCAACAGTTCACATATCACGGAAACAGCCAACAATGGGAAGAGAATCTATTTCGTTTCCTTAACTGCCATGCAATCCAAGCGCAAGCAACGGGGCGATATGTTCTTTCCATATATGTTTTTTGTTCTTACAGACATCATTTGTAAAATGATTGCAGTTCTTTGAAATCAAATGATACGAGTTTCCATGATACTTCTCTGCAAGTTTTTCAATAAACGACCATAACTCAACCTGAGACATGTTAGTTGTGCCAAGCCAGACTGACCTTCTATCGACAAATCCAGGGGAACTTTTCAATTCCACCTCAAACACACCACTGGACAGGAAATCGTGGGCTCCAAATCCATATTCCATGCCATGAACTGCACATTTGAGAAAAAAATACTAAAGAATTAAAACTTCAAGCTTTTGTAGATTCAGATTTAGTAAAACAAAGCAAACACTAACAGTAAGCAAAATTAAAAATTTCAATGTAACAATGGTTGATGGTAGTAATGCACAACTGCATACAATCTAATAAAGCTGAAATGCAGTGTTTATCACAAACAGTCATACACATCCCTTGGTTTCTCTTTTATGGATTTCTAATTCCCAAGAACCTACAAATATGATTTTGAGCCTGTACTATGCCACGGAACTACAAAAGGAAGAAAGGAAAACACGATTCGGATCGGTTTCACATATTAGAGCAGTAGAATCATGTCTACACAAATGTAGAAATCTACTTGAGCATGTTAGATTTGCAAATGAGGAAAAATATTAAATCATTTAAAGTGTAAGTCGATAAGACGATAACAAAATGGAATACATATTAAACTGACACTGCTACATATGATTTTAAAAAACCTTCATTTTATTTCCTGATAAATACTCCATATCTGAATCAGTGATGCAGTTACAATATCTCATATTCAGTGTTTCCAGTTTGCTCAAGCCTGGTAAATAAAAATAAGTTGCTGCATCAAACATAAACAGTAACTATGAATTACTCACAATTTGAGCTGAATAAGTTGGTCACATTGCAGTTTTTTTTTCCAACGGTGCATATAAACAAATATAAGTATGCTCGGATGATCCAGTTGTTTGCCACATAATAGCTGCTATAGTTAAGTATTACAAGTTATAACAAGTAGGTGTGATTATTGTATGCCTCATAACTGATAAATTCAGAGAATAAAATGACACCTTTTAAATGAACAAGACCGCCATTAATATTTGGACAGCGCTCAAGATCTAAGTTTACCAAATTAACTAAGTTTGCTAATGCTTTTGTTCCTCCAGCAGTAATGGCGGCACATTTCTTAAAGCTCAACGATGTCAAGTTTGATAGGCCTGCATAATTAAGAAGTATATCATAAATCATAAAATAAGAATATTTAATAAAGAGCATCCATACACAACATCCCCGCAGCAAAGGACAGCTCGCTGCTCGCTATAGGGGAGAGAGAGGCGACTTTGGGGGAGCACTGCCTGGCAGCGCGGATCTGACCGGCCCTCGCCGCCGGTGGCCTCCGGGTCACCGGGGTGGGTAGTTGGTGACGGATCCGTGCCGCCTGATGTACATACCTGCTGCTTCTAAGGTAGGTGTTGCTATTAGTTTTTCGTTTGAGTGGTTCTTCCCAGATTTGGTGGAGTGTTTGGTGGGGATGCTGGCAGTGAGGTTCGTCTCGCCGTGGCTTTTGCTTCCTCGGCGTCAGTCACGAAGCGGTCATCGGCGACGATGCGGCTCCTTGCTCTTGTCGTCAGAGGTCTCGGTCCTCCATGGGGGCACAAGCTTTGCTTGGGGTCACCGTGGGAGGTCGTTCTTCCTCGTCGTTGTTGGAGCCAATGCTGAGTCTATGGGCTCTGAGCGGCTTTCGGCGATGGTGGATATTTTGTGCCAGATCTGGGAGTGTAGTGTGTGTGTTTGTGTGTGCTGAGTTGGGGATGGATGCCCGCCCCTACTGCAGCTTCTCCTTGCGGCGATGCGGCGGCCAGTGGAGACTTTGGGGTGGGTGTCTGCTCCCGCCTTCGTCTTCCACGGGTGGAGTGGCATCAGCTCCTCTGCATCCATTTACCTGGGATGAGGTGCCCCTGCTCCACAGTTCAGTGATAACCGCGGCGACGCGGCCGTTGCACAGGGCCTTCATGCACCTCTCCATCTTCAAAACCCTGTGGGGTATCGGCTGGTAGTGGCGTTTTCGGCTGGTGCGCCGGCCACCTCTGTGTCTTCTTCTGGCAGCAGAAGTCGTCACTATGAGAAGCAGCGTGTGTTGTTCTTGCATCGACGCTACTCTGTGGCTCGCCGTCCCATGCGTACGCCCGGCCCGGCATCCCCACGGTCGGCGCGCCTCCTCCTCCGGCCCAGTACGGTGGCGCGCACGCCTTCCTCCTCCACGGCTGGCCCGGCGCCATGGCGGCTTCCTCTCCAACGTCTTCCTATCCATCTCTGACGACGGCGGCGTGGCCGGCATGGCTCCCCTCCTCCAACGCGGGGGCGGCGACGACTTCTCGACCTCGGCCCTCGGCGCTCCATCTCCGACCAACGGCGGCGACCTCTCTTCCGCGCCCACAGACGGCGGCGCTCCCCCCATCCCTTCAGCACACGGTGGCACCCAGATCTAACGGCACGGAGGTGACGGCGCCCCATCCCAGACCAACGGCGCGGCAAGAATACGGCATCTAGGGTTTGGACACACACACACACACACACACACACACACACACAGAGGGCTTACCCGGCGGCGCCGACGACAGGGGGCGGGGAGGGAGAGGGGGCGGCGGGAGATAGGGAGGCGGCGAGATGAGACGGGGCGCAGGCGCGAGAGCGGCGGAGCGCCCGCGCACAGAGAGAGAGAGTGAGGGGGGGCTTACCCGGCGGCGCCGGCGATAGGGGGGCGGTGGGAGAGAGGGAGGGGCGGCGGAGGGAGAGGGGGAGGGGCGGGAGAGAGGGAGGCGGCGAGTGGTAGGGGGATGAGGGCAGCGGGATCGTGGGAGGTGCAGGGGAAACCTAGGGGCGGGCGTGTAGATCGAACGGTGTGCAGAGGTCGGTTAGATGGTCCAGATCGCAAGTTTGAACTACGACCACGACCACAAGGTGCTGTAAGATAGTAGAGATAGAGATAATAACAATAACAATAATAATAATAACTGCTGCTGCTGCTGCCTTTTTGCTTGCTTACAGCTGCGGGATACCTTAATTAGGCTAAATACCTGGGTTGCGCCGAAAAAATACAAGTAATGACAATACACATGTCATGGGAAAACCTTTTGCATCCGCTTACGGCTGTGGGATACTTTCATTAGGCTATAACCTGGACCATCCAGGCCGATCGCGAGCTCATTTAGGTAGATAAGAAAAGGAGCCATCCAGGGACAGCCTGTTTCAAGGTTTTGGGACGTACGAGCTTGTCTAGCATCTTAAAAATATATTCCATTTTTAGGATCCTGTTGTTCTGTCATGACCTTATTTACAAACTAAAGACAAAACTGTTTTGTTCAAGACAAAATAGACGAATCAAATGTGCAAATAATTGAGAAACGGGATAGTGAATTGTGGTTTGTAAAATGAGACGATGAATTGATCAATTGTTTCATTGTTTTGAGAAGGAAAACATGTGTTGATCCATCGCCATAGCAGGCCGTTATTCCCCCCTCAATGTCCACAAGAAAATTAAATGCGTAGAAGCCAATAAGGAGATACTTGAAAGATTAGAACATATTGGGAGACTTATCATTAAATAGGGGCGCATAAAAAATAGCAATCCACGTGCCTAAACCATGACCTAACTTTTCATCCTCTTTGGTTCTTCTTTAGGGTTAACATCATGATTAACAAGGTAGGCAATTTCAAAACATATAGAGAATGCATTTTTATATTTCAATCAAGATAATTTAGTACAATTGGGTAGAAGAATGAACTAGTGTGTTAACTCGCCTGGGTGATCAGTGAATTGTGCTTGACTTCCGTCCGGAAACACTTCTTCAGGAGCAGGCTCATCTATCGGAAAGTTGATTTAAAATTAATATTTACTCTAACTGAGATATATGCAAAAATGCAAGGCTGAGTATCGATTCTCAACAGAAGTGCTATTGTTATGGCATTAAGGAAACTAAAGATGCCTTTACTAATATACCCCTAGGATTTAATTTTCAAAAATGTAGACATGCTTTTAAATATCTTCTAATATATTCAGAGAATTCTATAGATCAATACATAAATTATATTTTTCCTAAATTGTAGATTGATCCTAGTATTTTCTAAAATTTTCTAGGAATTTTTGGAGTTAATATACTATTTTTAGTAATCCGATAACTATTTTTGGAATATTTAAATGATTAACTTAGAGAAAAATTCTCGGAACAGTAATGGGCCAAACCCATCACTGCGCACTATGTGGGGGTAAAAACAGCACGGCCCAACCCCGGGCGAGCAGCGCAACCAGCTGGCACGGCCCATCAGGCCAGCGCGGCCCAATCGCGTGTGCAGGTGTGCCCAACGGCGACATCGAAGGCGCTGGGGCGAAAGGCACCCCCACTTAAGCTGACGCGTGGGCCAAGGACCCACTAGCCAGTGGTTCAGAGCAGTGCGGAGATGAAACGGACCAGAGAGAGTGATTGATAGGTGGGATTGTGCTGTTACCAACCCGTGCGTGCATAGTGGTAAAGATGATGATGTCATCGTCTTCTTCCTCTCGCCGGCGTGCGCAACCGAAAGAAAAACCAACGTTCGGCGGAGCTAGGGGCTATGCCGGCTGGTGTAGATGCTACATACAGTTTCAGTGAAACGTTGCGCAGGTACTGGTGCCCTCGTCACGGCCATCGGTGACCGGACGCAACGACACTCGGCTTCACATGGCAGCAGCGCTCCCATTTGGCTCCAGTCAAATTAAAAGGGGAGGAAGCTTCGAGAAGACGAGGGCTTGCTTATTGAAGCCTTGAAGAGGACGGAACGCAGCTCAATCGTCTTGGCGACGTGCTACTCCGCGGCGACACCAAACAGAGCAACGACGGCGAGGGTGCTCCAACGAGGCTCTAGCCAAATTGAGTGAGGGGAAATGTTGGCAAGGCTTACGTGATGCTCTAACCGAAAGGAATTGAGCATTCGTACTGTGGAGGAAGAAATCGACGGAGATAGGTTCGGCACAACTCGGGTCGGCAAGCGATTCCAGCCAATACGGCAACTCCGGCGACGTCGGCGGTGTTCATGGAGCTCATGGATTTGCCATGGACAGAGGGGAAAGGTAGTAGTGCTTGGGAGTGAGGGAAACGGGGAAAAGAGGAAATCCGTGGTGGCGGCGAGGCTTTTATGCCCTATGGCGAAGGTGCCGAGCTCAGCGATGCCAGCATGGCGTGTTTAAGGGGCGGAAGGCTAGGTGGCGACGCGAGCTTGAAACACGGCGATCCATGGCCACAGGAGATGATAAGGGCAGGGGTCCCGATCTTTCGATAAGAGGAGGATAACTACGATCTGGTAGAAGTTGATATTAGCGGCTCGACTACAACCGTCAAGGATGTTGCGCCTTAGCAACCGGTACACCAACTCCAGATGGTTATTGCCCTCGCCGGAGCACGATCAACCTGACCACGAAGGTCCTTGATCTTGCAAGCGATCGAAGAACTAGCAAGAACAAGATTAACAACCAACTCAATTGGCAAATATATAATAAGATCAGATCTGAAAGTATCACAAATGGTGGGGTTCTGTAACGATAAAACAGGCGGTCTAACCGACACGCGTGAATACCGAAATGTAGCAAAGGCTAAAACATAACTAAACAAAACCCAAGTCTAAAAACAGCGACGGCTACCCTATTTATCATGGCAAAGGCAGCCAAGAGGGATCCCTGGTCGTTCTAGGGTTCCCACGGGGCGTGCTCCACTTGGGACATGGCCCAACATGCTTACAAGGCCCAGGTTTCGCCCAATTGTTGACGCAGCAACTTATTTTGACGATTCCCGCTGATTCCAAATGAATTTTGAGATGACGTTGGATCACTATCGAATGAATTTTGCCTTTTTCGCTAGTATGGTGAATAACATGTTTATTTTCAGTAACAGCATATGGTTCACTATCAAATGTAACATGTTCATTCACTAGTTGTGACATGGATATAAGTGAATTATTATCACACAATTCTTGCATATGGTTCACCATCTTGTGTGAATTATTATCACACAAGATGTAGTAGGTAAATCATCTTGTAACAAAGAAAATTCAGTAACGGATTCCACTAAATGTTGCTCTATGGTAGCATGAGTAGTGGACAAATTCAGCATGCTAAAATAATTCTCACCTTGTGCAAGGATGACACCTTTTGTATTACCTTTGAAATCCTTAGTAGCTATTGTAGGTGTACTTACCTCTTCGCTTACAGATAAGAGATCACTGATCACTTCCTTCTCTTTGTTCTCTCATTGATCATTGTCTTGACGATGCTTATTTTCCTGCAATATGTTAGCTACAAGAGGAGGTACAACAAGAGGCGCCTCAGGTCAAGCTAAAAGATCATTCAAAGATTTCTGTGCAAGCATACTTTGAGCTTTACAGGCACAATGAAGTAATGGTGATGGAGAGTTATATGTTTCATGAACAACAATATCTTGAATATCCTTATTAAGCCCACAAAAGAACCTATATCCTTTTCACATTCTTCTAAACCACAACGCAACAAACAGGTTCACAGTTCATGATAATATTCTTTAACAGTTTTACTCCCTTGTTCTAAGCATTGAAGTTTGTTGAACAAATACTCAGCATAATATTCAGGAACAAATTCAATTCTCATAATTTTTTTAATGGCATTCTAATTCTCAGGTTTTCTCTCTTTTCTACAAACATGGTTCCACAAAATTAAAGCATAGTCAGTAAGCACACTAGCGGCAAAACTAATCTTTTCATTTTCTAACAAATCATGAATGCCAAATTGTTTGTCTACCTCTATTTCCCAATCAATATGTGCCTTCGGATCAAAATTTTCTGCATAAGATGGCAAAATTAAGTTGATTTTACCTTGCTCAGGAGTAGGAGAAGAAGCGATGGTGTTGATATCACCACTCATTTTGGACCGATGTAAACTCGAAATGAACATGCGGTTCACAGATGTCAACCCTATGTTGTCAAATTGTGTAGAATTATCGTCATCTTCGTCCTCGTCTAATTCTTCTGGACTTGTCATGGTTAGTAGATTATAAGGAAAACACAAGAATATGTATTCCCTGTCAGCTACTAAGATGTATGTACAGAAGTCACTCCCTTTCAACCTAGTATAAAGATCTTACCAATTCTTACCAAGCTTAACAGGAAGTGACCACAACCGGTAAGGCAGCAACTACTGAAGATATGGTGTACCAGTTGCCAGGCGCTAGTACCTGATTGGTCGTAGTTTTTGTGGAGCTATGGGTGGCTTAAAAATAGATCAAATGAAAAGCTAGAACCACATTAGCCAAAACAAGTTGAATAATCGTTCAACAATGGTAACGTGTTGATCCTAGGCCTAACCATTCTAGAGACGCGAGCCGGGACACAAACGTCGTCATGAGAATCCAACTAGCACACTTCAAAACAAGCTTTTTCTTTCACTTTCTTTTCTTTTAGTGCGGCTCTTTTATATGCACTTGCCTTCTCTTTATTTTTGTGTGGCTCTTTTTTTTTTGCACTTGCCTCTTTCTTTTTCCTTTTAACTTTCTGATAGGACAGCACACATAGCCTTTTTGCGCAATTACGGACCCCAAGCACACATATCAAAGTTGTAGAGAATCTTCTAAGCGTTCCAAAACATCCAAAATCATGACAATCCGAGTTCATATGAGTGAGATATGGGCAAAATACAGAACTGGATAGAGTTGGGTCCGAAATCAGATTGACGAAGATGGCAACTTTTATCACTGATAAAAGCCGAATTTAGGAATCAGATTTTTGACAATGGAAAAGTTTGATCCGATAGGAAATTTCGTGATCTTTTCAATGAGCACAAGAACGTTCCAATCCGAGTTCAGGCGTAAAAGTTATGACCGTTTTTCTGAAACTTTCCAAATCTGCACTTCCAAATATGGTAAGTATTTATCCGAACTTTTACACCCAGAAGATGCCGGAATCAAATCTTGAGTTGAATTCCAAAGTTCTAGAGCACGACTTGCCCTTTCCAAAGAGTCCAAGAACACACTAATCCGAGTTTTTGTAGGAATTTTATGGCCAAAACACCGAACTGGACAGAATCTGGAATCTGAAACCGACTTGGACTGGAATTTGAAACCGATTTCAACTCCGTGGAAATTGAGTCTAACTCAGAGATAAAAGTGAATCTGATTTGAAGATGGAACCTACTCTGATTAGAATATGAGCCTTACATTGATTTGAGGAGAAAGCTGACTCGGATTTGAAGACGAAACCAACAATGACGCAAAACGTGATACGAACTCGAAACTCTAAACGAGAAGACACTATAACCAGCACACGAGACCAAAATGCAACCGAAAACTCAACAAGAAAAGACCAAGCGGTAAAAGCAAAAGGCTCAACTTGTCTTGGATAAAAGGGAAATATTTTTGTGGCAATTTTTTTGTACTCTAGGTAGAATAAAAGCAAGAACAAGAAATCTCTCACCGATCAAACTAGCGCTCTGATACCAAATGATAGGGGCAGGGGTCCCGATCTTTCGATGAGATGAGGATAACTACGTTCTGGTAGGAGTCGATATTGGCGGCCCGACTACAACCGTCAAGGATGTTGCGCCTTAGCTGCCGGTACACCAACTCCAGATGGTTATTGACCTCACCGGAGCGCGATCAACCTAACCACGAAGGTTCTTGATCCTGCAAGCGATCGAAGAACTAGCGAGAACAAGATTAACAACCAACTCAATTGGCACATATATAATAAGATCAGATCTGAAAGTATCACAAACGGTGGGGTTCTGTAACGATAAAACAGGCGGTCTAACCGTCACGCGCGAATACCGGTATGTAGCAAAGGCTAAAACATAACTACGAAACCCAAGTCTAAAAACAGCGACGGCTACCCTATTTATCATGGGAAAGGCGGCCAAGAGGGATCCCTCGTGGTTCTAGGGTTCCCACGGGGCGTGCTCCACCTGGGCCATGGCCCAGCAAGCTTACAAGACACAGGTTTGGCCCAATTGTTGATGCAGCAACTTGTTTTGATGATTCCGGCTGATTCCAAATGAATTTTGAGATGATGTTGGATCCGTTGGAAAGTTCGCATCGTGGGCTTCTCCTTGGATACCAAGAACATCCAAAACAGAGTTCGTATGCGGCCTGTGCGTCTATTTGAATGCTGGCTGCACGATGATGGCCGAACCGGAGTAGAATTCGAGCTGGACTTGTAATTTGGTTTCCTTTCATGTCTTCCTTTAACCGACTTGACATGCAGGAGTTGTAGACATAGTAGATATGGAGAGACACCTTTCTTTAATATGCCATCACGTATGGGAGGCGGCCAAGGTGGTGGCCTAGCTGCTGGATGTGATGGTGCCATGTTTAGAAGCCAAGACAATGGCCAATTGTGTGATCGACAGTGTGATCTACATGGCCAAGATGAAGGTTGATGAGACGATGATGATGAATTAGCCGCCGTGGTCATATCTGTGCCAAACATGGTCTCATCAGGAGAACGACACCGAAGTAGAGAAAGAGAGATGAGCGGCGCCGGTAGTGAGAGAGAGAATGCGGCGAGAGAGAGAGAGAAACAGGGAAAAGCAGAGCGGGCTCGGCCAGAAATCGGCCTAAAACGGCCCATCTAAAGCCTAGTTCGAAGAAAAGTTTTCAAATTTGAATGTTGTCAAAATTTGATCAAATTTGATAGCTAGGCTCAAATTTGGGTGTTACACCTCACCTTTCTGATCTCCGTGCAATTGAGCCTTATGTTCCATAGGGACCTTGTTAGGGTTGCCGTCTACCATGCCAATGTTCAAGCACTCTCTTGGCATATGCAGTTTGCTTGAGTGTGATCCGATTCTCTTCTTGTCCCACTTCAATGCAAAGGTAACAATTGAGCAAACCAAAAATTCACTCATCATCTGCTACTTGAAGAGTGCAATCTCTTTTGGAGTTTCTCCTGTCACAATTAAGTCATCAACATAAACACCAACAATTAATCCTTCTTGGCCTTCTCCCCTAATGTTACACAGCTTGCTCCTGTGCACATTTCTGAAAACCATGCAGCCTCAAACATCTATCAAACCTTGTGTTCCATGCCCTTGGTGCTTGACGAAGACCATATAGTGCTTTACACAACCTGTATATGCACTATTCTTTCTCTTTCACCTCAAAACCTTCTGGTTAACTGACCTAGACCTCCTCCTGAAGATCTCCATTCAAGAAAGCAGATTTTTATATCAAGATGGTGAACGTGCCACCCTCGGTGAGCTGCTATTGCAAGTATGACACGTATTGTATAATGTCTTGGCACCGGGGTGAAAGCCACATAAAAATCAATGCCCTTCCGCTGAACATAGCCTTTTGCCACTAATCTAGCTTTGTGTGTTATATCACCACTCCATCTGAGTTTTTCTTCAATTTATATACCCACTTCAAACCTATAGGCTTCCTACCAGATGGCAATTCAGTTGGAATCCATGTCTTGTTCTTCTCGATGGATTTCATTTCATCCACTATTGCTTCCTCCCACTGTTTTTGCCGTACTGCATCCACATAGCAATTTGGCTCCTCCAGCTCAAGTGATGACAATTCATCTAACGGTTCATCTTCAGAGACTTCCTCTTGAAGCTCCATTCTTGCTGTCCTTTCCAAGACATTTGCCATGCTTCCATATCGACGAGTTCCATCACTTGGAGAGGTGCTGCCAGTAGGTGATGGTACCTTCATGGCAGTGGCCGGTACAGTTTGAGTAGCTTTGGTCACCATTCCCTGGAGTAGGAGTTAACCATGCCGCTGCCTGGACCGCAGTTGCAGCAGCGCGAGCTCGCCCCCCATGTGACTGGCCACGGGCCATGCTTGTTGTGTGATGCGTCTGCACCCTGGGCGCCCTCGCTATGGGCATTTGCACAGGTGAGTCCGGTGCTGAGGGGTTGAGTCCTGATTTGACGGGACTGTCATGACTTCAATTGCTGCACTGTTGGCGATTCTTATGCCTTTTGGAATTAATCCGCAAGCGCACGGATATCACTGTAGCGTTCACTCGGGAGTATTCCAAGGTATCGATTTCCATGAGGAACGAAAAGTGTTTAAGTCTAGAATCTAACTTGACTGGATGGATAATGGTGGTAATGATGGGAGTGGGATAAGATATTTCGGGTAGAGAGGCTCTACGGTTTTATACTCAGCCAAATTTACAAAATTACTGACACACAATTGCTACTCTGTATCGGAGCTCAGGCACTCACTATACCACCCGCTATCCTGAATTGGAATCCCGAATGATTATGACCGTCCTGATTTGGCTCAACTGGTCTGCAACTAACGGGGCGGATTTCACAAAGTCTAAGCCGGATAATAGGGCTGTCACCACCTATTACCTACCACACATACGTTGAAGCAGGTGCCTACCGGCTACTAACTAGTCCAAACACCATGTTTGTACCTAGCAGTAATACGTACCAAGAACGTTATTTCGATAAGCACCCCTACTACCTCTTATACTAATCTCTAGGTGGACAATTAAGCACAAAGATCTTAGCACTCAAGAATAGTACGGGCCTAATACCAACAAAGCAACAAGTATATGAAAGAACTTTGCTTTATTCAATAAAGAATTGAGCTAAGTGTTACCGAACATTGGAGCGAAGGTGAACTCGCACCCGAGTCATCTCCAAAGCACGAGGTGGAAGAGAGCCGACACCTCCGGCGTGTCCCCAACACTCAACTCTCCTCTCTCCCTACCTCTACATTTCTAAGTGGACAGCATAGAGCTGGTTTCTTCTCTTCCCCTCTTCCCCATAATCACAAATGAGGGTAAACACCTCCTTCTATAGTGTTCCCGAGCCAATGGGAGGGTTCCATGGCATGGGACAAGTGTCACACAACCCCCCTCCAAAGGAGAATCCAAGGCGAGCCCAGGGGTGGGTCAGCCGGCCTAGGTGGGTCGGCCGGCCCGCCTTTTTCATCATCTGGCCACCAATTTTGCATGGGATGCTTCATCAACGTTGTAGATCATCTTCCCAAGTCGGTTTGGCAGTTGGAGACCGGTAGCATTGGGTTCCTTTAGAATCCTATGCATTATTGTGAAGGAATCCATGTTTCTAGATCAAAACGACTTGCATGGACGGTTGGGATGGCCTCTAGGTGTGTTGCTTGGCGTGTGGGGAAGAAACCGATGCAAATTGGCCAAAAGAAGGGACCGGCCGACCTGGCTTGGGTCGGCAAGCCTAGGGTTTGGGTCCGGTCTGGTCTGTTGTCTTCCGGAGCTCATTTCTCCCTCATCCGAAGTCCAAATATAGTAAATAATATATGCATTTCGATCGTCTCGACGAGCTCTTAATCATGGTGCAGTCCATTTTCTCATTTGATGTCTTTTCAAAATATGTTTAATTTGAACTTCATCTTTCGTCCGATTTGCATACGGCCGATAAATCGTCTTTTCTGGTGTATACCTGCAAAACATGAGACTACACCAAAACTCGTGGAACTCATTAAGGTTAGCCTCAATGTAGTTTAAATTCCTTTATTTTGTAGATATGTTGACGGTCAAAAGCATACAAAATATTATAAATATGGACCGTCAACACCCCCCCACACTAGATCTTTGCTCGTCCCGAGTAAAGGAATTGAAATATGAACAAGGAGTTAAAAGATTAAGGTGGGCTTCATGCACAACTTCTCAAGATGAGTAGCTAGCATAAATGTTATTCCAAAACGTTTCTCGTACTTGTGAGATTTTGAAGTGGCTAAAGACCTTACCTTTAGAAGTTGATAGATGGAATAGCTTGACTAAGGTAATAAGTCCCTTCCTATCCTCAGACATACTCGGGGGTTTTCAGAAGTTTTCAATGAATTCCCAACTCATTTCTATTCCTCAAGTGATACTCTCGAGTCGCTCATGGGTGGTTCCATACCAAGGCCTGCGGCCAACTTCTCCCTACAAACTAAGTCTTATGTGGAGCTCATGGTAGGGGCAAATGTTTGCTAGTCTCAGGATGTGTATATTGTTGAGTCAAAACTTAATCCTAATGAAGACCGTGCTACTCCAAACTCCGATCATTAAGAGAATAAATGCTCAGGGGTAAGAGAGATAATAGACTCACGCCAAAGGAATAGAATTAAACACAAGTGCAAGGATATGTGGTACTAATGAGTCCAACATATCGGATCTTGTGTTTTAGGAAGATGGTCTTTATTTGAACTCCTTATTTTAATGAATCCCTCTTTTAAAATTTTGAAATCCTTTGAGACCATGGAGCTACCCTTCTCTTTCATTACTTTTTTTTTCTTCTCTCTCTGTTTTTTTTATGAAATAGCTCCATGTCTCTCTTTCTCTTTTCTTTTCTTTTTTTTTCAAGGGATCAGAAAGAAATAGAGTTCTTTACTATGGACCATTTGGTGGATAGGTTCAAAAGGTACGCAAAAGGATAGAAATTGGCATTGGATTTTTGGGAGGAATGCCTGGCGAGGCGGATGCTTGAATCCGATGTGGAGTTCAGCATAACCAGAAATGGAAAGGCTAGCAACTAAAAAGGGTACGCAAAAGGAGAATGATCGGTATCGAAGAGCACTACTTCTTAAGGACTCAATTTTTGACAAAACTCAACACAAGCAAAGACATCATGAATTTAATAAAGTTGGATGCCTAGGCTCTAATAGGTAATTAGTCACTAAGGAATATATAGTCATATGTATGTTTAATGAGGATGTGGTGAACCCCGGTTATTTTAGTTCTAGCTCTCGTATAACTTCGTATAATGTATGCTATACGAAGTTATTACGAAAACGATGCTTATCAGATCCATATGAAATGATTCAGATGAACGGCACTGAAAGACTAATGTTGGTTTATAAGACTAGCCTGAGTATCTCGGTGCGCTAACCTAAGCATCATCAGTGTAGTAAGTTTAATAGGACTACAACTTACTAGACGTTGAAAAAAGTTTCTCTTTCTCCTCACCTCCTTGTCTGCTGTTCATGCCTCTCATTATCTCTCTAATACTCCTCCTACTTCTCTTCTTTGGCTCTTGTGAGCAAGAAATACGGAATGGCCTACCACTTGCAGCCTCCCAAAGGCCCAAAGTCCCAAGAACAAGAACTGGATGAACAGTGTGTATTGATCCGTAGCTCTGTTCTGCTTCTTCCAACTTTCAGTGCTACAACCTTAGTATTTCTGAATTTTTTGGTGGTTTCTCTGCGTTTGCTGCCTGAAAGGTGAGCACCACTGAAAGTCTGAACCTTAAGTTGATTGCAACTAAGCACAGCTATAACTGAAGTCATGTGCCTCTTTCTTCTTTCTATCATGTTCCAATAGATGCATTTCAGTTCCGAATTCTTGACACTCAATTCGACGGTCTCGTTCCAAATGACATTAAGTTCGCTCGCCTTGACGTGTATGACACCGGACAACGAATTTATGATCTCAGTGACATTTCTCCTATTTCCTCTAGTGCAATGACCATTTTGCCCCTTCTCCTCCCTTCTCCTCCTACTCCGGTGGCCATGGGCACGCCGCCGTGCTCCTCGCCGCTGCTGCCGCCGCCTCGAGCTCGTTGCAGTCGTGCCCCTTCCCGCCGGCCGGCGCGCCGGCGGGCACCGCTCTACTCCGCCTGAGTGCGGGCCGGCGAGCCCGCGCCTCGCCTCCACGCCGCCACCGGGAGGGGAGGATCCCCCTCCCCCGTCTTCTCCGCGAGCGCCGTGGCCGGCACGCCACGGCCCCTCGACCTTGTTGTCTCCCATGGCGCCGCCGCAACTGCCTCGCTATGACCGCGCCACCCTCCCGCTGCGCCGTGGCGTGCACCGTCCCGCCCCGTTCCCGATCTACTCGCCATCGCGCCGGCGGGCACCGCTCCACCTCGTCGCTGCCACCGTTGTCCACGCCGCGCCGCCCGATTTGATCTCGCCGCCACCGGACACGGAGGAGGGGCGGCGCCCTCGCCAGCGCGCCTCGCCGCCGCGCCGTCCCGTAAACGTGATTAAATCTGCCATAGTTATCTTTAAATCTGCAATAAGATTGGACCCATTGTGTGAAAACGATGCTTATCAGATCCATATGAAATGATTCAGATGAACGGCACTGAAAGACTAATGTTGGTTTATAAGACTAGCCTGAGTATCTCGGTGCGCTAACCTAAGCATCATCAGTGTAGTAAGTTTAATAGGACTGATACAACTTACTAGACTTTGAAAAAAGTTTCTCTTTCTCCTCGCCTCCTTGTCCGCTGTTCATGCCTTTCATTATCTCTCTAATACTCCTCCTACTTCTCTTCTTTGGCTCTTGTGAGCAAGAAATACAGAATGGCCTACCACTTGCAGCCTCCCAAAGTCCCAAGAACAAGAACTGGATGAACAGCGTGTATTGATCCGTAGCTCTGTTCTGCTTCTTCCAACTTTCAGTGTACAGTTCTCTTCTCCTTAATGAAATGGCAGAGCGCCTGCCCCGTTCGTTCAAAAAAAATATATTTCTGAATTTTTTGGTGGTTTCTCAGCGTTTACTGCCTGAAAGGTGTGCACCACTGAAAGTCTGAACCTTAAGTTGATTGCAACTAAGCACAGCTATAACTGAAGTCATGTGCCTCTTTCTTCTCTCTATCATGTTACAATAGATGCATTTCAGTTCCAAATTCTATCTAATCATTGACCACAGTCGTCTGTCATCTAGGGATAGTATCTGGCACTGTCATGCACACAAAATTCTCCCCGGCAGGAAAAATACTGCGGGCCTGCCAGAGCGTTTTGCGAAACGCACAAAAATACATAACGATCACCGACATTCCATTATTTAAAAACAGAACACGATTATCGTTTGAGTTGCGCCTGTTAGCCATGTTCGGCTTTACATCTGAGAGGGGCGATTATAGTGTTCTAGATCCCGGGGGCCTCGCAAAGCCACCCGGTTAATTATATCCTCTCGTGGATACGCAGAACACCTCCGATTAGGTCGCCGGTACTGTTTTCTTCTTCTCCTTGACTTGTGCTTCGCCATGCGATTGGTTGGCGGAGTAGAATTGGCGACGGCAGAATCCACCGGGGTAACAGGGCCCGTGAAATGCCTAGCGCAGCCGTTTATGTTAGGCTGCGCCCGCCCATGTGTTTGATATGGGTGAGTGCATAGCTGGCACTTGTCTTGGAGTCGTTGTTGACAGTCCGAAGGCATTATCGGCAGGTTCACACACATCTTTGGCTTGGAGTAGACGACGGTGCGCGACCCCGCAAGGGGAGTCAACCGTCGCTTTGTTTAGAACACGTTTGTTCGTTGTTCATTCGCCGTCTTCATGTTGAAGGAGACGACGGTGCCAAGTTCCTTTTAGGAACCGGCCGTCGTTGACTTGATGAGGCAGGAGGTAGCGGCGCACGACCCTATGACGGGAGACAGCCATCGTTTTGATGATGTTGACGGCGCACGACCCCATGACGGGGTCGGGCGTCATTTTGACGAAGTGGACGGCGCACGACCCCGTGACGGGTGTCGGCCGTCGTTTTGACAATATTGACGATGCACATCCCCACGACGGGAGTCAGTCGTCGTTTTGACATTCAGCTTGGCGAAGACGACAGTGCACAGTTCTGTCCAAAAGAACCGACCGTCGCTTTGTCCATCCTGACGGGGACGACGGTGCATAGCTCGCAAAAGAGACCGGCCACCGTGTCTAGGACCCGTTATTTTATGTGGAGTTTAAACACGTCGTCTTCGGCATGATGGAGGTCACGGTGCACAGGCCCGCATAAGGGATCGGCCATCATTTTATTCGACTCGGTAGAGACGACGGTGCACGACCCGCGAAGGGGAGTCGGCCATCGTTTTTTTTATTCGATTCAGGGAAGATGACGGTGCGCGACCCCACGAAGGGAGTTCGACCATCGATTAATTTAGAACACGTTTCGTTCATTCTTTGGTCACCGTCTTCGGGTCGATGGAGATAACGGTGTACGAACCCGCATAAGGGATCGGCCGTCACGTTCGTTTGGCTCATCGAAGATGACGGTGCACAGTTCCTTGAGAGGAACCGGCCATCGTTTAACTTTGTCGGTGTATGGACTATGGAGTTGTTGAAATAGATCTCGAGCGAGACCTCGCTACTCAGGAACTTGGGCGATGCCGCGACCTTTGTGATCACCGGTGAAGTTTAAGCTGTGAATGTGATCTGCCTCATCCCTTCTCACATACATACGCGTAGCCCATGTACAGAGTCATGCAAACACATATACACAAAGAACGTATGTACATGTGGCATTGGGGCCATCATGTGATTCCTTTGCACGCGACATTCCAATACACATATGCTTGTTAGGCGTTCGGTACGTTGAACTGAGCGGAGTGAACACGCGCTGTGCCGGGCAAGACAAGCCATCATGCCCCGGAGTCGTGCGTGGTGGAGAAGACCGGGGCAGATCGAGGCGGAACGTTAACGGTGCGGAAGAGCCGGCGGCAGTGACGAGGCTGGCAAGGCGAGCCCGCGCCGGGGCTCGCGGACGACGGCGCAACGGCATGGCGAGCCCGCGCCGGGGCGAGCCCACGGCGTGGTGGAGTAGTGCGGCAGTGGCTCGAGCGGTGCCCGCCGGCGCGGCGGCGGCTTGGGGGGTAATGTGTGTGCATCCTATCGAGTGCGCTAGGAAATAATTTGTGTGCATCACAGATGAAATGTGTCATCCTTTGAGTGATGCAATGGCAAAAAAGGAATGGTAATGGAATGTGTCATCCTTTGATGAAATGGCAATTTAGTAATTTTCTCTATTAAAGTGCCTAATCATCAACCAGTTTTCTCGTCTATATATATTCGCATTCTCTCTGTCTCGGGCTATGCTTACAGAGCGCGGCCGCATTGCGATACTCGTCTGATGCTTCCCCCTCCCGCTCCATCGTCGGAGACCAAAGGCCTTCTCGGCGAGCCGCGAGCGCACCTCAACGAGTCATGGGAGCCACCGGTGAGCGCCCCTCTTCTGTCTCACTGCATGCGGGGCTCCACCAGCTACCTGTGATGCGGCTGCATGGTTGGATTTTTAGGACCGGCGTGAAGGTGTTCGATCATATTCCTCGCCGCCATCTGTGTGCATGGATAGGAGTAGGACTAGGACTACCTATGCGATGCTCCAGTGTACTGCACTGCGCTTCTTCACTGCTCAATTCGTTGCGTTCCAAAGCCCAAACCTTGCATTTGTGCTTGATGATACGGGCTTCAACTAAGCTAAGCTGCTCTAAAATCTGAATGGAGTCGGAGGACTTAGAGGAGGAATTAAATGGAACAGTGGCCTATTTTTGCAAAATGTGACGGAGGTGGGGCCGTATCAGTGTGAGACAGCAAGGTGGGGCCTCTTTTCTTACCCGACCCTATATATATTTATAATTTCACACATGCCCTGTCCGTCCTCCTCTCTCGAGCCCCCTGATTCTTTCATCAAATCGAGTCATCGACTCCGAATCAAGACCTGACCCCGTTCCGTTCGACTCTGACGTCTCTGCACCAAGAAAGAAGGTACATTCATTCCCATTGCGTTCCGATTCTTCATCAAGAACACCAACAAGTGACCGATTTGTGAACTTGCTCCTCATATCTCTGAAAGAACAGCAAACGAGCACCGCATCGATGCAGAGAGGTCAGGGATCAGCGCAGGGAGGTCAGCAGAGCGAGGTCTCCTGGCAGCGTCACTGATCAGGGACGCCATCGAGCTGGTGTCGGGGCACAGCCGCCTCGCAGGACCCGCCCAGGAGCTATGTGCGGCGGTGCTAGCCTTCGCCACGGAGCCCAAGAGCAGCTCGGCGCTGCGTCCGCTTTGCTCTCTGCTGCGCAGCACCAGAAACTTCCAGGGCGGCAGGCTAAGCTGGCCAGAGACGTCTCAGCCCGAGGTAGGGTTCTTGACTTCTTGGTTCTTAATTTGGTCTCTTGGTTGTTCTTTGGTTCTTGATTTGGTAGTCTTTAATCGTTGATTTGATGTCTTGATACTTCTTGATTGGTTTTGGGGCCTAGCGCGGTTGTGAGATGGCAGCGCTCGTCGGCGAGCACCTGATATTTTATTCGAAGAGAGGCAGGGTCTTCATCAGACGACTCTGCTTTCTACGGAGTCCTGATGCCTGCCGCCTTCGACTGCGTGTCAAATGCTGAGAAGACACTCCCGGTGGCATGGCGAACAACTGACACTCCCGGTGGCATGGCGAACAACAGTGACATCAGTGTTGGTGCCGCCATCTTGTCAGTCACGGTTGCCTTCGTCATGAGCTTACTGAACAGCAGCCAGTTCCAGCCCTCGATGTCCACGTTCTTTAGTTCTTTGGAAATGATGATGGTAGCAGTACTCGGTATGATCTATGCGTGGAACTCGGTTGGTTCAGACAATACCATACCCCTTTTCATCTGGTTGGGTCTGCTATTAGGAGTGCATCTGTTCCTCCTACTGAATGTATGTTTAGATTGTTTATCCTATTTTTCTTGATTTGTGCATCTCCCGTTTCACTAATTTTATTCTATTCAAATCAAGAATAAATTAAAGACTACACAAATTAAGAAAAATAGGATAAACAATCTAAACATACATTCAGTAGGAGGAACAGATACAGAACAGATACACTCCTAACAGCAGACCCAACCAGATGAAAAGGGGTATGGTGTTGTCTTGACCAACCGAGTCCCACGCATAGATCATATCGAGTACTGCTACCATCATTACTTCCAAAGAACCAAAGAACGTGGACATCAAGGGTTGGAACCAGAGGCGGAGCCACATTCAGCTACCCTGTGTCACAGGACACCGGGTGGATTTTTAGCTTGTACCAGCATCTCTAGCCCATGTGTGCACCGCCCAGCTCGAAATTGGTGAACCCTGATCAGCAAACATGCAGCCAACGAAGTGCAACGAAATAGCATGAAAAGCAACAGAAGACTTGATCTATGTATCAAGTATTTAATGAAATTACTTGACACTGTTAGATATAATCTTGACATATACTAGAAGATTGTAGAAGGAGTAGTTGGTAGCTATATGGAGAAGCTAGAGCCTAGAAACATTTAGAACATTCAGTTCTATACTACTAGTTCATAGATGAACTAGATACTAGAAACATCTAGCTTTTACTAGGACTAAAATATTAATAGCTTAGATGTAGAATGTTCTAGATATATGGGTTGAGCTAAGGTTATTTTAACTTAGCCTATAAATAGGACATGTAGGAGCACTTGTTAGCCAAGCTTGAGGACTAGTTCAATGTATACTACAGCTGCAATATAGTGAGCCTCAATTACTTCATAAGTGAATATTTTTGTGACAGTTGCCATTTGTATACTTTTTTTTTATCAATGTTCACATTTATTAATTCTAAAAATTAGAAACTTAGTATATACCTTTACTCCTAAAAAGAGGTCCAAAATTGTTTATCGTATAACATCCCGTAAAATCCCTCTCACCACCACTAAAATTAAATACCACGTATCATCTTATAAAACTCTTCTCCACGCCATTAAAATTACATACAATATTTTATTACATAAAACCGCTCGCTTCTACATTACATTCTCCTCTTTTCCATTGATATGGTCTCCTTTTAAATTTCATTGGATTGGTATTTGTCACATATGAATGAATAAATATATACATGAGTCAATGAAGAGATTAGCGATGCAATGTGCATCAGAGCGAGGCACTGGCCAAAACATAAAATTATATTTAGTTATCTTTTTTTCTGTAGCAAAGTTCATGCATTTGGTGGGTATAGTCATATGTATGTTTAATGAGGATGTGGTGAACCCCGGTTATTTTAGTTCTAGCTCCGCCCCTGGCTGGAACTTTCTAAAGAACCAAAGAATGTGGACATCGAGGGCTAGAACTGACTGCTGTTCAGTAAGCTCATGACGAAGCCAACCGTGGCTGACAAGATGTCGGCACCAAAACTGATGTCATTGTTGTTCGCCATGCCACTAGGAGTGTCTTCTCAGCATTTGACACGCAGTCGAAGGCGGCAGGCATCAGGACTCCGTAGAAAGCAGAGTCGTCTGATGAAGACCCTGTCTCTCTCTAAATGAAATATCAGGTGCTCGCCGACGAGCGCTGCCATCTCGCAACCGCGCCAGGCCCCAAAACCAATCAAAAAGCATCAAGACATCAAATCAACGATCAGAGACTACCTCGGCCAAGCCCCCAAACTCAGGAAGAACATCAAATCTAAATCAAGAACCAAAAAACAACCAAAAGACCAAATCAAGAACCAAGAAGTCAAGAACCCTACCTCGGGCTGAGCCTGAGACTGCTACTGGCAGCTGAGGATGACGGCGGAGAGGCCGCGGTAGAGGCCGAGGGGCCCATCGGCGCGGAGGATGTCGACGAAGACCTGCCAGGATGTCCCCACGGCGCCGGCCTGGATGCGGGTCTTGACGGTGTCAAGGGGGAGCAACGCGGTGTAGGTGAAGGCCCCCGCGGTGGCGCCGGCGCAGACCCCTATGGCGGTGCGCGCGAGCGGCGTGGGTGGAGCGGCGGCGGGCGCGGGAGCCGGGATGGAGAGGGAGGAGGAGAAGACGGGGGTGTGAGGGGAAGGCGAGTGGTGGTGGAGGAGGGAGGTGAGGTCGGAGAAGAGGGAGGGGAAGTCGAGGTGGGTCTCCCTCTGGGAATGGGAATGGGCGCTGAGGGAGATAGGCTTTCGCCGCCATGCCGGAGGCCGCGGCTGGGAACTGCTTGGATTTTGGTGGTTGGTGAAGGTAGAAGAAGGACCAGCAGCACAGCACACAGAAATGGGCTGGGCCGGGCTGAGCTGTTCATGAAGAAGGCCGGGCTGGTCTTCTGTACCTTCTTCGGTCACATATGCCTTCATGCTTTTTTTTTTCTTTTGAGGCAATGCCATCATGTTTTTTTTTTCCAGGGAAAACACATGGGATTTTATTACTGTGATGATAACAAAGCTACATGAGTTACGTTTTATACGATTATTGCGTAAAACTACGATTTTTATGTTATATTTGTCAAACTATGATTTATGTTTTATCATATATGTTATTTTAACGTGCTTTGTACGTGCACGTGCACTAGTAGAAATTTATTATTGAGAGTTACCCAAAAAAAATATTATTGATATGATAACATGATGAGTTACATCGTTTTATACCGAGCATCGCTCATGGCTAAATCGAAACACCATAAAATGGCCCATTTGGCCATTTTGGACCATCAAAATCTCATCATGCTTCTGCTCGCATCAACATTACTATACCTATATGGACTTGTAGAGGTCTTAAAATAATTGGCAAAAAAAAGAGGTTCTCCGATATTTTCTGTTACATAGGTGCTGGTGCGATGCATAATGCATTATACATATGCATGTCAAAATGGGGGAAATGTGACAAATGACGGGAAAAAAATTTACAGCTTCATCCACTACAGAATGGCTATATGTACATGACAATTGCCACACCACAGATAAAAAAGAATCATAACCATCAACATTACAGGAGCAAAAAAGACATTCTCTTGGGGCCTTCGCATAATGGCAGGGCCCCTTGTAATGGGGTTTTGGAGCCTAGGTTCCCCCAGCTCCAGGTCATCGTGCTGACCGAGTTGATGCAGCTGATGACACTCGTTCAGAACTCCTCACGTTGTACCTTTCGTATACCTTCTCGCGGTTCTTGTTCCACCAGTCCTCTGCTTGATGCTCACCGAACCGTCTTCGACTGTGTGAATCATGATTAAAACCACGCTAATTCTCGATAAATTCGTCTAACGAAATTTTTGTGAAACGCATTGCAACTCCGGAGCATTATTCGCTGGAGCTACGGGGTTTGGCACCACCGTGTCAACTACACACCCACCGATGAAAATTATGAACTGACCATATAACATGTGGTAAGATGATTGTTTGTGAAACCCATCATCTAGTTCAAATCTTTGCAATAACAATTAAAATCCAGGTCTCACTTCTAAGGGTGTGCTATAACTGTGTGACCAAATCAATGGATTCCCGTAGTACTATTAAAAGACCGATGAAAAATTGGGAACAAAAGCCATGCCAAAGTGTCTTTTATGACCTGTCTCCCCCGACTAGATCTCGGTCTGTTCGTAGGGTTGATAATCCACGCGAAAGTTTTCCTCGGTGGTAGCCACAATCCAAGGTTTTCATAATCCATCCCATGATATATCCTTAGAAAAACACCCCCAAGTCTTGTCTCGTCAGATAGTTCACCCACTCATTGCTCCGTTTCCATCTCGTGGGCCTTTTATTGCTGCTTTACCTCCATCGCCGGCTAAGCTGCTCCCTCGGCACTGCTGCCATCACAAATTGATGTCCACCACGTCACCTCAATTGTCATGTGAGGAAGTAGATCGAAGCCCGATGTCTCGGCCAATGGTCTCCCGATGCTGTTGCTGCTCGTTGTGGCCGTCACCGGTGATGGAGGAAAAAGAACGCTGCTTGACACCATTAGCGAAAGAGGGGGAGGAGGATGGCACAATGATGGTGAGGTAGGAGAACGACACCAACTTTGTCGCCGATGGTGAGATAGGGCCACATTCGATGATGAAGAGGCAGTGGATGGCGCCACTAGTGAGGGAAGAGCTACAGGTGCCGGCTTCGTCCAACTGTATTGGATGGCGTCGGCACGCCAATGTCTAGGGTTTAGAGAAAGAGAGAGAGAAGTGGGGAATTTTGACATGGGTATATTTGGCCATTTTGCTAGGGTAAGGGATCGATGAGGGGTAGATATGCCCTAGTATTTAAAATGAAAAAAAAACAGAGGAGGGGGGGTTACCTCTAGTTGTCAAATAAGTCCTTAAACAAAGCAGCTGAGCTTTGTGGAGTGACTAGCTGAACGAACAAATATGAAAACTGAATATTAAGGTAAGACTTCAACATATTTTTGAATCTTTTCCCCAAAGCCTGTCCGCTTATTCCCTGTATGAAAGAAGCTACCAGCAATGCACCTGGATTATCAAAAGAATGTGGATTAGGGAGATGCAGGGTACATCCACTTTAAAGCAATGCCCCCATTTTAGCAGTTAGGTAATGATATTTGGACGCTTGCATTCGTGCGGTGACCGTACTTGCTGAAAGCAGCGATGCTTCCACCATGGATCCGACACACTTTGCGGCCACACCCACGACTCACCACCATGCACTTTTGGGAGCTTTTCTGGTGCGCGCAGCACCATTGAACAAGATGAAGATCGTGCCAACTTGCGCAACGCTACTCATACTAACCGCAGCTATTGTACATGCATAGCAGCATAGGGCCGCCTCTTTTTTTTTCCTTTTTTTTTTTGTTGCTCTCTACTAGAAGATGGCGTTTCCCTCCTCTTCTTTTAGGTACTGGGTGATGGGCCATCCCATTCAGAAACTTAGCAGGGGATATAAAAAAACAAATAGGTCGGCGAGGCTTTTGTAAAGGAAAAGAGAATGGCATAGGTGATGCGCTGATGTATCATCCGAAGATATGTGGATGTGGCGCCCAGACGTTACAGCTATCGATGCAAACTGCACAACAGAAGGAACACATGGCCCTGGTCTCGGCCTAGTTCAGTCTTTTGTCGTCGAGGACAGTTTGGTTGATGCAGTAAGCTTGCTAACAATTAGTATGTTTCGCCCCCTTCAAAAACTGCTTTGTTTCGCCACAACAGAAGTCATTTCTTTTTCAAAAAAAATAGCAAAGTTAGACCAGGTATAATAAAATGAGCTTCCAATCAAACAGGACCAAGCCAACCATTTTTGCTGCTATTGGAATCCACATCAGAGTTCACAAAACCGTCGGAGCTCTCCGAGCCGGCAATGGCGCGGAGCCGGTTAACCGCAGTTAATCACGGTTAACCGATGGTTCCGTACGATTTTTTTCCAAAATTATAAACTCCATCTTTCCGGTTTTGTTCGCGGTTAGCCGTGCTTTTTCACGGTTAACCAACGGTTTTGAATGGTTAGTCGCGGTTTCTGAGGAAAAAAATATCAAAATCGGTGAAAATTGATAAAATTCTTTAAAATATACATCAGAAATTTAAATTTTTAAATTTTGTTTAAGCTAAAATGCTTAGAATGAATAAAAGTATTTTTAAAAATTTCATGTATATTTCACGTTCAAAAATTATTTAAACAAATCTTATCAAAACCTCTACTAGTTTCTACAGGACCTAAATTGTCCATAGTTCCCCAAGAACATTGAAAATTTGTCCGAGAGTAGCTCCACCGACTGGAACACTGAGAGGAGCCCCCGTGTCAATCACTTCCATTCCTCTCATCAACCCGTCTGTAGCACTCATAGCTACAGCTCTAACTCGATTATTTCCTAATAATTGTTGTACCTCACAAGTCACATTAATTTGCTTACCGGCAGTGTCTCCACTCTTAACTACCAAAGCGTTATAAATATAAGGTAACTTGCCTGGGGGAAAAGTGATATCCAGCACGGGTCCAATAATTTGATCGATAAGCCCTGTACTTTTTTCTTCAATTGTCGAAACCCCGGGACGAGAAGTAATAGGATTGGTTCTCATAATTATCACATAATTTTCAAAAAAAAAAAAGAATTTGTCGAAATTTTGCTTTTTTTCTTGTTAAATAATGCCAAATCAAATTCAAAAAAATAGCCAAAAATCCAAAAGTTAAAAGGAAATGAATTAGTTAATTCAATAAGCGAGAAAAGGGGACTAAGACTTGATTTTGTTGCCCAAGCGAATCCCGTTCAATCGTTTACTCGTGGAATGGGTCCGTTGAAAAGTTCAATCAATCTTTTTTCATATACATTTCACCTTTTGTGGAGAGTCTGTCCCTACTCGACTTTCCTATCTAGGACTTCGATATACAAAATATATACTATTGTGAAGCATAGATTGCTGTCAATGAAAAATTTTCTTAGTACCCGCGGAGGCACGGTTAGCCAGCGGTTTTGTGAACCATGCTCCACATTGAGCTGCATACACTGACCCAGCAAGATGTGACCAGATCATCGCGGGCACTAACCTCTTTCGCCGACAAAGTACAATGCGAACAAGTTCAAATGGCAAAGATTAACTAATGCTGGATTAGTGAGGCAGAGCGAGGTGCGGTGGCTGACATCCCAGGCCCACGGCTCTGTAACCAGAGCAAGGGAGCAGGAGCGGGCTGCACTGGACGTCAGCTATTTATTATGCTTTTACATATATAGAAACAAATAAAACTTGCAAAAATGCACATTCACTGCAATTATTAAAGATCAATAGTGCGTAAGTTTATGTGAATGAAATATAAGGACTTTTCAGGCAAACGAGACGGTCAATAACATTATGAAACAACAATAACAGCTGGCAAGTGAATGCGTATAAAAATAAACAGATGACAAATAAAAACAAGCATGTTCTTTTAATGGATGAAAACTAAAAAAAACACCCAGTAATGGGGTCTATAATATATTAACATCTTTTTATCCAAATCAGCACCATACGGCAAACAAAATAGTGCAACAGGAATATCCTTTTTTTTTTCAAGATATGGTCTAATAAGCTCTCAACTGAGAAAAGATCAAATAAGTTTAACATCACTTTTATGGAAATATACAATCAACTAGAATATTGCCGACACCTAATCAGATCTTTCCTAGATATTACAAGTGAAAAACAGCACAGAAGATATGGATGCTCACATTTCACTTCAACATAAACAAGAGATCCATCAACTACTGCAATTAATATCAACATAAGAGAAGTGGATACTGGCATTTCACTTCGACATAAACAAGAGATTCTGTCAACTGCTGCCATTGACACCAATTTAAGAGATCTAGCGAACGAAATGGTTATACAACTACTGGGGAGCAGCCAATGCCTTGGGCTTTGGCTTTACCTCCACTTCATTCACCGCCCGGATAAATATTGAATCAGGCTCATGGCTGAAAAATGCACAACGGCAGGTTAGTGGTCCATATTTTGTTCTTGTAATCATGACATAAAGATGTTCTAAACAGGTGCTAAAGCTCTCTTACGGTTTCTCTCCTTCTTCATATGTGTAGCTTGATGCCACGGCAAGCAGATGCCCATCCTTACTGAATGAAAGAGCAGCAATGCTTGATGCGTACTTTGAGTACTGCAATCAAGGTTAAAAATCATAAACAATAGAACCATTTCAAAATTTGCATTTTCCCTACTATACAAAACTATGACTTGGTTACCTGATATAGTCTTTTCTTGTTAATGCCATCCCATACATTCACAAACCCATCACACCCACCAGTAGCAAATGTGCCATATCTGCAGGGAATATGCAACACAAAGAAACATGATAAGTAATAATCCTGTGAGAAATAGAACAGCCAAGAAAATTAAAAATCAGGACTTTACATTGGATGGAATGCAATTGCATTGACAGGAAACACAGTGTCTCTGCCAGCCTCAGATTTCCTATGACACTTGAAAGCATACCTGGATGGGAAATTGGTCAGCAGGCAAACATTTTAAACAGGACCATCAGCAGCATTATGGTTCAGTACAGATTACATAGGCATTATGGTTCAGTATAGATTACATAGGAAAATATGCAGCAGCTTTGCACATACACAGCATAAAGTGATTTGAAATTGCATGACTATCAGTCAGGCTACCATATTGATTGTACTATCTTTCATTGGTTGTGCCCTAGTATGCTAAGACTGAGTTTTCCCACTTGTAGGTATACTATGATGATGTGTAAAATATAGAAAACAAAATTCATTAATACCACAGTATCAAAATAAAGCTGGATTTCAATAAAGTCAAGCAAACATTTCAGATAAGATCATGAGAGAGCAAGCTTCACCAAGTATTCTATTGGGCACCCGACCTTTTGGCTAACCTCGGTCATAAAGGCAACTAAAATACTCACAGAATTGTACTTTAGGTAGGGTTGTAGAATATCGAACCACAGAAGAGTTCTACCCAGTAAAATAAAAAAGATCTCTCCATGTATCACTACCTCTTTGTTGGGATATTTATTAAACCATTTCGACGTTTTTTTACCAGATTAGGAGTTTGCATATTAGTGAAATTGGTGGTTTATACAAAATATTCATATTTGGGGTCGTTGAGCATAACAAATAAGTTGGTTGAGCTGAATGATAAGCGAGAAGTTCATAAATTTACTTCTTAAAGCTTGCCATGTTGTTTTTAATAACTTTTAGAGGTAGATTCATAAATAAAAATAATTAGACTAAAATAGTCAAAGCATTCTGCTTTTCAATTTATCTAGGCATAAGCTTTAAACCAAGCCAAGCTATTCTGAACTGCATAAAATTACGATTGTGGCTCTGTTTCGTGCATTCATGACGACAATTTACAGTCACTAATTAGGATCATATGGCACAATGAATCATTGTATTATGGTGAGTGGCCTCGCCGGAAGCAGCACCGCACATGGTGTAGAAGGAGCAAATAAGAACCTTATTCTTTACTTGGCCTGCCTCCTAACAAACTTGATCTAGAAAATAGCAGATTCAACCTAACAACATTATCTCCTGGAGCAATGAACTGAATCGATACTATCGCACACTACAGTACTCGAGTACTGTTCACATGCAGGAACAGTGCATTCAGCACACGTGCTCATTCGATAATAATATCTAATCCTATCCTATGCGCATTGGGGCTCATGTGCACATAACACATCGACGAACTACATATATCAAATCGGTATGGCTTTTGGCAAAATGAGACTTTCAAAATTAGATCTACAATAGTACAATGTCATGTATGAAAAAAGAGTAGCTTTTAAAAAATCATAAATGCAAAGGAATAAACTAAACAGATTAAATCCTAAATTTTTCAATTTATTTTTGTTAAATCCGTGCAGAAACCAAAGTGGTTTGCACAAGCACACATGACTATAGGATATAGTTCGAACATAGATATGTCCCTTAGTATGCCAAATATAAAGACATAAGAACCTATATGCTAGAAGTGAAAGTCTGAAAGATAATAATTTTAACATTATTGTACAAAAACAATGTCTATATGTTTGGATAACATACTTTTTAGACTGAGCAGACTCAGATAGATCAAAGAATTCCATAGAAACTCGTCCTTCAACCGAACTAAGAGCATATCCTGAAGCAAGTAGAAAGAAATGAAAGTATTAATAATAATAAAAACATTGGGTAAGCATTGGTCTAAACAACTAAACAAAGGCTGCTGGAGCCACATAATTGTAACAAGTTGGATAATAGTAGATCACCAGATTGTAGAAGTCCAATAATGCAATGAAAAACATAGCGTTTTTTAAGAGAACTTATGATTGACCAATAGAAAAAAAATTAACAAACTGAGCTAGAATGGTGTATCCTGGAAACAAGCATTCAAATAGTTTTGCTTATTTGGTTATCATCTATGAATAAAAGAACAGAAAAACAGCAAGGGCGTTGAGTTTGACATTTAGCAAATTGACTGTTCGAATAAACGAGCATGCTGCATAGTAAAATTAACATGCTATCTGGAGGACCATATTCCATATATACCAAAAGAATCTAGGCTTACTTATGCAATTTGAAGTCATAATTTTAGTTCTAATGTTCCCACTAAAAACATCTTGCCCATATCGCTGATAGATGCTCAAACAAAAACAAAAGACTCAAAGAGGCCTACACAAAATTATGTAGCTTCCATAAGAAAGGGGAAATGTAGAGGATTATTAAGGGGCAGAAAGAAATCAATGTTCATGTATCACAACAACATACAGATATGCCTTTGTGATTCAACAAGTTGACAGCAGGAGATCTATTTTCATGCAGTATACCTAATTAATAATGAGAGCAAATTACCTGTTCCATTGGGGTAACATCGAACACAACGCGTTTGATATTTCAAAGACGAATCTCTTTTTTGCTCAGGTTGTGACATATTGCGCAAATCATAAATATTGACATGTCTTCCTGCTGTTGCAACAACCAACCTATTTCCTACTAATGACAGAGAATATATACGCTCAGGTTGCGTATATGTCCCAACCAGTGTGTGCTCTGTTCCACTTACACCTCTTGGATCCCAACATTTAATAGTCTTATCCCAGCTGCCAGTGATAACTTGCCCTAAATGAATAAATATACACAAATAGACAGTCAAGTTCCACCTTCTGTGCAAGTAATAAACTAAAAACTAACCAGATAATATATACATTTGCTATTTCTTTCAAATAATATATTAAACCACACTTGTTCACAACTTTCAGATAATTAGTAAACAAGATTTTCCTTTTCAGATGTTTCATAGGAAAAGAGTGCAGGATTTTGGAGAGAGAGAGAGAGAAGAAAATTTCCATAAGGTTGGACCTCATGTTAGATTCCCTCCAAATATTACATGCAATGAGGCATTCAAACTTCAAAAGTACTTCTAGGATTGTGGAAGTGCAACTTAAATGCAGTTCTTGGTAGTTTTAATAAGACATCAATTCCTCATTTTAGGATTCTTGTTTACTTAATGGAACAAATTGGTTTATTAACCTTGAGCAGCTATAGCATAGATAACAAAACCTTCATGTTAGTCATCCCAACAAAATAATGATGCGACAACGTTTGACTAGCACTAGCCTGATAAACTAATTAGTTGATATGGATTGCGTTGTAAAACAAAAAAAACATATAAATGTTTGAACACAACTAAACAAAACAAAATGTATGTAGCTAGGTATCATAAATACTAGGAGCACAACTATCTAAACAGAAAATAAAATTGTTGCGTGTAAGCACGCCATAGGGGGATACGACCCTTGACGCTGACGAGACGAGCTATTGTCGAAGCTACCTCCTAGGCTGTTATCAAAGCCACCGCCTATAAGATCTACTCTCAATTTTAATTCATTACTTGCATAATTAAAAAGATACATGACGCATCCCTTTTATAGGGATAAAAGAATTAAGACTCAAACAAAAAACCTTAAATCTTATCTCCTAAACAAACTGATCTTATTTAATTCAAAACTCGATCTAATTTTAACAAACCCCTAACAAATCCCGTGCTACACTACCACGCTACAGTTACGCGTGCTGTTCGTCGTCCATATGGGCCCATGGGTGTAACACAAATTGCTAGGTAACATAAAGAAGACTACGACATGCATTGACTCAATCATGTACAGAAATGGATAGAGCAACGTTAATATCCAGTCAAGAAGTCTATTGCATTTGGGCACAAAAAAGCTAAGATCCGATAAACAAATATCACTTCTGTTCAAGGTTAAGACACATATGCTTGTAAGTTGTAACTCACTAGGTTTGATGATTCACATATTAATTCAGTTAACAATGTGCTTTACATACTGACCATATGAAAAGGTCACTTGCACCCTCAATAATGATTACTTCAATAAATGACCTATGGGTTCACTGCACCAAGCTGCAGCAATGTCTCTCATGGAATCATAAAGCCGAAATATAACGTAATTCAACAAGAATGCAAGTACAAGTACCTGCAGCATAAGAGTACTCCACGCAGCGCACTGGAGCATCATGACGCCCTAGAACATCCTCTTTTGCTGAACTAAACACTAACCTGAAACAGTCATTTAGGCATAATGATGCCAGTTTAACTAAATACCCACATAAATGGTGTAACAGAAGACATAACTAAATGATAATATCAAGCTGAAAACAAGCAATCACATTAGCAGAATTCGAACTAGAAGTAAACTGTTCTAGAAAAAGAAGTAAAACTCCAATAACTAAATGTGGACATATTGCTTGTCAATCTTGCCTGCGACATTCAATTTACAGCGTTACGTGAATTCAAATATGGGCATATTTCTTATCAGTCTTACCTAAAGCATTCAAATTATAGTTTCTCGGACTATTTACAGTCTTAAGGATGAAGACAACCAGTCAGCTTAAATCATACACTAGTGATTCACTGATTCTAGGGTCCTAGCTGCATAAAATCAGCTCTAGCTAGAACGATGGATTAACACTCACACAAGTATGTAACTAGTGATTGATGTTTTTTTACATTCATAAATTATGTCGCAACGAATAGGTATTTTACAGTCCAAGTTCGCAATAACTCAAATAAGCTAATAGGTATACTAAATTGGTTATTTACATATAAACTGGTCGGACATCTGTCTTGGGGCAAGGAATTAGGCAAGTGAACCTCTGAATCACTATGATTGTACTACCTTTTCTTCTATACTTATTATTTATGTGCTCATGTTGGTTTGCGACATTTACAACAAAATCAATTAAGCACACATCTCGTACATATTCGACAAATCCAATGCAAACAAGGTGGGGAATTCGCAAGAGAAGAGTCAAATATACGCCTACAGATATCTTTTTATACCGATTCCTCGAATCCAATGCAGACAAAGTAACAAGGTGAGGAAAAAGCAGAAAAGGTCAAATTAAAAAAAAAAACTAACCTCCGCACAGTGTTATCGGCGCCGGCACTAAACCCCGAGGAGTCATCGTGAAAGCAGCAGTCGAGTACGGCCCCAGGGTGCACGAACTCCCCCTTCAGCACGTTCGCGTCGGCGTCGTAGAGCCGCACCGTCTGGAACAGGGCACAAGCACCCAAACCAAGGTCAGATCGGGCGGACCAAGGAACTAGGGTTCGCCAAGCGGACGAACGGGAGGGAGGGGCGAGGAGCGAAGGGAAGCGCGCCGTCGCCGACCTTGTCCCAGGAGGAGACGAGGAGGTGGTCGCTGTGGTTGGAGAACCGGAGGTTGGAGATTCCGTCGGACGGCGGGTTGGCGAGCTCCTTGCCGCTGCCCACGGCGGCGGCGGCTGGTGCGGCGGCGGAGCTCATAGTGGGACGCGGGGAGGTGCTGGGCTACGGCTTCGGAGGTCTCCGGGGCTCCGGGCGTGGGTGAGGGATTCGAAATTTGAATCCGCAACGGGCGAAGAGGAGTGAGGAGGAGGCGAGGGAGGTGGCGGAGACGACGGGGAGACCAAGGTTTAAAATGGTTGGGAATTTTTATTTTTTATTTTTTTTTTGCTCCCCGCGCGGAGGAGAAGGAGAGAGGGAGAGAGGGAGAGAAACAGACCGGCAGGGACGGGACGGGCCGGGCCGACGAATTGACTTTTTGGATAGGAAACAGACCGGCCCAGGCCGGGCCTGGCCGGGCCATCGGTTTCCATTACAGCCGATCGTTAAAAAAACAAATATCACAATATTTTAGGGCGCGGACTTGGGGTCGAACGTCCGACGCTGCGCTCGCGCGTCGGACGCCGCCCCGGCCCAGCCCAGTACGCGCGCCCTCGCGGGAATGAGAAAGCCACTCTGTTTGCATGCATGCGCATGTGCGACGAAAAATCGAAAATGCTTGATGCTTTCGTGAAAATCGAAAATCGGGTGTTCATTGTAACACTAGATTCATGAAAAAAGTGAATATAGATCTTACAAATGAACTCAGCATACTAAAACAATGAAAAACACCTATTGAAACAATGAACTGAGACTACTAAAAACATTACGAAACAACCAAAAATCAACTATACGATGGGGAGACAAAAAGAGAGAGGGAAACTGCATAAGTGAGAGAAAGAGGAAGGGAGAGACCATAAGAGAGAAACAATCACCCTTAACTAATGAAACAATGGAAATGACTATCGAAACAACGAACTTGGCACACTGAAACAATGAACTTGACCTATTGAAACAATGAGAAATGCCTACTGAAACAATGGAAAATGATTATCGAAACAATAAACTTGGCACACTGAAACAATGAACTCGACCTACTGAAACAATGAGAAATGCCTACTGAAACAATGGAAAATGACTATCGAAACAATGAACTTGGCACACTGAAACAATGAACTCGACCTACTGAAACAATGAGAAATGCCTACTGAAACAATGGAAAATGACTATCGAAACAATGAACTTGGCACACTGAAACAATGAACTCGACCTACTGAAACAATGAGAAATGCCTACTGAAACAATGGAAAATGACTATCGAAACAATGAACTTGGCACACTGAAACAATGAACTCGACCTACTGAAACAATGAGAAATGCCTACTGAAACAATGGAAAATGACTATCGAAACAATGAGAAAATAACTATCGAAACAATGCACTGAAACAATAAACTCGACCTAGTGAAACAATGAGAAATGCCTATTGAAACAATGGAAAATGACTATCGAAACAATGAACTTGGCACACTGAAACAATGAACTCGACCTACTGAAACAATGAGAAATGCCTACTGAAACAATGAAAAATGACTATCGAAACAATGAGAAAATGACTATCGAAACAATGCACTAAAACAATGAACTTGACTTATTGAAACAATGAGAAATACCTACTGAAACAATGGACAATGACTATCGAAACAATGGAAAATGACTATCGAAACAATGAACTTGGCACTGAATAATGAAATCGACCTAGTGAAACAATGAAAATTGCCTACTGAAACAATGAGAAATGTCTAATGAAACAAATGCCAACTGAAACAATTATAAATGCCTAATGAAACAATCATCCTTGCGTGATGGAACAATTCTTGCAGCCTAGTGCAACAATGTCAAAATATTGCTAGAACAACGCTGCAACAACTGTCCTTTCCTATTGAAACAATCCCAAATCTTACTAGAACACCGAACAAAAGGGTGCTGCAACAACTACTCACACCTATTGAAACAATTTCAGAAACAAAAACACCAACAAAACGCAAAAAAATCTTACCAGGAACAAAAAGGGAACCACTTCAATCCCCCTGCTACTGTACATCTTCCTCATGAGCCACCATTTGTACACTTTTCTCCATGAACCATCACTTTCATGATAGATCTGAGAGAGAGAAGAGAAGAGGTATAGAGATTGGAGAGGGAGGGAGGGGTAGAGAGAGAGAGGGGAGAGAGAGATGAGCTAGGAGAAGGAGGAGCTCCATCATCAAATCCCCCACGCACAGAGAGAGAGAGGAGCTCCAACATGAGCTCCTCCATTTCTGTGTACAGAGAGAGTGAGAGAGAGATAGAGGGAGGGATAGATAGAGAGAGAGAGAGAGGAACATGAGGAGGAAGAGGAGGAGGTGGCGAGGGGCAGCCGGCGAGCTAGCTTCAGCGCGCAGAGAGAGAGAGAGAGAGAGAGAGAGAGAGGATAAGAAGTATGTGTGGCTGAGAATAGCTGTGAGCGAGACATGAAGAAAATGAGAGAGAGGGAAGAAGAAGCGCCGCTGCGTTGGGCCGTCGGGCCGTGCGGGCGTCCGACGCGGGTCGGACGTCCGCACAGAAGCATTTTCGATATTTTAGACTATCATTCAAGGCGTTGTAACTTAAAACGTTTTTCCGACTAAAATAAGACCTAAGAAATTAAAACCTATGAAATGGAGGTGAGGCAATGACCTTTAACCAAAAAAAAAAAGATTTTTTTATGCCACAATAACACCTATCAATTATCATGTTACAAATAAAAAGTATGTTTCACCAACGGCTCAAAGCTAAAGGGCCCATAGTCTCCCGTTCGCCCTAGGGCCCTCGAAAATCTAGAGACGGCCCTGAGAGGTGGGTGTTTTGTCTAGAAAGATTTGCACTAGCTTTATAATGAATTTTCTAAATAATATTTCTTTGCCACGACACCAACCATCCAGTTTTTTTTACTTTTTTTTGTCATATTTCAGAAAGCTATAACTTTGCAGTGAATAAAAAAACATATAATCAAATGGTATCCGGCTTGTCGCTATGTGCCGCCAAGAAAAGATTTGTTTTTCCGTCAACAATACAGAAGAGAGCCAAACGATACAAATATTAGCCCTTCTTTTATCGCAAGCATATGTTTTATCCTTTGTTTAATCACAAAACAGCTTGCCAAAAAAACTGTAAAACAAATCAAATGAAACAGGCGGGCTCTCTTCAAACTGCTACTGAAAGCTTTCAAAGTTGAGCGTGTCAGCAATTAAGCAAACCAGTCCTATCAGCTCAAGAGGACATGAAACCAAAGAAACCGTTTCAAAATGCACAGGCAAATTTGACAGGACAGAAGACCTGTATATTCAGAAAACTAATGCATTTATACCAGATTTCAATCGAACAATTATAAACATGGTATTTCCTCAAAAAAATTACAAACAGCCCTCCACAAATGTTGCTTTTTATGAATACAGTACACAACAATGGGTGGTTTGTACTCCAAATAATGCATTAATATTACCTTATACACAACACTCTATATGATAGGAGCGGCTAAACAAAAAATCCAAGCAGGTGGGAGGCTCCTATCCGTATTGCTCGCTCAAGATATTGTGCTTCCGCTCCTGTGGGTAGTGCAAAAATACAATATGATATATCATAATCATTGAGAGACAAAAGTACCATAGAAAAATGTAATTGATGCCATTGCTAGTCCAGCTTACCTGGGCTAAACGTCGCTCCTTATTCAATTTTAGAGCTCTTCCTTTCTCTTCTTCAGACCTAAAAATTTTCTGTAACAGACGAAAATTTTCATCAAACATCCATGGGTACATTTTTCTACAAGGTGAGCAATTTAAGTATTTAGAAGACAAGAATGGTAACAAAACAGATGCAGATATATTTATTAGGAGCACGAGAAAACTTAACAGAGGAAATTCTACATTTATGCACCATGATGCTTATGACTGGTTCTTCAAGGAATGGAAATTATAAAAATAACTTGGAGAAAAGAAAAGCCAAATTAATCACTGCACAGCCTTGCTTAATACTAGTGTAACCTGCACTTTGTTGCGATATTTTATTCTCTGTTTGCAATTTAGTAAGGAAATTTTTATAGTATTAATGGTTGAAGGAAGTATTGTACTCCCTCTGGTTTTTTTTATGTTTGATGCCTTTGACTTTTTGGCACGTCTTTAACCATTCGTCTTATTTAAAAATTTAGTGCAAAGATGTAAAAAAAATAAGACATATTTAAAGTACCTTGATATGGTCCAACCTCTGGATCGGGTTTACATCAGGAGGCGTGGCAAAGGGGAGTAGTTCAGTTGGTGCCATGCGCAGCGAAGTGGAAGTGGAGTTGTTAGTAGAGTTTGTTAAGTTGTTAAGGAGTGAGTACGTGAGTTTAGGATGGCTGTTAGGCCGTTTGTGGCTGCTGCGTGTGTGAGGTGTTTTGGGTAAATAAAAGAAGAAAGAAGGAATGAAAATGGCATGCTTCTTATGCCGCAAAACTAGTCTCAGGCGGTGGCTCCTAAAACAGCCAAATTATCCTCATCACACGCAGCGACGACGCGTTCGTCGTCGAGCTGCTTGCGATCCGGCCATCGGCCGGGTACTAGGGTGTATGAGCAGGCTCACCCAGAGCTAGCTCATACCAATTTGGTATCAGAGCCGGAGCAAGACGAGACCATGTCGTCTTCGGTGGAGGAGCGTGTCACGGCGCTTGAGGCGGAGGTGAAGGAGATGAAGACGATCATCACAGAAGTGCGGGAGATGATAAGGGGAAAGGGCCCAACCAATGAACTGGAGAGGCAGGGGAGTAGGGAAGAACCGCAAGGGGCAAGCCACGCCCACGGCGACATCCGCGGACGAGGACAAGCCCGAGCGGACGGCGCGTCAGAGCGGGGGCGACCGCCTCGCGACCAAGAAGAACCGGCGATTCGGCGAAGGCGTAGCGTCGAACAGGAGGAGGACGAACGCCGTTGGGTACCTCGCCCACCGCGTTTCGATCTCTTACGACGGCCAAGACGATCCGTTGGGATGGATCCGCAGTAGCAAAAGGTTCTTCCGAGTTCATCGTATTACTGAGAAAGACTATGTTGAAATTGCTGGCCTTCATTTGGTCGGAGAAGCGCAAGAGGTGCTAGATAACTGGCAACAAAATGAGCAGTGGATCGCCTGGGAGGATTTCTCTGAGGCTTTCATCTAGCGATTTACTCGGCATTCAAGTGTTGGTCCTCTGGGCGATCTTGTCAACTTGAAACAGGGCAACAAAGGTGTGGATGAGTATGCAAGGGAATATCAACGGCTGTTGGCTCGTACACCAATAATGAAACGCACCGATCAAATTGAGACCTTCACGACTGGGCTATCGATTGCCTTGTGTGCCGATGTGCGCCATGAGAGGCCTCGAGATCTATCGGAGGCAATCGGCTTCGCGCGGGAGGTGGAGGCGAGGAAGGCAGCATGGATCACTGAAGCTATCTAAGGGATGTCGGGATCAGGAATTGGCCGCAACACTTTCAGTCGCAACGCGGGAAATTCGTCCACCATTTCTTCCCCGATGTCAACTACGCCAATGCCAACATCGACGTCTGCGGCCGTTTCCATTGGCCGAACGTATGGATCAAGTGGCCCAACGAGGAGCGGAGGATACCCACAGGGTGGAGGTGGGTCTAACAGCATCAGCAAGGCTATTGCCGCCGCCAGTATGCAGAGTAGCGCCGCTTCTGTACCGGGAAGACGTCGATTGACAGCCGATCAACTAGCCGAGCGAAGGGCGAAAGGACTCTGCTATAATTGTGATAAGGTATACACTAGGGGACATCGCTGTAAGCGTTTGTTCCATCTGGAGGTGGAAGGCGAGGTGGATGAGGAAGAGGCCACTGAGGAAGAGATGCAAGAAAAGGGTTCTCTCTATGATTGCGGCCTTGGGACCCAAGCAAGGGAATACCATGCAAGTTCAGGTGCAGATGGCAAGCAAAAACTGGTTGGGACTAATTGATAGTGGTAGCACGCATAATTTCCTAAGTGCGTATGCTGCACAGCAAGGGAAAACATTGTTCAAAACGTTCCCGGGCGGCATACGGAAACAGGTGCGGGTAGCAGGAGGAACCTATTTGCCATGTCTTGGAATGCTTGAGGCGGAGTTCAGCATCCAGGGACATCAGTTTACAGCACCTTTCATCATCCTTCCAATTGATGGCTTTGATGTCATTTTAGGAGTACAGTGGCTGCGGACACTGGGTGACATTCATTGGAATTTCAGTGAGCTCACAATGGAGTTTGATTGGGAGGATGTTTGTATCAGATTACAAGGAACCAGCCGACCACCTCAAATTACCATGATGCAGCTGGGTGAGGAGGCCAATAATCTCAAGAATCTTCTACTCACCTATGAAGATATATTTGCGGAACCCCAGGGATTACCACCGCGGAGGCAATGTGACCATTGCATCACTTTAGCTGAAGGCACAAATCCAGTGGTAGTGCGACCATACCGGTATCCCTATCGACAGAAAGATGAGATAGAGCAGCAGTGCGAGACCATGTTAAAGCAGGGGATCATACGACCAAGTCGTTCACCATTCTCATCTCCTGTGTTGCTGGTGAAAAAGGTTGATGGTACATGGCGGTTCTGTGTAGACTATCGCGAGTTAAATGCTCGCACGATCAAGGACAAGTTCCCAATACTCGTGGTGGAAGAATTGCTCGACGAGCTGGGTGGAGCACGCTTCTTTACCAAGTTGGACCTACGTTCGGGCTACCATCAAGTTCGGATGTGGGCTGCCGACATTGCCAAGACGGCATTCCGTACACACCATGGCCACTATGAGTTTCTAGTGATGCCCTTTGGGTTGTCCAACGCTCCATCGACATTCCAAGCTTTAATGAATGAGGTGTTGCAGGAATTTTTGCGCAAGTTTGTCCTCGTCTTCTTCGATGACATCCTGGTGTACAGCAGGTCGGAGGAGGAGCACTTGACACGTTTGCGTCTGGTCTTGGAGCGCCTATGCATACATGGTCTCCACCTCAAGCGTTCAAAGTGTGCTTTTGCGCAAGAGCGTGTCGGATATTTGGGTCATATCTCATAATGGGGTTTCAGCCGATCCAGTCAAGTTGCAAGCTATAAGCTCCTGGCCACGACCAACTTCTGTAACAGCTCTCCAAGGATTTCTGGGTTTGACCGGATATTACAGGTGCTTCGTGCAAGATTATGCCGCCACCGCCGAGCCCCTCACCTCATTACTCCAGAGAAACAATTTCAATTGGACAGAAGTTGCTGAAGAAGCCTTCCATTGCCTCAAACAAGCTCTGGTGACTGCCCCTGTGTTACAAATGCCAGACTTTACTACTCCCTTTGTGGTGGAGTGTGACGCTTTAGGAAGTCCTTCAACAAAATGGCCACCCCATAGCCTACTTCAGCCGTAAGTTGGCGGATCGACACACAAAATTGGCGGCTTATGAGCGAGAACTCATTGGGTTATCTAAGACGGTGCGACACTGGAGGCCATACTTATGGGGCAATCTTTCACTGTGCGAACGGATCATGGGAGCCTCAAATTCCTGTTGGAACAGGCTCTAATCACACCTCCCCAGCAGCACTGGCTCAGCAAACTAATGGGATTTGATTTTCAGGTAGAATACAAGCCGGGGCGTCACAATTTGGCGGCCGATGCATTATCACGAGTGCATTCCGAGGAACTGCAGTGCGCCTCAATTTCAGAAGTGCAGGAAGTGACTCGAGCACAGTGATCAGATGTGCTTCGCCAATATCCAAAAGTCCTACGCCTAACCGCCAAGTATGGTCGTGATGGCGAGGGTTCACTAGCTGCATCAGCATCGACTCCAGCTGCTTCCACCTCGGCTGCTGATGCAGTTCCTGCACCAAGCATGGCTCCACCGACCCAAGAATCAACGGCCGAAACAAAACATCTCTAGAAAGTGTGCGAAGGGTTGGTGTATCGTAACAACCGTCTCATGATACCAGCCTCGTCGCCCTTAGTGGACAAGATCATCGCCTCCATACATGATCTTACACATAAGGGAGTCCAGAAGACTCTACATCGCCTCCAAGCCACTTATTTCTGGGGAAAACAGCGTGAGAAGGTGGAACGCTATGTGGGTCGGTGTGCAGTCTGTCAGCAGACCAAGACCAGCACCTTATCTCCGGCCGGGCTTCTCCAACCACTACCGGTCCCGCATCAAGTTTGGTCTGATGTCTCCATGGATTTTATCACTGATCTGCCGAAATCTCAGGGAAAGATGATGTTATTGGTGGTCGTAGATCGATTATCCAAGTATGCCCATTTTCTGCCGCTATCAAGGCCTGCTACCGCACCCATGGTGGCCAAAGTATTCTTTGATCAGGTGGTCCGCTTGCATGGAATTCCAGAATCAATTGTGTCAGATCGGGATCCGGTATTCCTTAGTGCTTTCTAGCAAGATCTTTTCAAACGAAGTGGCACTTCCCTCCTAATGTCAACGGCCTATCATCCGCAGACCGATGGACAAACGGAGGTGGTTAATAAAACACTCGAGATGTATCTTCGTTGTTTATGTGGGACTAATCCATCATCATGGGTACAATGGGTGTCTTGGGCAGAGTTCTGTTACAATACTTCCTTCCACACTGCCCACCGGATGACTCCTTTCGAGTTAGTTTATGGCAGGACTCCACCTCCATTGACGCCGTACCAGCAGAGAGCAACTGCGATTGACAAGGTGGATTGCGCACTAGTAGAGAGGGATGAGCTCCTCCAACAAGCTCGGGCTCATCTTCTTCAGGCCTAGAATAGAATGAAGCAGTGGTATGATAGCCGTCACAGGGAAGTGGAGTTTACAGTGGGCTCTTGGGTTTGGCTAAAGCTTCAGAAGCATCGTCAAAATTCTGTTCGTAGTGGGCGACAATCCAAGCTGGCTCCAAGATTCTATGGTCCCTTCCAAGTGGAAGCTCGCATCGGCGCCGTAGCGTACAGGTTGACACTCCCTCTGACAGCGCGTCTCCACAATGTATTCCACGTCTCGCTGCTCAAGGAATTTCGGGGAGAGTCGCCAAGCAAGCCGGGAGACCTGCCGGCGGACATGAACCCCGCAGTGGATTCAGCACAGCCCTCACCGCATCTCATACTGGCTCAGCGTTTTGATAAGGGTAAGCGTCAGCTGCTGGTTCATTGGGCAGGTGAGCCCGCAGATGAAGCAACCTGGATGGATGCCATCACATTCCGTCGAACATTTCCAGAGTACAAGCTTGAGGACAAGCTTGTTTTCAAGGGAGGGAGTAATGATATGGTCCAGCCTCTGGATCGGGTTTACATCAGGAGGCGTGGCAAAGGGGAGTGTAGTTCAGTTGGTGCCATGCACAGCGAAGTGGAAGTGGAGTTGTTAGTAGAGTTTGTTAAGTTGTTAAGGAGTGCGTGAGTTTAGGATGGCTGTTAGGCCGTTTGTGCCTGCTGCGTGTGTGAGGTGTTTTGGGTGAATAAAAGAAGAAATAAGGAATGAAAATGGCATGCTTCTTATGCCGCAAAACTAGTCTCAGGCGGTGGCTCCGAAAACAGCCAAATTATCCTCATCGCGCGCAGCGACGACGCGTTCGTCGTCGAGCTGCTTGCGATCCGGCCATCGGCCGGGTACTAGGGCGTATGAGCAGGCTCACCCAAAGCTAGCTCATACCATACCTCTATTGATAAAACAAATCACAACAAAATAAATGATATTTACAAAAATAATTTGAATAAGACGAATGGTCAAATGCGTATCGAAAAGTCAAAGGCATCAAACAAAAAAAACGGAGGTAGTAGTCAATTAGCGAAGCACACCAATGTGGACAAATAAACTTGCCTTTTAAGCTCTCTTGTTTCTCAAAGATATGAAGTAGGTTCTAGATTGTAGTATGATTAACTGAGTGTCTTTCTTTGGTGCATTTGTGATCATTGGATTGGAATCTAATGGCAGGAAGAGAATGTGGTGATGTGGCACTCTAACATGCCTCATTTAATGTTTGGCACCAAACTAACAAGATGAATAACACATAAAAAATATTTGATCTCATTGTAATGTCAAGTAAGTTCTTACCTTTTCACTTGTTGACATATTTTCAGTTCTATCAATTTTGATGTCAAAGATATCATGCAGCAATTCATTGTCCTGTACATTAAGAAAAATATGTGCATAAAAACATAACAAAATAAAAAAAACACAGATAAAGAACTCAATCATTAGCTGATAGTAACCTGTGCATGCTTCAGGAATCCTCTCCCAAGATACCGCCTCAAATAGTTCAACTAGCCAAAGAAGAAGTATTAGCAAATGTATAATGAGAAAAACTGAAAAATTGTTCACATAATCGGTGCAGGAAAACAAATACCTGTATCGATTCACACCATGATGTAACTCTTAAAATGCCATTCTTGCCTGAAATCCTAAGCAATTCTTCAGGGCATTCACCACTCTGGAAAAAAGAGCATTGGATGATGAGAATTAGAAGCATTGAAGCATTCCAGAAAAGGCAAGAATTAAATGACCTAGACCTTAATAAAATCAGAGATTCGTTGGAACAAATCCCTTTGATCATTAAGATTTTTCTTGTCAGCACCCCTTCCCCCTGCCTCCATAGAGAGATTATATACTAGGCCAGAAATTTTGGCCTTCAATGCTTGCATATCTAAGAAAAGTTGGTTTTTAGAACCACTGGGCACTCTAGTGTCAACATCAACTTTTTCACTACCCGAAACATCAAGCAGTTTTAACTCCAAGCACAGGGCTAATGCTTCACCAGCAGCCATCCGCACAGCACGATCCTCCACTTCTAGAAGAGTGCAGAGAAATGTAATTGACCTGCATTCAAAAGAATAATATAAGGATACTAAACTCAATGGTTTCACACATAGAAGAAACAGAAATTTAAGGAAGCTTCACTAACTCTTTCAGAGAATCAGTATTTCTCGTTGATGAAACAGTGGTCAAAAGAAATGCCCATGCAGATACACCAGCAGCTAATAAAGGAGGCTTTGGTTTTCTGACAATCCCAACCTATAAAACCCCCCAAAATAATTATCATCAAAGCAGACTACATGAACATTAACTCTTAAAAAACCTTATGGTCACCCTTACGTTGGATCCCGTTTTTGGATGGATCACATCCCAGATGGCTTTCATAGATAACTGGGTTTCAGCCATATCAGTTGCACCAACAAATGTGATGACAGCTAAGCAATCAAGTAACTAAAACAAATCAATTTAGATTTACTTCACCAAAAGGGTAAATAAAGCAACTGGAAGCTAAGAAAAACAGAGAAAAATCAACATACGGAAATCATCTTTGATGGATCAGGCCAAGTTTGGAGCACCCTACAAAGCTGTGGATATGACTCATCCATAATTTCATGTGAACTACTTCCAGCACCAAGTGTAATTGCCAGTAAGCCTTGGAGGTACAAAAAGGAAAAAATTATGAGAACAGAGGATATTTTGCTTCACTAAAAAATGACTGTGGATAGAGAATAATAGTAACCAATGGCTCGACAAGCTAGAGAAGTCTCCTTTGTAGATCCCTTTTTTATTGAATTGGTGAATTGGCTCAATAGAGTGGTGAATCTTCATCAAGAAGAAAACATCGTATCAGGTAGTTCACAGAGGCGTGTCATTATTTATTATTATAACAGAGAACAGCATATGCTTGGACTAGTGTGGTTAAACTTTTCTCAAGATCCCACTTGTCTATATATGCTCACTGTTCATATTTAAACTACAAATATGTATATATATTTATCCATCTGTTCATTAGTGAAGACACCATAGCTAAAGAAATCAAATAATATTACTTACTTGTTTTCCACTAAATCAAATAGCACAAAACTTTCAAAAGCATCAACAAGAGCGCCCAATGCTGCCTCTCTTGTGGACCCCCTGCGCCAATCACAGTAATTGATTTAATACATCAGTTATAAAAACTGGACTACATCATATATCTTGTCTCAAAATTCACATCTGAATGGGCAAATTGTCTTTTCAAAAGATCCTAAGAAGTCTTCTTGATGACATTACAAGTGAAAGCGTGACTCTTTTTTAGTCTTTTGAAGGAAAAGGACCTCATTGAGTAGATGTAGGATGTTAAAAACTGCACAAAACATCAGTGTTCAGATAAGATACAACATGACTTTTTGCATCTAACTTTTTCCATTTACTCAATTTGGGTATTGTTGTTCTGAGGACTGCGAGTGTAATCGTCAACAAATGATGGATCGTCAATCTAACATAAATCTGACAGGGATTATAGCAGGTTCAACATCAGAAAACACATGCATAAAGCGTAGTGGTACAAAGGTCATTTGTTTGCAAATATGCATGATCAGGAATAGCTGTATATCTGGAGAACAGTTTATTCGCTGTTCCTCATTACCAACTGTCTCAACCTTTGGATTGCATGTCAAGATAAAGAGCATAGGGTGTTCATCATGTTGAGTAAATGTCACAATTCCATTTGACTGTTCTTTGATAGAATCCTACTCGCAAATTGATTTCTCCGATTATCAGTCAACCTTTTACCTATCTATCAAAGAGTGAATACATACAATAAAATTTGAACTTGTAAGATTCCTTGCTGCATTGACAAATCAACTCAATAAAAATACCAACTTTCCCAAGAAAACCGTAAGTTATCTTAATCAAGGAAAAGGACTTGCAAGAAGTTTCCCAGTTAAAGCATCATAATAGGACCTCAGGCTAATACATTATGTATTCCTAGTGTTTCCTACAACTATTTGCTAATCAGCACGAAGGATCAAATCTAAAGGGCAAAGAAATAAGCAATAAAAATTTAAATTTTAAGTTCCAACTCATACTAAAAATGTGATCTCATTTCCTAGTTACCTCTACTACTACAAACAAGTAAGGCACTTCAATGTTGCTATCTATTATCAATTGCATTTGCAAGACCATAAAAGTAAGGTTAAGAACTAATTAGAAATGGTGGATGGAACCATGTTAGTTTACATAGTAGGCACTAGCAATGCATGACAGCATGACAACTTGAGGACAATATCGTTACTGTCTAAACTAATTCAACATCCCCAAAACAACATTATTAGAACATTAAGAACTTCATGTTAATATTAACTACAAACATAATCCAATGACAGGCTAACAGCTATGACTTTACAGTCGGGACAAGGAACTACTGTCCCAAATCATTGATACACAAACACAAGTAGCTTTTTGAGAATTAAACACAAGTAGCAAACTGCCATCAATAAGCTAGTTAAAGAATATAATCCACCTCTTCTCATAGAGAGCGTCCATGTACTTGTCAAGAACAAATTCCTGCGAGTTGACTTGCTCAGTGGCCTGGGCGAGCTGGATGTCGGACAGTGCTGTCGACCCAGAGCTCATGCTGTCGGCGTCGCTGCCGCCGTCAAGCTGGTCCTCTCCACCACCGCCTCGACCACCCTTGTTCCTCCTACCTAAACACAAACAAACAAGACATTGCAGACAACATTCCCAACGACACGACATGGATCAGCACAGACCGACCGAGGAAATCCGAGACGAGGACGAAACAAGACGCACTCTTGCCCATGGCGGCGGCGAGACCGTCGAAGAAGCCAAGAACTGGCTCGGGATCGGGGAAGACGCGACGGGGCGGCCTGCGGTCAGGCTCAGAGTGAGTCAACGGTGGATCCAACAAAGGTAGCCGTCGTCGGCGGGGGCGGCGAGGAGGAACTGGGAGGACGAGCAGGAGGTGGAGTTGGACGGGGAGAATCGGAGGCTCTCGTCGCGAGTGGGATCGAATTGGCCGTGGAGACGCAGAGCCATGTGAATTGGGCGGCGAGGCGGGGAGGAGGAAGAACGGAGAGGAGAACAGAGACTTTTCCTGCCTTTTTTTTTTTTCCTCCCTCGTTTTGCTTTCGTTTTCAACAGGCACAACGAGAAGCAAAGGAAGAAACAGAGGTGCACAGCTAAAAACATCGTCCCGTGTTTCATTCACCTAGCAAACGTGGAAAATCAACCGTTGGAATGTGTGTAAAACTGTGACTTCATATTATTTGTCAATCCTACTCTATCAAGACAGGGATAAATCTTTGTGTGCCATGAATACGGTGTTATTTTTTTCTTTGTCATCCGTCATCACATTATTACTCTAACCATGCATGCCATCAAATAAATTTGTTATGTTCTGTGTCGTCGTCGTCAGCTCCTTTATATTTAACTTTTACAAAATGTCCCTTTCACAAAGCATCAAAACATCGTATGTCCTATATTTTAACTCTAAATTGAGTAATTCTGATTTATAAATTTGTGTAAAATTGTGACTTCGTTTTTTTTAAAAAAAATATGATTTTATTTTTTCTCGTTTTCATGAGTATGATTTTATTTTTTCTCGTTTTGATGAGACATGGTATCATTGTTTTTTTTCAAAAAAATGGTATCATTAAAATAAAATTTTACATCAAAAGTTTTCCGTTCCACTTTCAAATATGATTGCACATAATTTTTGAACTTTATATTTTAAAAAATTTATGATTTTTTAGGAGTTTATCATATTTCCTATCATACTAAAAGTTAGGGCGTAATCGTCTTCATGTAGCTCTATCACGGCTTGTCGATAATGACATAGAAGGAAAGAAACCGGAAATGGGATGACATACAAAACTATAAAGGCCACGCCAAGGCGAAAGCGACGACGCCAGAGCAAAGGGAGGGGTGAAGGCGGTTGGAGCGGTGGAAGAGGACGGATCTGCGCCGGAGTTGGACGGGTTAGCATGGGCAAGGGAGATCCGACAGCGGGAGAACGGTTGGAGGAGTGGCAAGGCGGCAGTGGCAAAGGCGACGGGGGAGGTAATGGAGGAGTGCGAAGCAGCGCTGCCAGCGAGTGAGAAGGGAAAGGTGGCACCGATGAGGGAGAAGGGGGAGGAGGAGAGCGCGGGGCCGGTGGAGTCGGGGAGCTAGAGGGGAAAGAGGGGATTTGGGAAGGAAAGGGACCCAAGGGGCATATAGAGAGAGGAGGAAAGATCTGGGTCGTTGGATTGAGATCTAACGGCCTAGAAAATCAACTAAAATCATAGCTTGATTTGAGACGACTGATGAATAGCTAACCTCTACATATAAACTTATTGTATAAAGCTAAATATACTGACAATTAAAATGACCACACAAAAACATAAATAAGTTGTTAAGGTGAAAAGAACGAAGCATTAATACTCGTGCTTATATGTACAGACCATTATAAGCACAAAAAACCTAAAAATCTCGGTGTTTCTCCCAAAACACACATCCTAGTGCTATCCTAGGCGGCAAAAATAAACATTTTTCTTCCTAAGCACCTCTCTGAAACTATGCATTGTACGTGTCAAAAAGGACTCTAACATAGTACAATACAGAAAGCATTTAACATATGTCTAAAGATAAAGCCACTTGTTTTCGTCATATTTATGTATGTTGTCGGTTGGCTTAGCAATATAAGCGCACATAAATAAAAAAAATGATGCCATTTACATATCTATACAACGAATTGATGAAGAGCCAGAGAGCAACAAGTATAATATTGAACCAATATCAGATTGTTCATTAGTTCATCATAAAATTTATAAACATTGTAGGTGAGACTACCAAATTTCAAACCTTTTTGTGTGTGAGAGAGAGAGATGCAGATGACCACTGTTTTCTTATTAGTAGATTGTTGCAGACTAATTAGTGACGTTGGGCCTAGGTTCTATGTACCAGATTCGCTAATTAGTGGCTAGATATCTAACTTGTTAGGACATATATAAGCACAACATTAATTAGTAGGAGTACATGCTGGGAGGGCTTTGCACTTTTGTTGAGGGGGCCGCGTTTCTACGGGCCCTACTTTGTCTCCGCCACTGGTTTGGAAGTGTAAATGGTTCAACCGTCCGAGTAGAGATTTTCTGAATCTCGAGTTCGCGTCCGAGCTAGATGGAGACCTAGTCATAGACCCGATTATCATCCTTAAAACTAGATGGACCCGGTCGTAGACCCGGTTATTACCATCCTTAACAAAGGATCCACTGCATCCATCGTATAACTTCGTATAATGTATGCTATACGAAGTTATTACGCCTAGGTTCTATGTACCAGATTCGCTAATTAGTGGCTAGATATCTAACTTGTTAGGACATATATAAGCACAACATTAATTAGTAGGAGTACATGCTGGGAGGGCTTTGCACTTTTGTTGAGGGGGCCGCGTTTCTACGGGCCCTACTTTGTCTCCGCCACTGGTTTGGAAGTGTAAATGTTTCAACCGTTCGAGTAGAGATTTTCTGAATCTCAAGTTCGCGTCCGAGCTAGATGCAGACCTAGTCGTAGACCCGATTATCATCCTTAAAACTAGATGGACCTGGTCGTAGACCCGGTTACCATCCTTAACAAAGGATCCACGTGGACGGCAGTGGCGGATCCACCTGGTTGCCAGGGTGGTCCACGGACCACCCTAGGATCCGCAACTTGGCCCATTAATTACCCTCACTCGGCCCACTCGGTCATGCTGCAAAAAGGGCCCATCGATCTCTATTGTTGTGTGTTGTAGAATTGTTAAAATCGATTTCAATTCCTAAGAAAAGAAAGGAGGAAGGCAAGGAGCAGCAGACAACATCGGCCAAGGACTAAGCCACTAAGAGTAAGATTTCTAGCCTCTTTTGTGTTTGATTAATGCATTTATATTGTCGATTCGGTTTAGAGTAGCTAGAACGAGGAACAATGGTGATAATATGCCTATAACAGGTTCTCTAAATTTTTGGGAGTTATCCATCAAGAATTGAACCTCGGTTATACTACGTAAGTTGTATGTCTTGTTTTTATCTTTTCATAGAGTGCAAGAACGCAAAAAAAGAATATGCAGGCTAAAAATTATGGTTTTTTCCACCTTGTTGTCCAAACTAGGTTGTTGGTACAACTTACATCTTAGGTTTCATCTATGTTCTTTGAGTTTCAGTGTTTGGTCCTACAACGGAAAAGTTCGGCGACACCATTAGTTTTTCATAGAATTCTAGAACACGTAAATTGGATCTATGTGTTTATACATTGTGGCCATTTAAGTGAAGCTGTCGAGATATCGACAATGTCAAATTGGACCACCCTAACCTAAAATCCTGGATCCGCCACCGGTGGACGGGGCAAACGGGGCAGATCAGATCTGCCGCGCGCTGCCTATCAGCCGACCGCCTTGCATGCATGGATGCATGGCGGCCTTGATTAATTGTAGCCATGCGCATGCGCTTCTGCGTCCCACGTACGGACGGGCGCACCGTACGTACGTGCAAATGAACCTGCACCGTAGGCAGCAACGTGCGCGCGGGAGGGACATGCACGCATAATGCGTGGATCCACGGTCGAGTGGTACGTACATGTGGTCATGTACGGCTGTGACCCGCGGTACACCTGCGGGCTGCATGCATGGACTCCTGTCTCTGCTGATATCTGCATCCGAAGACGTCCGTGGTTAGGCTCTGCTGGGGCCTCGCTGGGTGCAGGCATGCATCCAGCTTCAGCGCACCGACTGACAGATGCAATTGGACAGATGCTTGCTTCGTCAGTTTTATACCGTGCGTAGATAGACAGATGCAATTGTGTGTTACATGAAACTGGGTAATGAATGGATATCACGATATGTAATAATTTATTTCATTTCATATGCTACTTAAGAAGCATCACTTTGTTCTCCCGATTACTCGACGTCCTGCAGCTGCAATGAAATAAACAAACAAATTTTATACTAACGGACGGAGGAGCATCTCTTCTCCCGACGATGTAGACAGGTCTGGATCTTGTCGCTGGAGTAAACATCAAGTAAACAAACCAGTAAACCAGTACTATGCACATATAAAACTGATATTTTATTAATGACATCGATCGGTACCAATGCGTTTTTTATCTAAACAAAACAGAAGTATGGACGTGCGTTGTTAAAATTAACCGGGCGAAAATCGGCCAAAAAATACCGTCAGGCGGACCTTTTTTGTTACAAAATTCATTCAAATCAGATATTTGGAACCCGGATTCGTTTTCTACATGAACGGTGATAATTGGTCCATTATATCCAATCCTAGCTATAAAAAAATGGACGAAAGATACATTTTTTTTAAGGTAAAAACATAAAATTAGAGATGAAGAAAAGATGCTACAGCACCGGAAAGAACTGGCAACGACAAGGTCGTCGTCATAGTCGTCGTCTAGGAGGAGAAGAAATCAACCTTTGGGCCGACCTGTTTGGCAAGTTAATATCACTAATTAATTTGGCCTTCCGTCCCAACACATTGATCACTATGATCAGCTTGGTGAAGCTGGGTCTTGGTTTTTCTTTCGCTAGGAGACGCCATGCGACTCCAGGTAATTCGCCCAAAGCATCTATCTATTGCCGTTCCCGTCACGGCTGCGTTCGGCGGCTAGCTACTTGGCTCAAGGTGATGCTTATCCGTCTTCATAAGTCGCTGCCGAAAATACTCGCAAGTCGCAGAGATGAAAGACCAAGCCCTAGTCAGGGTGGCGAGCACTTGCTCCGATCACTTTAGCACTTTACTTCTCTGAAATGATCTTTTGAATATGTCGCGATTATTATATTTATAGAACATGCATATATAGTACTGCAAAATCGACGGATATGAATATGATATCGGTTTTTTTTTGTCTGCATGAAATATGCAAAAAAAAAAAAACTTAACAGTATAAAGATGGACTCGGACAATGATCATGGAACATGCTTAATTATATACACCAGAAGGTATATAATGGAGCTAACAAAGTTTTTGGACCCTTGATGGAGGCTTTAAGAGTCTAAAAAATTATTTGAAACATATTTTTAAGAGCTTTCAAAAAAATCATGCACTTAAAGTCTCATAAAAACAATAATGAACTACGACAACATTTGATTTGGTTTGTATAACAATAATTAATTTCTACCGATAGTTTCGAATTTTAATCTAAACAAAAAAAAGCCTGTCGAGGAAGTATTTCTACTCCTACTGTTTAAATATCTTCTTTTTTTTTTGATGTGAATACTGTTTAAATATCTCGTTGACTGTGAACGATAAGGGTTACTATTATCACATTATGAATCACCAAACGTTACATCACGTACGGTGATATCTACCACTTTAATTTCTCGTAAACCTACCATTTAGTCTAGAGAGCGGGAGTAAAAAAAGACGCGTTTGCTAATCGTCGGTCGGCGGCAAACGCGAACGTGTTTCAGTCCAAAAATCTACAAACATAATCTCTAGTTTCACCGACAACGCGAGTGTGTGTTTAGATATGCTGCTGGGGCAGCGAGGCAGGCTCCACGCAAAGTTGCATGTTTTCATCAGTACCCCCCAAAAGGCGAAGCAGCTTCTCATTCTAAGTACATACGTCAACATGATAAGTAGCGGCAAAATGACGAAAAGAGTTGCAGAAAGGTCCCCAAAAGAGGAAAAGAAAAGAAAAGAAAAAAAGGTGCTCCCATCTCACACTGCCGCGAGAAATGTACACTTGCTCGACTCCCGGACGCAGCACGTAGCAGATATTTACAGCAAACAGGACGCGTCGCCGTCCCCGGCTCCGGCCACGTGCGTCGGTCACTCCATGACGGCGACCATTGCCGCCGGCCGCGCCCGCAGGCTCCCGCTCCGGGGCCTCCGCAGCAGCTCGACCAAGACCTCCGCCTGCCAAACCCCAAGCAAAAACGAGGTGTGTAAGGACAAGCTTGAAGTCGTCATGCTGCTGCTGGCTCAGGGCTGTGCAGGAGGACGGGCTGTACCTTTAATCTGAGCTTGGAGCGCGCGGCGGGGGACTGGGAGAGGGCGACGAGCGGCGGGATGGCGCCCTCGCGGGCGACCATGGCGCGGTACGCGGTGCTGTCCTCGCACAGGCGGAGGAGGCAGAGCGTGGCGACCTCCTTGTGCCGCGGCGTGCCGGCCTCCACCATCTCCACCAGCACCGGCACGCCGCCGTCCTCCACCGCCGCCGCCCTGCCCTCCGGGGAGCCCACCAGCGCGTGGAGAACGTACGCCGCCTTGTCCACCATCCCGGACTCCGGGTCGGCCATCAGGTCCAGCAGCGCGCGCGTCGCGCCCGCCGCCACCGCGCGCGACCGGTTCTCCTCCGCGCCGCCGCACAGCGCGTACAGCGCCGTCGCCGCGTCCTTCTTCCCCCGCGCGCCGCCGGACTCCAGGAGGGAGACCAGCACCGGCACGGCGCCCGCGCGCCCGATGGCCGCCGCCGCCGCGCCGTCGCTCTGCGCCAGGCGGAGCAGCGCGCACGCCGCGTTCTCCCGCGCCGCCGGCGACGCCGCCGACTTGAGGGCGCGCACCAGCGGGCCGACCGCGCCGGCGCCGACGATGCCCGCCCTGTTGCCCTCGCAGAGCGACAGGTTGAGCAGCGCGGTGACGCCGTGCTCCTGCAGCACCGGGTCCGCGCGCGACAGCAGCGCCACCAGCGGCGGCAGCGCCCCCGCTTCAGCGATGCGGAGGCGGTTCTCCGGGTTGTGCTTGGCCAGCAGCCGGAGCTCCATGGCGGCGGCGCGGAGCTCGTCCAGCGACGACGCCGGGGATTCCAGCTCGGCCACCAGCGCCGCGATGGCGCCGTCGGTGGCGCCGGCCGCGCACGACAGCAACAGGCGGTGGATACCCGCGGGCACAGCGTGCGGCGGTGGCAGCAGACCGTCGTCGCTGCCACAGTCGCTGAGCGCGCCGTCGGAGAAGGCGGAGTCTCCACCGGCGCTGCTCCGGCGAGGAGAGGTGGACATGTCAAACTCCATCGCGTGCTGTGTACTGGACTATTGCCTCTACTGGGGTAGTCGGTCGGCTCTGCCTCTGCAGGAGGCGGGGGAAGAGGGATGGAGATAAATGGAGTACGCGCGCTGCCCACTCCTGAAGTCCTGAGTGACGACGCGCACGTGAGGGGCGGCTATACGTGCGTGGGCAGGTGCCACGTGAGCAGACTCTTGAGCTGGCGTCTGGCTGGAGGAGCACGGAGGATCGGTGCACGCTGGACTACGCCGACGTGGACGATGGACGGGGTTTTTCCGGGCGATAGTGAGGCCAGTCGATCGGCAGTGAACTTTTGGACACTAGTGCTGACTGCTGCTGGGCCGTAGCAAAGCGTGTCCAGTTGACCACGGACTTTATGACAATTATACGAGAGCTGCATTGGTTGTGGACTATTATTTAAACCTAAACTAGTATAATTTAGATCCACAATAATTGACGCCGTAGATCTTTTCTTTTCTTTTCAATTAATGCAATATTTTATTTGATAGAAACCCTAACGGTTACGAGAAAAAATAAGTTTAAGAGACCGAAAAAGCATAGTTGAGGTTCAAAAAATGTTAGCACAACATTTTTACGACACGCTTATAGTGTTCAGTAGTTTGATGGAACAAGTTGATTGGTAACTAGTTACTATCATATGTAATATCTTTACATAAAGGCAGCGTATCTAATGCTAATGTTCATTAGGTGCTAATATGCTAATATCAAATCTGGACCATTAAATTTACGATGGATGGTTTAAATATAGAAAGGTGGAGGCCCCTTTTCCACTTAGAAAGTTAAAGAGGTTGTGTGAAAGCATTTAAGAGAGAGATGAGGTAATTAATGGGGTTTTCATCTCTCCATATCCAAACCATCCATGATGGATTTAATGGGCTAGATTTAATGTTAACATATTAGCACATAATGGTCATTAGCACTAGATATGTTGCCTTACATAAATGGGTAAAAGGGGTGTTTTTTACATTGACATAAGCATTTCAATACCGGCAAAATATTTCTCAATAGTCATGCCCTCTGGGTAATGGCTCCAGCTCACTTTCCTGGGAAGATGAAGCAGGACATACGCACTTAATCACCGGTTCAAATCAAAATAAATTGATCGCGTTTACATTTACATGTCCAGATTCAGAACAGGGAGTTGCCCTATTGGAAATGTAATGTGGGCGAGTTGGTTTCCATCGCTGGAGTTGCGAAAGGTTCGTCGTATGACAACTTCATTACCTGTGTCCTCAGGCAGCGTAAGCCTCGAGACAAATGACCCTGTAAGAAAAACCTTTACATAAATAATGACTACGATAGTGACAGTTTGAATGATGAAGACTAAACTATAGGATCAGTTTGAGCGTATGCTGCACGAAGGCGGCGTGATGGTGCATCATCAAAGCCAACGATACATTCCACACAAAATTTTCCTTCGGTATTTTAAAATGGAAAAGCCTATATCATTTAAAATGGAAAAGCAAACTAAATGACCCTTTAAACTATGAAATGAGGTATTTTAGCACATCAATTAGAAAAACCGACGAATATAATTCCCTCTGCTAGTTTTGAAGATTGTTTTGCCGACGTGACAGTCTAGTCAAGAAAGCAAAACAAAAGAAATGCAAAAACATGAAGCCCGGTTGTTATCTTCTCCGGTTCTACACTTCCTCTCTCCTCATCGGCTCACCTACCACGCCAATCTCGTCCTGGCCACGACGCACCTTCGCAGTCTCCTCCTTCATCACCGGGTATGGGCGCCACCTTCGCCATGGTCGAGCGGAGCTCATGTGGCTCCACCGGTGCTCCTTGGTGGTCACGGAGGCCGCAATGACGCTTGATCCAACCTGATAGCTATGTTCGATCTACCTAGTGTGGAATGCGGCGTGGGCGTCACACCTAGCATGCGGTCATGGCGCAGGAGTCATGCCTAGTGGCCCAACAAGGTGGCCTTGCACATGCCAACCCCACCTCCTTCCTGAGCCCTGACGAGGCGGCCTTGTACATGCCGACGCCCCCTCCTCCCCTGCCTGCTTTGCTCCACGCCGCCATGGCCGTTGAATCCTCTTCACCTCTGCCACGCTATGGGATTTGAGGTGAGGGAGGCTGGTGGATAGGGAGGTTGAGGCCGGGGGGTGGGGGAGAAGTGGAGTGAAAGAGAGGAGAGGAAGAGAGAAATATTGTTGATGCGTATAGCTCATGCGGCTAAAATAACCTGCATGGTGTGCTAGTGTGACAATACCATCGGTTGACGATGTTCCAGTTGACGATGTTTTTAGCAAGCATAGTGAGATCTCCAAACTGTTGCTGGCGACCTGGCGTAGATAACTTTCATATGACAGCATCAAGGTACCTAGGCAACACAGCTGACACACTTGCGTTGTAGGATGTCTAGTTGCGTCCGAGGAGACAAGTAGGCAACGGCGATGTGCTGAGGACGGACCGACGGAGCGAAGGCTGAATAAAGGGTAGTGAGTTAATTAGAGGCTAATAGTGACCCAACAGAGACGTGGATTAAAATTTTCAAATCGGACAAGGAAAATACCATCATGTTCATTAAGCTTAAAACATGACTTCCAGCTTCGTTGCAGTACGATATGTCGAGCATTGCCATCCCCTAAAGCTTCAGGATCTTAATTCGCCTTATCCATTTTCACTACAATATCCGATTATCCTTTGCAGTTCTGCCCTAGTCTCAACGTGCCACATAGTTTGTACTCTCAGTAAAAGCCAACAGAAAAGCTTAAGTGAATCAACGAAATTTACCTGGGTGGTGCAGCTGTGCAGTTGTGGGTCAAGGAAAGTAACATGAGTTGTACTGTCTGCTAAAGCTCGTCACTAGTACTTGCCCTGATTTTCAAGTGCATCAACATAGTTACATTTGCAACTAATAAGTTTTTCGAGTGCATCCACATAGTTACATTTGCAACTAATATCTTTGTGATGATTCATGAAAGCGATGAATTACAAGAGTTTCACTAACCAGAAGAGCTTCCCAATCTCCTAAATTCAAATCACCGCTAAAGAACTTGACAGTTCATAAACTTCATACATGGTAAATGGCAGTGAAACAACAGCAGGAGATATCTCCAGAGCATCAAATCTTAACGAAGGGTCAGCAAATTGCTTGGCTGCAGTAACCTGCTTGTGGTACTCATAATTGCACATCCTCGCAGTGTTTCAGGCTTGCAACAGCATCATGATGGTACGCAAGTGGTAATGTGGTATGCAGGAGTAGCGGGCTACACAAAGTGAATGCCAGGTCACAAGCACCTCTCCAATTATAGGTAGAACTTACCATCCACCTGCCAAATAGCATTTTAACCACACAAAAAAAAAGCTGCACAAAAGTTACGCTACTGTACCAGGAAAGATTTCTAGTAAAGTAGTAACAGATACGCCATTCCTACAGCATGGATACATCCCTCACATTCTACCAGCTTAGTATAAAACCATACCATATCTGTAGCAAGAAAGACCACAAGTAAATTAACAAGTCTGGAAGATAACATAATAAGCATATTAACATATATAAATGATCTTAAACCTGAACGCTTCTCTTTTGTTAACGTATTGGATTACCTCACTAGTTGAGATATGATAAAGGAAGGAGGCTCTTCAGAACAATGCCTTATCCTTGGTGTTCCTAGTGCTTGCCTGATTGATACTCCAAAGTTTGTTAGTTGCTTCCTTATTGTCAAGTGAAGGCAACATGTGGCAAGGCTTATGCAGTGTAATAAAAAAACAAATGAAGGCAAACAAACCCCTCACTATTCATAGGCCATTGGGTTGTTTTGTCTACAGATAGACTCAAAACAACCAGGAGGATATCTGTGATCCATGATGTCCCAAAACAAGAGATCTAACACTGCATATGTACCTTCTCTTCCTTGATTCAACAATTGTTTAGATGTAAATACATGGACTTTATTATTAATACAGAGCCAGCTGTATCCCTGAGCCTTCTTTGCTCCTTGATCTTCCATTAACCTCCATAATCTAGCCATGCTTTCCCACTTACATCTGGCACCATATATCCGAGCCAAAACAATGTATGGCAGTGAGGACCGAGGCTTGAGTTTAATCATCTTTTCTGCGATTGACTCTGCCTGGCCATAGTTCCCTTGAGTCATACAGGCCTCAAGAATGTTGGAGAAAGCAGCAGTTTTACAGTTCTGCAAATAGTTCTCTACAAAAACTTCTGCCTCTCGAAACATTCCTGCACGGCTTAACATGTCAACCACACATATATAGTGCTTCAAGTCAGGAACAACATGGTAATTGTCTTTAAACAGGGAAATTATGTCCATTCCTTCATTAACCAGACCTACCAAGCTACAAGCAGATAGAGCTCCAAAAAGAGTAATTCTATCTGGTTGGATACCACATTTCAGCATCCGCCAAAAAACATGAAGGGACTCTTTACCTCTCCCATTGAGTGATAGACCAATGATCATTGTATTCCACAATACCAAATCCTTGACATAAACCCTGTTGAAGAGTTCCTGGGAGAGCTTCGAGGAACCCAATTTACAATACATATCAACAAGGGCAGTGGCTATGATTACATCATCCTCAAATCCAAGTTTTATAATCAGTGCATGAATTTGAGTGCCTTGATCCATTAAACCAAAACACGAACTCCATCTCAGCACACTTGCAAAAGTGAACTCAGTTGGACAAACACCATTTCGCAGTGCCATTGCAAATAGACTCAGAGCTTGTTCCATTATCCCACACCTGGCATAGCCTGATATCATTGCATTACAAGTTTCTGAATCCCATGTCGCCACTCCTTCAAAAAGCCAAACAGCATCAGCCAGCCTGCCAGACATACACAGCAAGGCAATAACAGCACTACGGACTACAGAATTTGATAGGAATCCCATTTTGATGGAAAGGGCCAAGAGTTGGTCACCCTTTGCCAAATCCTTTGCGTCCATGCAAGCACTAAGCACCGTAGATACACTGCATTCGTCAACCGAAAATCCACAACTTCTAATCGAGTGGAAGCAGTCAAACACTCGACTGATCTGGTAATCATCCTTATACACTGACATGACAGAATTCCAAGAAATGATGTCCTGTTCATCCATTGTACAAAACACGCGAACAGCATACTTGATGAGGCCGACACGCCGATACATATCGACAAGTGTATTGTCGGAAATAGCATTCTGATGCGCATAACAACAACGGACGGAAGCCGCATGAACCTGCATCCCATGGCGAACAGAGGAGACAGCGGATGAAATAATGGAGAATGTGAAGGCGCTAGGCCTAACCCCAAGCTCCCCCATAATGCGCACAAGCCGCAATGCCTCGTCCGCACGTCCACCATCAAAGTAACCAGAGATCATGGAATTATAAGCAACGGTATCCCTCACAGGCATTCCGTCGAACAGCCTGCGCGCGGCGGTGAGGTTGCGCGTCTTGACCAGCGCGGCGAGGAGGATATTACGGGAGAAGCCGTTGGCGGTGGGCGCATGGCGGAGCAGCGCGACGGCGGACGAGGCGACGCCGAGACGGGAGTAGGCGGCGGCGAGGCAGTTGGCGAGGAATGGCGGGTGGAAGAGGCGGGGGGTCTTGAGGAGGCGGGCGTGTAGGGCGGCAGCGTCGACGACGGAGGCGCAGCCGGCGAGGAACGCGGAGAGGGTAGCGGTGGTGGGAGCAGGGGGTGGAGGGTTGGGCACGGCGGGCACGATGTCCCGTTCCTGCCGTGCCGTGCCGGCCCACGGGCTCGACTTCCGGCCAACGGCACGGTGCGCGAGCTACAGGGCAGTAGTGCCGTCACTGCCGTGCCTGCCCGAGCCAGAGCACGAGCTAGCAACGAGCGGGGCTGACGGGGCATCGGCACGGGGGCGGCGACCGGCGCCGGTGGAGATGGACCGACGGGGGAGCATAGGTGAAGGCTCGCATCGGTGGAGGCGGCGGCTCCACGAGGGGACGCTGCGCGGGAGGCAACGGAGGAGGCGGCGGTCGTGGGGAACGGGCCGGGGCCCGGGAGGCGAGGGAGAGTAATCCCGTTTACTCTGTGTTAGGGCCTCCAATTTTCTTCTTAGTTTCCTCCAATTTTCCGCAGTCCAAACTAATTTTGCTAAAATATTTGATTTATTTAATCAATAAAGGACCTTATAAACAAATATAATTTTGCGTACAAGTTTGTACTGAATATAATTTTCTTATCGCATATTTGGATTCAACCTTTTATTTTGAAGGTATTTTATTCATTAATGTAAGCTTTCTATGATTTTCTATAATTTTTTCAAAATTTATTTTCATGAAAAACATATTGGCTAAGATGCAACGTCATCCAAACCGGAGTGGTTTGGAGCGAAGGAGGTATTTTATTTGAGATTGATAGTACATGGAGTTTGGTCACCCAGTTTTGGAGTTGAATGGACAAAACCCAATTTTGCCTATAATTGAATGGGGGCAAAGTGGACTTTCGCCCGATGAAATTTTTTTATTAAATTTATAGAAAATAGGCGGCACAGTAGTGTTTTGACAAAATTTCTGTCGGGCGACGATGTATGTGCTCTAAAAAAAGAGGATGATACATATGACGTGCCAAGCCCCTGCCTTCGTTGGATGGGCTCACATGATTTATTTGTTTCAGTTTAAAGTTGAGTTGAGTTTCACTATAGAAAATTTATGACCCCCCTTAAAAGATGTTTTAAAGAATTCAAAAAAATTATAAAAAGTATTTTATGAACTCTAAGAAGAAATATTTAAAACCCCACAAAAATAAATACAAATATTACGCCATTTGGCTTATACAAAAATAACAATTTTTCATTTAATTTAATTTGAAACAAAGAAGGTCTTAAGAAAAAAAAAAGCTGATAATAACATGTAGCTCACATGAGTGTCAAAAGTCAAATCTTATTTTGGTTATTGCCTAAGTTTATCTAGCCTAACTTAAGCAGTATGACACACCTATGGCTTGACTAACTCACTATTTTACGTGTTTGGTTCGTAGCCACAATTAACATTAGGCTAGGCAAAATTTGTGGCTGAAAAAATTGACTATGCTAGGTTAGGCATTTCTAGACCATGTGTAGGCATCAATAGTCCACACCGACGAGCATTTCGTTCAACATGGGGCAATAAAAAATCATTAAGCAATGAAGGATTGGGAAAAAACGTTTTCATCTTTGATTCCCTCCTTTTTGGCCTATTGAGTTTCGCTAAGACCTCTTTGACTTATTATATACCTTTAGCAACCTGGTACTATGACTCATTGCAGAAATCCCATACACCTATCCTCCTTGGGTTTATCCCCTGACTACTTCCACGGCGCCATATGCAAGGTTGTTGACCTAGTCCTCGGGTTGGAATCCTCCATTTTTTAATACTTTAACCTATCCTCAACCTCAGTCGTAGGTCGTAGCTTTATCCACTCTCTTTTCCCAGCGAGTGAGTGCGGGTCCAATTCACCTCGAAAACCTGTGAAGTACGAGGAAAGAGTATTGATCGAGTGTGAGTTCTAATCCTCTCTTCCCAGGGAAGAATGAATTTGGATGGTCTCAGCCTCAGCCCAGAAAGTGAAAAGCAAAGTGGCAAATTCCCAAATCGACTGGTTTTTTCCACTGATTCTTGTTCACAAAACTTATGTCTTAATTTTGTTAGAAAAAAGTCCATTTTTGGTACATCAACTATCGCCTAGGTCCAAATAACCCTCCGAACTATTGTTTGGTCCACTAATCCCCCATTAACTTGTAATACCAATGTAAATCACACATTTGAGCGGTTTTAAGCTTGTTTGCGCTGACGTGGCAACAAAGCTTGCCACCTCTGCTTGCCCGCGTGGCTGTTTGCGCATGGGATAGGCCGGGCCCAAAAGAAACTCCCAGGCCCAACTTCCGCAGCTCCTCTGTCCTCCCCCATTTCTCGATAGTTCCTGGAGCGCCGACGGGCGACGGAGACGGAATCGGGCGCTGGAGCTGAGAAATCCATGAATCGTTGGCGCTTTTGAGGTTAGTGCCAACAAGCTGCCTTATCGTTCCTTCTATATGGTGAAGCGATTTAGGGTTTTTTCGCCCGGTTTGAACCGATTGTTTCTAGGGTTTTGGTTTGATTTGGTTTAGGGATCGTTATAAATCAGTCATTTTGAATCCATTGTAGGTGGTTTGAGAATGGATCGTGGAGATAAGCTTGAGGTTAGGTTTCATTACAATGGGTTCTTCGTAAATTTAGGATTGGCAGTAAGCTACATAGATGGAGAAGAGGGGTTCTCGTACATTGACCGTGATAAGGTTTCGATTCCAGAGATAGAAGGGCACCTGAAAGATCATTATCCTTTAGCAAAAGTTGTCAATTTGTTTTGGCTACACCCTGGATTGGAGATGCACAATGGGCTCCGCTTGTTGACAGATGATAAGTCATGTTTGTTCATGTTTGAGTGTATCACCGACGGTGGTGTAGTTGACATATACGTGGAGGATGTGGAGAAGGTTGTTGCAAATGCTTCCCAAAGTAGCCAAAGCGGCAGTGATTATGAGAAAGAGATGATTGAAGGTGATGAAGTAGAGCAAAAACAGAAGAATGTTGTGGTTCTTAGTCCCACCAAAGAACAGAATGATAGAGATATTATGAAGGTGAAGCAGTTTTACATGTCACCTTCAAAAGCCCCATCTTCCGGTTGTCAAGAGCAAGAGGTTGGTAGTGCAGCAAGTGACTTAGAATCCAGTGAGGAGTGGTTGCCTGGTGATGCCAACAGTTCTAGTGAAGATGAAGAAGTTGAAGAGATTAGGCAGTTGCAAAAGGAATTTCACAAACAGCTGAAAACACCTTTAACTGAGCGTGCACTTGTCCACATTGATGATGCCTATGTGAACATAGAGGATGGCATCGATATCCCATATATGGACTCCAGTGAGGAAGCATCTTATGATGAGCTAGATGGTGACAATGACATTTCAATAAGAAGGAAGAGTAGGTTTCCAAGGTATGATGGCAAGGCTCATATTCCTGTTTTCAGTGTTGGAATGACATTCAGGGGAAGGGAGCAGCTGAAGAAGGCAGTTATTAAGTATGGATTGGCAACACATAGGCATATCATATTTCCTAGGGATGAGAGGACTAAAGTGCAAGCTAAGTGTTCATGGAAAAACTGCCCATGGATGCTTTATGCTTCAATGAACAGCAGATCTGAGTGGCTTCAAATTGTAACCTTTAAGGATGAGCACTGCTGTCCAGAGAGAAGGGACAATAGACTAGTTACTGCAAGAAGAATTGCTGACAAGTTTGAGAGTTACATGAAGGCCCATCCAGCTTGGAAAATACAAAGCCTAAAGCAAACAGTTCTTGAAGAGATGTTTGCAGATGTGAGTGTGTCCAAGTGTAAAAGGGCAAAAGCAATAGTCATGCAAAGGATGTTTGATGCTATAAGTGGGGAGAATTCAAAGGTGTTTGACTATCAAATGGAAATACTTAGAAGCAACCTAGGGAGTACTGTGAGTATCATCCTTGACTACAAAGGAGAATCTCCAGCTTTCAAGAGAATGTATGTGTGCTTTGCTGCATGTAAGAAGGGTTTTCTTGCTGGCTGCAGAAGGGTTATAGGGGTTGATGGATGTTTCTTCAAAGGTGCACAAAATGGAGAATTGCTCTGTGCCATAGGTAGAGATTCCAACAACCAAATGTATCCTATAGCATGGGCTGTAGTAGAGAAGGAGACCACTGATTCATGGGAGTGGTTTATTGGGTTGCTATGCAAAGACCTTCGCATTGGTAATGGGGAAAATTGGGTGATAATCTCAGACCAACAAAAGGGTCTGATCAATGCTATTGCTGGAATGATGCCAATGGCAGAGCACAGAATGTGCACAAGGCATATATATGCCAATTGGAAGAAGAAGTACAGGGATCAACAATTTCAAAAGAGATTTTGGAAATGTGCTAAGGCATCATGTAGGCCCTTATTCATGTATTTTAGAGCTAAGTTAGCACAGAGGACACCTGAAGGAGCAAAAGATATGATGAATACAGATCCAAAGCACTGGAGCAGGGCATGGTTCAAAATTGGGTCTAATTGTGATAGTGTTGACAACAATATGTGTGAATCCTTCAATGCTTGGATAGTGGACACAAGGCATCATCCAGTAATCAGCATGCTAGAAGGGATCAGGAGGAAGGTCATGGAAAGAATTCAAATAAACAGAGGCAAAAGTGCTACATGGCATGGGGATATCTGTCCTAACATTTTCAAAAAGTTGAGACTAAACATTAGGGCATCTGGTAGGTGCCAGACAATTTGGAATGGAAAGGATCAGTATGAAGTTACTGAGAAGGGGAAGAGAAGGTAT